>CM035842.1:36715651-36893516 GCA_020510985.1 Pholidichthys leucotaenia | reverse complement strand
ATTTCCCTGTGTGGAGGACATAATTAAATGTTTTCAGGAGGAGAGGAGATAGTTGCTGTTTAAAGGTTTTGTACCACTCTGCTGTATAGCCATCAGCTCCTGGGGATTTGTTAGCTTTAAGTTTCATAATTGCTTTTTTCCAATTCTTTAGGATGTATTTCTGACAGTAGTGTTTTATTTTGTGACTCCGTAAGTTGGGGAAGGTTTAATGTGTTTAGGAATGCCTCGGATGCGTTTTTATGTTTTTTGTGGGAGTATAAGTTTTTATAGTAATTCTCGAAGTTTTTAAGAATATCCTGAATTCTGAATTTTATTTCCTTTGATACTGGGTCTCTGATTTTGTAGATTGCTCTGTTTGATGTTTCCTCAATTTATAGGCTAGCAATTTTGCCGATTTACTGCCTGCTTCATAGTATTTTTGTTTCAGAAATGTAAGTTTCTTCTGGATTTCTATTGTGTAGATCTCATTTATTTGGTTTTTAATTTCCTTAATCTTGAGCGAGTCAGTAGAATGAGTGTTGCCTTTGTGTTCTTTTTCTAGGTTCCTAAGTTCTGACTCTAATGTGGATAGTTTTTCTTGTCTTAGTTTCTTTTGGGTTGCCAGTTTTGCAATAATCTTTCCTCTTATTACAGCTTTACATGCATCCCACAGTATTAAAGGGGATACTTCTCCATTATCGTTATCTTCCAAATATCTGAGAATATCTGATTCCAATTCATCTTTCAATGGTCCTTTCAGGACATTTGAATTTAACCTCCAAGAAAATGTATTATTTGTGTATTTTTGGATATTTAAGTCCATGTAGATCGGACTGTGGTCGGAGAGATCCATCAGTCCTATTTTACATGTTTTTACTCTTCCAATGTCTCTATTAAACATAAAAAAATAGTCAATCCTTGAGTAAGATGAATGTGGAGTTGAGTAAAATGTATAGTCTTTTACACTGGGGTTGAGTTCCCTCCACACGTCACAGATTCCCAATTCTTTTAGTAGCATCCGAGTCTTCCTGTTTTGGGTGTTATTTTGATGTGGGGAATTACCAGAAGCATCCCAGTATGGATTCAGTCTAAGATTGAAGTCCCCACTACATATCACTAAACCTTGAGCTTTAGTTATCATTAGGTCGAATACATTTTTATAAAATTTCCAGTTAGCCCCTGGGGGAGCATACACATTCAGCAGGGTGATATCTTCTCCCTCTAGCCGCCCAGTTACCAAACTGTATCTCCCTTCTTTATCTTTGTGTTCTGATTTTTTTTCAAATGTAATTTTGGTTGATATCAATGTCACTACTCCCCTCCTCCTCCCTGATTTATATGAAGATGAAGAGATCATTTTAAACCCTTGTCTACTGAGTTTATTGTGTTCCACGTCTGTTAGGTGGGTTTCTTGTAAAAATATTATTCCTGCTTTGTCTTTTTTCATTTTGCCTAGAATCTTGGATCTTTTAACTGGATTCAGGATTCCTTTTACATTATATGAAATTATTTTGGTTACACCCTGTTTCTCCATTGTGTTGTTTTGTTTAGTATAACTGTGTGGTGGCCCTCTTTTGTGCTACTCAGAAACTGAAAGAACATTAAAAACAAGAAAAACATTAAGAACATAGTGTAAAAAACTTTAAAACAAAAAGCTGTCATAAGAACTTCCTGAGCTGAGGTCTTTTTAAAGACCCTGTAAGAGCCTTGATGGAGTGAAGGCCCTGAGGGAAATTCCTCAAACTCTGTTACGTGTTGAGGGCCCTCTCTTACCACTGAAAGTAGTCCCATGCTTTTAACGTGAGTTTCAGAACCCAATCCAAACTTGTAATGATTTTTTTTTTCCCTTTTATGCCTAAACCCTGTGAAATTGTGTGCACCCTCCCACCCCCATCACATCAAACATTCACGCAAAAACAGTATTTGTTAGTATGAGGAGAACATGTGGATTATTGTCACATTTCTATTTTAACAAGTTTTTTTTTTTTTTTATTACAAAGACTTATTTGTTTCAAATAATATGATTGTTCCATGAAATGTTTTACCACATGCTGAATATGCATCTCCTTTAAAGTTTGTTACCTTGTATGAGGGGGGTTGGATGTGCGGATTTATTAAAGAGAAAAGAAAAAAAAAAAAAAAAGGTCGCTATTCCAACCTGAAAACGGATAGTTTATCCGCGACGCTCTGGTGCTGGGTTTCCCGCTGCTGGTCCGTGGATTTTGAGGGTCTTTGTGTTGTCCATGTTTGCGCTTTGATCTTCTCACTCGGGTCTGCTGCGGGTTTAAATACCGTTACCGGGAGCCCTCTTTTCGCCATGTCAGCTGTTGCTTCTTCCGCCGAATTATAGAGACACGTTTCATCGCCGTAGAAGACCCTTAACTTCGCAGGAAATGGTGTCTGAAAGCGCAATTTCTTCTCTCTTAACACCTTTTTCGCGTCATTGTATTCCCTGCGCTTTTTAAGGACCTCCGGGACGTAATCGTGTTCCACGTAGACTTTTCTCTCCTGGTGCATAAATCCTTTTTTCTGCCAGGCCAGTCTTACAACCTCTTGTTTTATTTTGAAATTGGAAAATCTTACCAACACCGAACGTGGGGGCGCTTCCGCCGCCGGCCTAGCGGCTAATGAACGATGTGCCTTTTCTATCTTCAAGTCGGTGGTTTGTGGAATATCCAATTTCTCTCTTAGTAAGGATTCCACGCATTCTGCCATTGAGTTAAAACCATTTTCGGTTCCTTCTATCAGACCATGAATTCTTATGTTGTCTCTTCTTTGTTTTCCTTCTTGGTCGGTTAGCTTAGCCTCTATAGCTGCTTGTCTTTTGCGTAGGTCTAGCACAGAATCTTCGAGCACTTTTATTCGATCCTCTGTTTCCAAGATTCGGTTCTCGGCCTGGTCCACTCTGCTGTTTGTCCTTTTCAATTCTTCTCTGAATTCCCGAAATTCGGCCGTAACATCTCGGCGAAATCGTCGTAGCTCCTCAAATAGTGATTTCAGGCTAACCCTTTTGTTAGCTATCACCAGTTCCTCGTCTTCTGAACGGAGATCTTCCAGTTCAGATTCTCCGGCCGATACGTGTCCTGGCCTGGAGAATTTCAGTTTCTTCTGTTTTCCTTTAGACATGATGATTTTGTCTTTTGATTTTCACTCCTCCAAAAATCCGTTAAGTTTGATTTTCAAGGTGTTATCCTGGATTGGGTCTGAGAGCTTCAGTGTTAAGCTGCAGTCGCCATGGCGTCCAGACCGGAAGTCCAAATCTTGAATCTTTTGAATCCCTTTTAAATTCCATACTTTAAATACAGCATCCGCTCTCCCTGGTTTAACATATTGATTACCCCATATTGGGCTAAATTGTGACAATAAGTGTGGTTCTTTTAGATATTTTTTAATTTCACACCATATTTTGATCATATGCTTTACAAATGGATTTTTAACTTGTTTCTGTAATTTTTTTGCCGAGTCTGAGTATATGAATATGGGAAGAGGTAAAGGTAAATTGTATGATTCCATTTCAGTCCAGTGAAGGAGATCATTTGATGAAAAATAATATGTCATAGACCTCAGTTGTGCTGACCAGTAATACAACATAAAGTTTGGACATTTCAGACCTCCACGATCAAATGGTAAATATAGTAAGGACAGACGTAATCTAGCCTTCCTGTTGTTCCATATAAATTCCACTAACTTTTTTTTAATTCTTGAGAATAGATCTGAAGGTGGTGGCAAAGGAATGTATTGAAATAAATAAAGTATTTTAGGTAAGATATTACTTTTAAGTATATTAATTCTCCCTATCATCGACATTGGTAGTGACATCCATCTCTGAATTAACTCATTAATGTCTGTCATTAAGGCTTCATAGTTGGCACTGGCGACTAATTCTAGCTTAGGCACAATTTGAATTCCTAAATATTTAAACTGATTTACAACATTGAATTGATTTACCTCAGGAGCTGGGTGATTTCTCTGGGTCTCATTTAGCATTAATATTGAAGATTTAGTTTTATTTATTTTATATCCTGATATTTCCCCAAAATTCTTTATTAAATTCAACAAGGTCGGGATTGATTTTTTAAGATTCGACATAAACAAAATTATGTCATCGGCATACAGGGAGATTTTATGTTCTGTTGGTCCAACTTTAATTCCATATATTTGTGGATGTAAACGTACTGCCATCGCTAAAGGTTCAATTGCCATAGTAAACAATAAAGGTGAAAGTGGACAGCCTTGTCGACATCCTCTATTGATCTTTATTGATTTTGAGATATTGCTGTTTGTTAGGATTTCTGCTATAGCATTATTGTATATTATCTGAACCCATTTTATGAAATTATTTCCAAGTCCAAACCTTTGTAAGACTTCAAAAAGAAAGGGCCATTCGACCCTATCAAAGGCCTTTTCAGTGTCCAATGATAGGAGAGCTGTATCCGGTGCTTCTTTATTAGAATAAATAATATTAAATAGCCTTCTTACATGATGGAAGCCTTGTCTTCCCTTTATAAAGCCATTCTGATCTCGGTTAATAATATTTGGTAATATTTCTTGTATTCATCTTGCTAAAATTTTGCAGATTATCTTAAGGTCAGCATTTAATAGACTTATTGGTCTCATATTTTCACATTTATTAGAGGGTTTACCTGGTTTTGGCAACAGTATAATTAAGGCATTATTCATGTATGGTGGTAAATTACTATTTTGAAATGCTTCTAAAACCATTTCCAAAAAAGGTTTTATTAATTTATTCTTAAATTTTTTATAAAGGTCAACTGGAAGACCATCTGGTCCTGCACTTTTTCTTGATTTCATATTATCAATGGCTAGCCCAACTTCTTCTTGACTAATTTTAGACTCCAGTATCTCCCTGTTTTCATTTGGAATACACGGTATAGATAGTCCATCCAAAAACCCTTTTAGTTTTGTTAAGTCAGTTTCATTTTTTGTATCATATAATTTTTCATAGTAATCTCTAAAGGCTCTATTTATTTCTAAAGGATCTACAACTACCTGTCCGTTACTTATAATACTGGTGATTGGTGTTTTAAATTCTAATTGTTTAATCTGCCATGCCAATAATTTTCCTGATTTTTCACCTTGTTCATAAAAAGGTTGCTTCAATCTTAGAAGACTCGAGGCAGCTCTATTCGCTGATTTTTTGTCATATTCAGCTCTCAGAATCAGTAATTCATTCTCTAACTTTGGGTCACTTCCTGCATACACTTTTTCTTGAAGAATTTTTAGTTTATGTTCCAATTGGACTCTCTCCTCTCGAGTCTTCTTAGATTTTGAACCTGTATAACTAATAATATGTCCCCTAATAAAAGCTTTGAAAGCCTCCCACTTTATACATGCTGATGTTTGTGTAGTATTGATATCAAAGAACTCATCTGTTTTTCTATGTACTTAACAAATTCCTCATCCTGAAGCCATTTATGCTGAAATTGCCACCTACCTGGTTCCTTTGTCAATTTCTTATCTACATATATGAGACAACAGGGTGCATGATCAGAGATCACAATATTATCATAGAAACAGTTTTGAATCTTGGACCTTAATTCTGTGGAGATCAAAAAATAGTCAATACATGAGAATGTCTTATAGGTATTAAAATAACAAGAGTAGACTTTAACTTGTGGTTTCATTTCTCTCCATATATCTAGCAATCTCAATTCTTTCATAAAATGCTTAATGATCATCCTGCATCCATTGTGCGTACAGTCCAGTCCTGTTGATCTATCTATATCGGGATTCAATGTACAATTAAAATTTCCTGCTATTATATGTTGCCCTGTAAGTGATGATAAGATAAGAAATAAATTAGCAAAGAACTTTTGATCATCTATATTGGGACCGTATAAGTTCACCAGATTTATATTTTCTCATAGCAAAGATCCTTGAATAATTAGATATCTTCCAAATTTGTCTCCAATTACATTTTTCACTTGAAATGGGACTGATTTATGTATGAGAGTCATAACTCCCCTGGCTCGGGATGAAAATGATGAGGTGAATACACTTCCTTGCCATCTACTCCTA
Organism: Pholidichthys leucotaenia; assembly: GCA_020510985.1. Lineage (NCBI taxonomy): Eukaryota > Metazoa > Chordata > Actinopteri > Cichliformes > Pholidichthyidae > Pholidichthys > Pholidichthys leucotaenia. The sequence continues at coordinate 36,887,498 of CM035842.1, read as the reverse complement.
ATTCTTTTTACATCTTCCTCTATTAGATGAGTTTCTTGTAAAAACACAATTTTTGAACCTATGTCTTTTATTTTATTCATAACTTGTTTAAGTTTTTTTTAAATTTTGCAGACCTCTGCAATTCCATGAAGTTAAATTAAGATTAACACTTTGATCTATGATCAATAGGGAGTTTGGGATTACCTGGCAATATAAACATGCTCATACAGAGAAGCAAAAACATGAGTGGTTGAACATTCATCCTACAAACTACACACAAACAAATTCCCCCTTCCCACATTTGTGGTGATCCCCCCAAAATCAAAAAAAAAAAACTCTGTCTCCCGATATAGCCATCGACCGCTCCACACCCACGAGGACCAGCCAAAGCCACTCCTTCTTCATCCTCCCAATCACCCTAACTCTACTGCATTAAATGAAGTAACATTAACTCTCTTCTGTAGTTTTCCAACTTAACTCCAAAATTTTATAGCAACTTTGTACATCATAGGTTTTTTTGTTTGTTTGTTTGTTTTTTTAATATGTAATACAATCTATATTTTGTAAACTTGCTATATCCTTCAAATCAGTTAGATGCCTGTGCAAATGCTTAAATATTCTACCTTATATTTTGTTCATGCTTAGCTCCCACCAGTCTCCTCTTGGATCTTCCCGATGAACTCCTACGCCTCCCCAGGGGTCTTGAAGATGTGTGTTCCGCCCCCATACGTGACCAACAGTCTTGCAGGGTGAATTACTCCATGACGAATCCCAAGGTTGCGCAGCTCTTTACGGACGGGGTCAAACTGCTTCCTCAACCGCTGAATTCCTGTGGCCAAATCTGGGTAGAACCGCACCTGTTGATCCTGGTATTTAATTTCTCCTTTGGCTTACGTCGCGTCGAAGATCTTCATCCTGTCTCTGTAGCTGAGGAACTTCATAATTAACGTCCTCGGTGCTGACTTATTATCTCTCTGTGGTCCAATTCGGTGGGCACTTTCTAACACAACTGTTGATTGCAGCTCCGCGTTGTTCAGCGCTTCTGGAATCCACTTTTCCAAAAAGGAACATGGGTCCCGACCCTCGGTTAACCTCCGGTAGACCCACCAGCCTCAGGTTGTTCCATCTCGACCGGGACTCCAAGTCCAGGACATTATCTTCCAGACATTTTTTTTTTTTTTTTTCCAAAGTGCGCACCTTTAATTGAAGGCTGGCGGCGTCATCTTCAGCACTGGAAACTCGAAGCTCCACCTGTGCCACTCGTTCCACACAATCACCCAATTCTTTTCTCATTCCTTCCAACGCTGCCATAATCCCATCAAATTTAGCGGAAAAGTCTGCTCTCATTGAACTAATGGCAGCGAGCACTGCACCTGTGCCGTTGCCCGCAGTCACCGCACCACTGCTAGCTTCCTCCGCCATATCTGGAGCTTTATCTGCTGCGTCACGGACATGAAAGTCCGTTAATTTGGACTGTTTCGGCTGTTCGATTTTTCCTCCACCTGATTTTCCAGCCTTAGGTTTCATCGGCATATCCTCGCCCAAACGCTGGGATAGGTTCTGTTCCAAATGAGAGAGTTATTTGCCGATTTTTTTTCTCTAGGAGCAGAGCAGAGTGATACGTGTCCTTCTACGTGGCCGCCATAAACGGAAGTCCACAATGTGTCATTTTATAACATTTTTGGTTTGTGGTGTCCCTGGGGATTTCTTCAATGTAAAAAGGGCTCTGTGGTTCAAGACAGGCTGAAAAACACTGATCTAAGGCAACACACTCCTGCCAAAATTGCTGTTAAAATAAAAGTATTCCCATTTTCTTCTTTCCGCAACATTAAACCCACTGACAACTGATAATGTCACAATTACCAGAAGTAGTATATTATATGTGGCAGAGAGGGAACAGGCAGTTTTTGAAGATATGGGGAAATAAGTATTAAATGGGGGAAACAGATGGAAGCTCTGTGAGACAGTGGTTAGCACTGTTGCCTCACACCAAAAAGGTTCTGGGTTTGACCCCAATAGCTGGCCAGCTAGGACCTATCTGTGTGGAATTTGTACACTCTACCCATGTGTGCATGGGTTTTTGCTAGGTACTCCAGTTTCCTCTCACAGTCCAAAGGTATGCATGTTAGGTTAATTGGCATCAACTGGGGATTCCAAATTATCCATAGGTATGAATGTGTGAGTGAATCGTTGTCTGTCTTTGTTTGCTGGCCCTGTGATGGACTGGCAATCTGTCCAGGGTGTACCCCTCCTCTTGCTCAAAAAAGCTGATTTAGGCTCTAGCCCCCTATGACCTGACAGGATAAGAAGGTAGATGGATGGATGGATGGATGGATGGAAGTAAGTATTTTTTTCCAATACATATACTGTATTTCCAGTGAGGACAGGGGTGGACTTAGTCCATTTGGGGCTCAAGGCAAAGACAGAAATGGGGTCCTACTTTTTCTTTGTTCTACACTTTCTTTTCAGGCCTTATTGAAATCCTACCTGAAACTTATTGTCCTCAGAAATCCTCAAATGATGATGTCATTCAGGCATCAGGAATTACATCTGCAGAAAAACAAAAAAATTTAACAAATTGAATGTAGACTTGTGTCCATTATTTTAAAAAAAAGAACAACAATTCACATGGAAGATCTGTTGTTTGTTCACACTTACCAATCCCTCCAGGATTTCGTGATATTGCAGTTGCACTAATTCATGCAAAATCAGGCCATCACCGTATTTTTTGAGTGACCTTGCAACTTTGTTCAATCACCGCAACTTTCCTGCAATTTGGGCCAATCCTCATCAACTTCCACCAATTTTGCGTAGCGCTCAAACACTCAGTCTAACCAATCAAATGCATCGCTGCACCGCGCTCATTTCCGTGTTTACAGTGAGTATTAACGGAACACATCAGCAAAAAACAGTGTGTGTGATAAAAAAAAAAAAACCCACTCACTCATGAGTTTTCCTACACCGGCCCGCCGGTGGACGTCTCCATCTTGACTGCGTGTACAAAGTGCCGGGTTTGTGTTGAAAAAAAGTCCACCTGCCTGAAAAGCACCCTAACGCGGGAGCGCGTGTGAGGAGAGACGCCGTAAAACCACAAACAAACGAGCAAATCTAACACTACAGCCAGTGTTTGAACATTTTATACATCTTTAGAGAAAATCATTACTACAGCTTGTCAATGAGCTTTAAAACTGTGAATCTCCGGTCTGGACATGGACCAACGTGCACCCTCGGCAAACCCCCAAGGAGAGCCCCTCCTCCCAGTAAAACTCCTGTTAAAGGAAAGATGATTATCTGATGAGACAGGTGTGTGTCAAGACGCGCAGCAGACAGACAGGTAGGAGTCAGACATAGAAAGACAGAGAATATTCAGTATTTTTTTCAGAAAAACACAGACTTCAACAGACAATACAGAGCAACAGAATAAATTATTTATTTTTTTCTCTGCGCTCGGTAACAAGTGGTTGGGCACCGCTGCATTTAAGGAGTTTTCAAATGAAGGTGTCATGATTGAAAGAATGACCAGCTCACGTGCAGGATGCTACACCAGTGAATGCACACAACATAGAAAAGCAACGTTTAAACACAGTTTTATTGAACAAAGTGAACTCAAAGTTAGAGAAAAGTGTCACTCGCCAGAGGAATACCCACCCTGTAAGAGAGGGAGATGAGAGCAGGTTAGCTATCAGGAGGGAGACCGGGAATAAAGAATTACACGGAAGTTCTTACGAATTAGGAGCAGAGAGTCCGGCAGAGGGACCCAGCAGGAAAAGGATGAAACAGCAAGTTGGAGCTGGCAGGGAGTTGAGGACGTGCAGAGCTGGGAGAAGTGTCTGACCTGGTGGAGGAGGCTGTCTGGAGTGATGATGACGACAATGGAGCAGGTGAGTGCACAACAACCCCCGGAGACGCACCGTGGAGATGGCAGCAACCTGACAAGGAGGAAAAGAAAAGGAGTTAATGGCTGGGTTCCTTAATAACTAGTACAACACTTACTTTATTCAGATGGCAGATATACCCAACGGGCCAGCGCTGGAGCGTTCACAAACTGGTCCTTTTAAGCGCTGGCAGGGAAGAGGCGGCAGGTGCATCCACTCAAGCAGGTGTACTGATCAGCTGCCGAGCCAGGGTCTTGACGAAGGACCTCCCACAGAAAGGGAGGGGGAGTGCGCTCACCTGAACATAACAGAAGGTGCTGCCATCATTTCCAAATCTACTGTATACTCTTAAACATGCATTCAATGTGATTCAGCTGTTGTAATGGATAATTATTTTATTCATCCTTTTTATTCAAGTTCTCAGCAAGAATAGCTTACAATGTTGATCATTTTTATGACAAATTTATGAGTAGCTACTTCATTCTCAGTTGTGTTAAAGTCTGTATTTGCTGTTGCACAAAAGAATTTTTCTGTATAGCAGAAGTTTCTGCTTAATTTACAAATCACTGTTTAATAGGAATTTTTTTTTTTGATAATCCTGTGCTTTTTTGTGGTGTTATATAGAATATCATTAAAGTAAACTATGGAAAAAAGCATCTGCTTTAAAATTTGTAATTCTTCCCACAACTTTTAGTGCAAAAAACCCTCTCAAACCATCACAACTTTTATTGCAACTTTTTAAAAAAGCTCCAGCAAATTCATTGTTTCTGGGCAGCAACAATCATAAAAACATCCAGTGAAATCCTAGAGGAACTGACTTACCCACATTTGCCAGCGGGGTCCTGTTCATGGTCTCCCGACTGGTTCATTTTGCAGAGGATCCATTGTGCTCCCTCCTCTGTACAATGTAGACACAAGAGAGAATATATCACACAAAACAACGTCAGGATAAAAACAAAAAATATTAAACCTAATACATCCTTGGAATGTATACCCCTTTGCATCCTGTCTTTTTCTTTTTCTTCACTTGTGACTTTCTCTCCCTTTTTTCTCATCTTCAGTCTGTCAATCATCTCCCATATTAAGTTGTATTTTTGTTTATGAAATTGAGCTGGTTTGGTTTTTGTTATTTTAATATTGTTGTTGCTGTTATCTGTAAATGTGTGTATGCTAGACCCCAGGAAGAATGGCTAATGTTTTATACAAGTGCTAATGGGGATCTTAATAAAACAAACTATATTTAATCTCATGTACTGTCATCTGCTGAGGCTGCAGATATCCTGTGCATGCCTGGGGAGCACAGTTGGTCATATTTAAATTTAACCTTGTGAGCTTTGGCTTCTGCAAATCTTGCAATTAGAAAAATTAGTAAAAAAAAAAATGTTGTTGTTTACCTGTACTGTCAGCAACCGGTGTCACTGCTGCCTCCTCGTTAACAACAGGTGCTTGTCATTAGCATCATGTGTGCTCCTACAAGCTGCGTTGCTCCTCGAGAGGTAAGTCTCCTCCCAGGTTGAAGTGAAAAATGTTGTTTTGATTAAAAAAAAATTCTGTGCTCTTCCCTTTTTCTCCATTTCTCTGCACTGCTTAGATAACTTCGTTTCAGTTTGCCACTATTCTACATGCTGTACGTTTTGTTTAAAATGTAACCAAAGATACATGCACGCGCATGTCTCAGAGACAACATGGACGAGTCCAACAGTCTGAGAAGGGGGGAAGATACTATGTTCGTGATTTGATTTGCTGTTTATGTAAATACTGGTTGTTATGTAGTTATATTGATACTTTTATTTGTGAAGTGCGGTGTAGTGGCGCCCACTTCCGTTTCCACCACTACACTGCCCCTATAAATACCAGCAGGCATCAGGGTTCGGCCTCTTTGCTGATGCCTCTGCCTGGTGGCTGTATCGTGTGTTCTGACCCCAATAAAGTTGAGTTCCATCATGCATCCATTCCATCATGCATTTCATCGTAGCCTTGCCATTTACAAGGTAATTACAGACATACCCTTTTGGCGACGAGAATAAAAATGGAGGTGTGTGTTTCACTGCTTCGGCCCTTCCTGGAGCTCCTGGGCGAGCCACCTGTGCCTTGGCCAAGATGGTTTGTCGCCTTTCAAGGCTACATCGCGGCGCTTGACCTGGGTGAGCTAGATAGACGGAGGGCACGTGTACTTCTGGTACATAATTTGGGGTTCAAAGGCCAGCGCATCCTGCGTACACTCGGGGCTACCGACTCATATGAGGATGTGGTCGAGTTGCTGGTGCGCCATTTCCACACTACGGGCAACATTGCTGTCCAGAGGATTCGGTTCCAACAACGACACCAGCGAGTGGGTGAGCCTGTCCGCCAGTTTGTCGCCGACCTATGACAGCAGGCTAGTGAGTGTTGTTTCGAGACATTGGAGGAGGGAATGGAACGTGACCAGCTGGTGGAACACACAATCAGCAATGCTTTGCGAGCTAGGCTGCTTTTGGCGCCAAGTGACCTGACGTTAACCAAGGCTGTCAGGCTAGCTCTCGAGGTGGCGCCAATCACAATGACAGCTGGGACCTGCCGCCGCAGCATTAGTAGCGGACCCTGACAGCGAGGATAGCGTGGCTGATGATAGTGCGGAAACCTATGCCATCAACCTGAGGTCTGCCCCGAGAAAACCTGTGTGTATGGGTTGTGGGTCTGTGAAGCACTGATACAAAGCTAGGCAATGCCCGGCTAGAGGGAAGCACTGTGGCACGTGTGGATGCTTAAACCATTTTGCTGGGGTGTGTCACGTGTCCAAGCCAGAAAGCCCACAGAGAATAACTGCACCAGTTCCGATAATTGTCCATGCAGTGTCCCCGAGTACCAACGGGTTCAAGTACTGTATGGTGGCGCTGGATGATGAGGAGGTGCTGCTGCTGACTGACTGAGAGATCATTATTGAATTGGGCCATTGTGAGGAAATTTTTCCCCTACTACAGAATAAGAGATGACCCAGCACTGCTCTATGGTTATGCAGGTGGCAGACTGCGCACGGTTGGAATGCTGGAGCTGATGGCTCGGTACAAGTCGGCGATGATGACTAACTGCACGTTCCACGTGACAGCCCGAGGCAACAACATTATGAGATGTGACCTGTTTTATGGACTGGGGTTCACCATTAACGCTGGGAAGGAGTGGACTGGTTGTGGCAGGCGGAACCGTCCGGTTCCGGTGGCAGAGGACGACACGGTGTGGGGGAAGGATTTGTCTTGCACCACGGCGGGCAAGCAGGACCAGCCTCACTCAGGTTCAACACAGGAGGGTCTCAGTGCCGGAGCTCAAGACACCCTGGATGAGGGTACTGAGCGTAACAGCGAGGTGCCTGTGTCGACGAGTGACACCGACGAGTGAGCCTCAGTTTTCTCCGGAGCTCAGCTGCAGTAGGCCAGAGGATCTGGAGTTTCAACGGTGACCGCTGCAGCAGCTTTACAAAGAGTCGGGTCCAGACTGACAGGCACTGAGGGACCAAGTACAGATCAGCAACGCTGCAGGCCGTGCAAAGCTCCCCTGAGAGTTATGGACCTGGTTCGGGTTCCTGGAGAGAGACGTCCATGGCGGGTGTGGGCCAAATGACAGTCGGAGGGTCACCAGGAGCAGCTGCACATCGTGGCTAAGTGGGGCACAGCGTACTTCCAGCTGTCAGACGGCTCATGGAGACACGGCAATGAGCTGCGGCGTGCTTGAGAGGAGGCTTCAGAAGGCGCGTCCGGACAAGAGAGGCGGTTGATGGTGAAGACAAAAGGCGCTCTCATCTGTGAAGTCAGCTACAATCCTGGAGGCATGCCGCTTCCAGGGGTGGGTCTACTGAGGGGCTGCCTGGGGCCCCCCACAAGCCAGTTCTGTCCCTTCCTGCCAGGAGGACAGTAGAGTGAGTTTATGTACGTATATACAGTACATAAAAAGAGAAGAAAGAAGAGTTCTGACATCCAGGTGTTTACATGTTTGCAGGTGTTTTGAAAATATAGTATTAATAATGAAAATGTTCTAGTGTTCATAAGTTTGCATGTGTTGAAAAAAAGAGAGTTCTATTTTTCCTGTTTGTATGTTGTTCTGAGATTATTTTATGTATTGTTGTTTAGTTTAGGAAACACTGCAATAATTTTAGTTTATGAATGAACTTTCTTTCATTTAATTTACAGGTTGAAGAATAACCCACCTTGCCGTGTGGGGTGGGACAGGAGTCCACCCGTCCCCCTAGCTTAGGTTTATTACCTCCGCCAGGCCGAAAAGGCCAGGAGGAGGTTATGTTTTTGCCGGGGTTTGTTTGTCTGTCTGTCTGTCTGTCTGTTGGTTAGCAAGATAACTCAAAAAGTTTTGGACGGATTTCCATGAAACTTTCAGGTGTTGTTGGAAATGGTACAAGGAAGAACTGATTAAATTTTGGGGATGATCCGCATCACCGTCTGGATACAGGAATTTTTTTTTAAAGCATTTTTTTAACACTGTCACATACGGCCATTTTCAACATGTGCGCAGGCGCAATGGAGGGCGCTGGTCGTCGTGTCTGACCAACACAAACTCCACGTTCTTCAACGTTTTAGGCACAAAAGCACGCGGAAAACACTGGTGGCCTGGGCCCGCCAGCGTGCCTGTGTTTGCGCGCAACTGCAAAACCTGACACGGGCAGCTGTCCGCTGCGGATTATTTGCCAGAAATTCCCCGGACAGCCATAGGCGCTGCGCAAAAACGAGCTCTCTGCCGGGGAAACTTCTAAATTCTGTTTTGCCGCGGAGCGCAACCCCAATAATATAATATAAAACCCACGGCAACCTGTCTACCCAATCAGCATCCGTCAGTGGAGGAGATGGACACAACAGCAACACTTCAGTTTATTACCTCCACCAAGGAGGCAATGCTTTTACTACTGAACCACTAATCCTATCACTATCAGATTGATTGTCATTGATTAATTGTCTATGTTTATTGCACTGTCCCTGTCAAATAAACAAATAATCATTGTGAATCCAATTGCTAGTCATATGTTTTCATGGTCAAGGAATCTGAAAATGTACACACAAACACTGTATGGGGGGAACTGTGGCGCTTGGCAGAGGTCTGCGCTCTCCGAGTGCTTTTCTAGTTTATAAACTGCATTTTGTGTTTACTTGTGTTATGTTTGTCTAATATTTACATTTTTTGATGATCTGAAACATTTAAGTGTGACAAACATACATAAAAATGAGAAATCAGGAAGGGGGTAAACACTTTTTCACACCACTGTAAATGTGCAGTGTTTTGCTATCATTTATTTATTTAACCTTTGTTTATACAGGGAAGTTCCACTGAGAGGCAATCTCTCTTTTTCAAGGATGCCCTGTTCACATTCACACCTGGAAGCTGCCTAGTACAACCACAGATTGACCTAAGGCCACTGAGCAGCTCCAGTGGAGCAGTTGGGGTTAAGGGCCTTGCTCAAGGGTACCACAGTGGGGTTTAGGAGGGTGGGGCAAATACTGCTGCATTATCTGTCCCACCCCCATCTTATCCTGCCTGGCTGGGGATTGAACCAGCAACCCTCCACTCGCCAGTCCACATCCCTAACCATCAGGCCACCACTGCCTAATTTAGACTATCAGTCACAAACGAAGACCTCCTCTAATGCATAACCTGAATATAGTAGCTCTAGCTATTATATTACCTTCATCCAGATGTCTTGCCCTGCTTATTCTGATAAACCACCTGGCTGTGACCCTAAGCCAGGGACCCTATCAGCTACATCTGCTCACGGTCAATTCTCCTATTAACAAGATTGTATCTGGTACATTGCTAGATTAAGATTTAGCAGCCTTGGCTACAAGGGCACATAACATATTTTACATGGCCAGAAATAACCATTTAGCACACTATAAAGATCAGCACTCAAACTTAGATTTTTACTGTCAGAAAGAATCAGCCACAGGGGGTGCACAAGCCAGTGTATGGTACCTGGATTTTAGTGTGAAGTGTGGTGTGATGACACTGCCTTTTGGTTGCGTCATCACACTGCCATATAATAGGAGTGTCTGCCATTTGGGGCCCTCTGGCCTGGACGACTCCATATGTGGCTGCATAGCTGTGTTCCAGTGTAACCTCCTCGTCCGCCTCCATTTGTACCAGGTTTGTGGACATATCACAATGTACTCCTAGTGCCGGTCCCAAGCCCGGGTAAATGGGGAGGGTTGTGTCAGAAAGGGCATCCGACATAAAACCTTTGCTAAATCAAACATGCGGATCATGACGAATAAGACTTTCATACCGGATCAGTCGAGTCCCGGGTTAACAATGACCGCCACTGGTGCTGTTAACTGACACGGTGCCGATGGAAATTGGGCTGTTGGTCGAAGATTGAGGAGGAGGAGAGGGGGGAGGCACGTTAGAAGGGAGAGAGAGAAAAGGAAAGGTAGAAGTGTGGAGGTAAGAATAGGGACGATAATGTAGGGACTATGACTGGTAAAGGCAGAGAGTTGGCTGATATGATGGAGAGAAGAAAGGTGGATATACTGTGTGTTCAAGAAACCAGATGGAAGAGAAGCAAGGCTAGGAGTATTGGAGGTGGATTTAAACTGTTCTACCACTGTGTAGATAGGAAGACTAATGGAGTAGGAGTAATCTTGAAGGAAGAATATGTTTAGAGTGTTCAGGAGGTAAACAGGGAGTCAGATGGAATCATGAGTTTGAAGCTAGAAGTCAAAGGTGTGACGTTGAATGCTGTCAGTGCGTATGCCCCACAAGTTGGATGTCAAGTAGAAGAGAAAGAGGAATTCTGAAGTTGGATTAAGTAGTAGAGAGTGTTCGCAGGGGGGAGAGAGTGGTGATTGGAGTGAACTTTAATGGACATGTAGGTGAAGGGAACAAAGGCGATGAGGAGGTCCTGGGAAGGTATGGTCTTAAGGAGAGAAAAGTGTAAGGACAGATGGTTGTGGAATTTGCTAAAAGGATGGAAATGGCTGTGGTGAACACATACTTCAAGAAGAGAGGAACATAGGGTGACTTACAAGAGTGGAGGAAGGTGCACACAGGTGGACTACATCTTATCCAGAAGGAGAAATCTGAAAGAGATAGAAGACCAAGGTGGTTGCAGGGGAGAATGTAGCTAGACAGCATCAGATGGTAGTCTGTAGGATGACTTTACAAAGCAAGAAGAGGAAAACAGTGAAGGCAGAGCCAAAGATTAAATAGGGGAAGTTACAGAAGGAAGAAGGTTGCACAGAGTTCAGGAAGGAGTTGATACAGGCTCTGGGTGGTAGGGAAGAATTACCAGATGACTGTGAAAATACAGCAGAAGTATTGAAGGAAATGGGTAGAAAGGAATGTGGTGCATCCAGTGGACAGAGGAAGGAAGACAAGGAGACTTGGTGGTGAAATGAGGAGGTACAGGAAAGTATTCAAAGGAAGAGGTTAGCAAAGAAAAAGTGGGATAGTCAGGTAGATGAAGAATGTAGACAGAAGTATTTGGAATCTAGGTGCATGGCAAAGAGAGAGGTGGCAAAGGCAAAGGAAAAGACATATAGTGAGTTGTATGAGAGGCTGAACACTATGGAAGGAGAAAAGGAGTTGTATTGACTGGCTAGACAGAGAGATTGAGCTGGAAAGGATGTACAGCAGGTTAGGTTGATTAAGGACATAAATGGTAATGTACTAACAAATGACGAGAGTGTGTTGAGAAGGTGGAAGGAGTGCTTTGAAGAGCTGACGAATAAAGAAAATGAGATAGAGAGGAGGATGGATGAAGGAAAGATAGTGAACAAGGAAGTCCCGAAGATTAGCAAGGCGGAAGTGAGGGCAGCTTTGAAGAGGATGAAGAATGGAAAGGCAGATGGTCCAAATGGCATACCTGTGGAGGTATGGAGATGCCGAGGAGAGATGGCAGTGGACTTTTTAACCAGATTGTTTTAACATGATCTTGGAGAGTGAGAGGATGCCCAAGGAGTGGAGAAGAAGTGTTTTGGCACCAATTTTCAAGAACAAAGGTGATGCTCAGAGTTGTAGTAACTACAGAGGCATAAAGTTGATCAGCCACACTATGAAAATAGGGGAAAGAGTTGTTGAAGAGGAGAGGTGACAATCAGTGAACAGCAGTATGGTTTCATGCCAAGAAAGAGTACTACAGATGCAATGTTTGCTCTAAAAGGGCTGATGGAGAAGTATAGAGAAGGTCAGAAGGAGTTGCACTGTGTCTTTGTGGATCTAGAGAAAGCCTATGATGGGGTGCCAAAAGAGGAAGTGTGGTACTGTATGAGAAAGTCAGGAATGGCAGATAAGTATGTGAGGGTGGTGCAGGACATGTATGAGGACAGCGAGACAGTGGTGAAGTGCGCTGTAGGAGTGACGGATGGATTCAAGGTGGGGGTGGGGTTACATCAGGGATCAGCTCTAAGCCCCTTCTTGTTTGCCATGGTGACGGACAGGCTGACAGACGAGGTCAGGCAGGGGTCTCCGTGGACCATGATGTTTGTAGACAACATTGTGATCTACAGTGAGAGTAGGGAGCAGGTGGAAGAGAACCTGGAGAGGTGGAGGTACGCTCTTGAGAGAAGAGGAATGAAAGTCAGTAGAAGCAAGACTGAATACATGAGTGTGAATGAGAGGGAGGCAGGTCAAATGGTGAAGGTGGAAGGAGTAGAGGTAGTGAAAGTAGATGAGTTTAAATACCTGGGGTCAACCATCCAAAGCAATAGAAAATGCACAAGAGACGTGAAGAGAGTGCAGGCCGGGTGGAGTGGGTGGATACGAGTGTCAGGGGTGATTTGTGACAGAAAGGTAGCAGCAAGCGTGAAAGGGAAGATTTACAAGACGATAGTGAGACCTGCTATGATGTCTGGTTTGGAGACGGTGGCGCTGACGAAAAGACAGGAGGTGGTGCTGGAGGTGGCAGAGTCGAAGATGCTAAGATTTTCATTGGGAGTGACTAGGAGGGACAAGATTAGAAATGTGTATATCAGAAGGACAGCTCAGGTTGAGCGGTTTGGAGACAAAGTAAAACAGGCAAGGCTGAGATGGTTTGGCCATGTGCAGAGGAGGGATAGTGGAGACATTGGACAAAGGATGTTGAAGCTGGAGCTGCCAGGCAGGAGGAAAAGAGGAAGACCACCGAGAAGATTTATGGATGTAATGAAGGAGGACATGGTGTTACAGAGGACACTGCAAGGGATAGGGTGAGATAGAGGCAGATGATCCGCTGTGGAGACCCCTAAAGGAAGCAGCCGAAAGAAGAAGACATTTGATCACACATTATGTTGTTGGCAAATACAATGTAAATACACAGTAAATGCACACAAATACAAATATAAGAATAGTTTAAAGCACAGTTTAAGGATTTTTATGCTGTACTATGATCCAGTACATGTTAATACATTCTTTAACTCAGCAGCCTCTTTCTTTTTGCTCTTTCTGGGCTCAGTCCATCTTGACACACGCTGGAGTGATGTAAAAGTCAGATCAATTATGACATGACTGTTCAGACTGAGGTCACAATGCAACACATGGGTCTGTCACATTTAGGACAACGTGATAGTGGCGCAAGAGTTTGAAAAAGCCATATTTTGTGCTGTTTAGACTGTCACAAGAAAACGGATGGGGAAAAAAGAAAAAATTAGATTTAGGCAACTTTTGCCTGCAGTCTGATTGTGTTTACTTGTAACACAAGGCATGGCATTATTAATAAATAAAGACGTGAACTTAGAAGGTGCCCCCCCCCTTGACAAATTAACAATTTCAAGGCAGTATTTTTTCCAGATGACGTGATGGTTTTGGTTCCTTAATGCAGTATGTTTTTAGCTTCACGTGTATTTACACAGCCTAAAATGAGGAAGAATGGGTAATTATGATGGACAGTTAATCTTTCCCATGACCACTCTACATGGTCTACAAATTTGTATGACTTTCCTACCTTGGTGAGTCAGCCTTGTTCAAAAGACTTGTGAGGACACAAAAAAAAAGAGACATGGACTTTCAAAGAACATTTTGCAATGACATGTCACTTATTTTACACAGGTAATACAACCTTAAAAAAGCAGAATTTAATACCTGTAAACCTACACAGTATTTGTCAGGGTTTTTTTTCTTTTGCTAACTGGTGATCACTTTTGCACGCTACAACTGTAACCGTTACGTGTCACCTCACCATGTTTATCTGTCATTCCTGATGGTTTTTGCTTCAGATGCTCACACCAGAGTTGAAATGAGTTTGCATCACTAAAATTTATTTTGCCTTTTATGCAACAAGTCAGCAGGTTTCTTGAAAATTCTTTGACTTTTAGATTGTTAGCTCAACAAAAATAGTAAATATGTGTCACTGTGCTCAGAAAGCTGTGTTAATATTCATTGGAATTTTATATAATTAACTGCAAGTGCTGCAGATAGTAACTTGTTCCATTTAATCAGCTGTTCAGATGACTTTTTTCCTTTTTGCCAAAACTGTACTTTACTGGGCAGCTTTATTGCAGGGTGGTGCTTACTCTAACTTGAGTAGATTTTATGAAGGAAAAAAAATGTGTATTTTTACTCCTGTACTTTTGTGTTCTGGGTTATTTTGATTTCAGTTGAAAGATCATAATTCCATATATCCTGGGTTTTTGAAACCTATTCAGTTTTATTAAAGGCAGTGCTGTGACATACAAGTTTGCATAACATGCAGAAAATGTGAGGTCGGCTGTTGGATGTCCAGCTTCCAAAAGCACTTAGGAGTGCCTACAGTAAAGCCTATGTGTACGTGTGAATGTGTCTTGCTGTTCCAAGCATGTCTAATTATCTGCATAGCTGTACGTGGTTAATTGTACCTGGTCGAGAAGCGACTTTGCAGTTATTTTGGTTGTGTCATTTGATCAGGAGGACAATCAGCTGATGAAATTCTTACTGACAGTTCCTGGTTTTCACCAGGTAAAGTGATGCAATGAGAAAATGGTGAGTGCCGTTGTGACACATCTAGCATGTTTGTTAGATGTGTCACAACGTGCTAGATGCTATTTGGCATGTTTGCCAAATAGCATTCCTATTTGGCTTGCCAAGTGGGTCGACCCTCTTGGCGACACGGGTAGAGTGCTGGACTCTGAAGCTGGAGGTTGTGGGTTCGAACCCCCCGGTTGGACGTCGCCAGTTGGGGCTTGGTTGCCCGTCCACTTGGTTACATTTGGTGGAAGTGGTGGGATTTACTGGCAGCGTATCAGTTCCATTCTCCATATCCCTGCTAGTGTCAGAAGGCGGCTACGGAGCCTGAAAGCTTAAATGCACCTCTGACATTGGGACGATGTCAAAAATGGGAGGGAAATATGTAGCAGTGTCAATAAAAGCATTCCTACTTGGCTTGCCAAGTGGGTGACCCTCTTGTGACACAGGTACTGTAGAGTGCCGCACTCTGAAGCCAGAGGTCGTGAGTTCAAATCCCCCGGTTGGATGTTGCCAGTTGGTGCTTGGTTGCCCGTCCACTTGGTTACACATGTTTCTGTTTGAAGTCCCTGGGTCAGCTGGGGTCTGTCTGTAGAGTTTCATGTTCTCATGTGACGGTGCTCTGGTTTCCTCCCACAGTCCAGACATGTACTGTATCTTAGGCTAATTAATTGTTGATTCTAACCTGGCCACAGGAGTCCTTGTCTCTTATTTTGATGAAAAGGGAGGTTTATTTGTGAAATTGTAAGGGTTATATAACTGCCTGCAGAGAATATGGAATCACCACTCTTCATGGATGCTCATTCAGGTGTCTCTCCGAATTACTGATAAGCACAGAACCGTTTTTATCTAACTGCTGAATATTCTGGCTTTGTAAAACACAGCTGAATAGAACTGCTGTAATTAATAGCATTTTTTCAGATCACTGAATATTTAGGAAAAAATATGGAAACAGAAATTAAAAATATAATGATTACTTAGTTGCACCTCTTCTGGCTTAAATTCTTTGTGGCATGCACTTCACCAATGAAAAACATTATTTATCAGTCAGTAGCTGACAGATCAGCTTTACAAGGTGGAGCCTTGCCATGGACCATTTTCTTCAATTTCAACCATAAATTTTCATTCATGTTGAGATCTGAACTGTTGACTGACCACTTCTGTTTTGAAGAAGCATTTCAACTCTCTTTGCCCTGTGGCAAGATCCTTTATCCTCACCAAACCTACTTTTAACTGATCGCATGAGAAACGTGTCAAAACCTTCAAGGTCCACCTGTGCATTACTGTGAGATAACGACTTCCTGGTCCTTTACCTGACATGTAGTCCCATATTATCAATACCTGTGGGAATGTGCTTGTTTTCTTCAGGCAATTATCTTTACATATAATATCATCTTTATGGCTGTGTTGTGAGACATGTATATGTTGGACACTGCATATGTGATTTAACCACGATGAAGGAGAGCCAGCCCCCTGCGGTGCGGAGCCACAGAGCCTGGACCCCCTGCGGAGGACAGGGGACAGAAGACTTCCTGACCACTGAGGCTCGAGAGGAGAGAAGGGGGAGTTATGTAAATAAAAGGCTAATGAATGTGAATAAAGAGATTTTGAGAGAGATGTGTGATTTCCCCCGCGAGGGAAATGGTTTGATGTCAGAATGTTTAAATGAGAGAACTTTGGTGTGTTCACTCTCTTTGTTCGCTGCTCAGGAATGAGAGCAGACAGTGGAATGATTACTTGAATAAACTGGAATGAAAGACAATTCGGTTTCGTTATTCAAGTCTCCCCACATTGGTGACTGACGACGTTGAGAATGAACGAAGAAATTCTCAGGGTCCCGGACTCACAGCGCTCAGAGCTGGCGAGCGCAGTGGCCGTTAAGCTGCCTGATTTCTGGCAGGATAACCCACGGTCGTGGTTTCTGCAAGCAGAGTCGCAGTTCACGCTCGCAGGAGTAACGGTGGATGACACTAAGTTCCACCATGTCATCGCTAAACTGGACAACAGCACAGCTCGGTGCGTGCAAAGCTTGGTGGAGCAGCCACCCGTGACCGACAGGTACGGCAAGCTGAAATCCACCCTCATCAAGTTTTTCACCCCCTCGGCTGAAGTGAGGGCGAGGAGGATCCTGTCTTTGCTAGACCAAGGTGGACACAGGCCGAGCGCCCTGATGGAGGAGATGATACAGCTGAGAGGTTTGGACAACGATGATTTCATTTTTCAGTTCATCTTCCTCTCCAACCTCCCGGCGCATGCAAGAAGCACGCTGGCCGGCAAAAAGTGTCACACCCTGGAGGAGTTCCGGGAGCTGGCCCAGGAGGCAGATGGGATCCTGGATGCCTGCGGCGGGCAAGCAACCACAGCAGCGACCCGAGACAGCGGGGAGCCAGAGGCGGCAGAACCAGACTGGCCGACGACGGCGGCAACACGGCCGCGACGAGGGGGAGCCAATAGCCCGGCGGCAGAGGCGCGGGCACGACACAGCGGAGGAGAAGATCTCTGCTTTTACCATCGGAGGTTCGCAGAGAAGGCACGCAGGTGTGTGCCGCCCTGCATCTTCAGGAGTTCGGGAAACGGCAAGACCGGGGGTCGCTAGCAGCTTCGACCCTCGGAGAACGCAACAAGCTGCTCTACATCACGGATGCGCGCTCCGGACGAGAGTTCCTCATCGACACCGGAGCACAAGTGAGCTTCATCACCCCAACATACGCGGACCGGGTGGCTGGACCCCACGGTAGCGGAGCTACAGCGGCAAATGGCTCGAACATCAACACCTACGGGAGAAGGACCTTGCCTTTGTGCTTACATGGCCGCACATATGAATGGACTTTTGTAATAGCGGCGGTGAGTTTCAACATGTTGGGCGCGGATTTTTTGTGTTCACACAATCTGTTAGTTGATCTTGCTAATAGACAGCTGGTAAATGCACTCTCTTTTTACTCTCTCCCCTGTTCAGCTCGAGTGTCCCCGCCACCAGTACAGACCCACGTCGCTACAGCAGGTGGTAAGTTTCACACACTCCTCACCCAATTTCCAGCGCTCACTGTGCCCACTTTTTCAGCGACGGTCGCGAAGCACGGGGTGAAACACTTTATCCCCACTTCTGGTCCTCCCGTGTTTGCAAAAGCTCGGCGCTTGGATGCAGTTAAGCTCGCCATTGCGCGCGAGGAGTTCGCCAGCCTGGAGAGGCTGGGCATCGTTCGTAGGTCGAAGAGCCCGTGGGCTTCGCCGCTGCACATGGTACTGAAAGCCGATGGCTCCTGGAGACCGTGCGGGGATTACCGCAGGCTAAACAACGCTACGGCGCACGATCGTTATCCCATCCCGCACATTCAGGATTTTTCGGTGCACCTGGCGGGGGCGCGCATTTTTTCAAAGATTGATCTAGTTCGCGGCTATCACCAAGTCCCGGTCCAACCGGAGGACATTCCTAAAACAGCGGTAATAACCCCGTTCGGACTTTTCGAATTTTTACGCATGCCGTTTGGTCTCAAAGGGGCGGCGCAAACATTTCAGCGGATGATGGATGCCGTGTTACGCGATCTCCCTTTCGTGTTTGTGTACCTCGACGACATTTTGGTCGCGAGTACTTCAGAGGACGAACACGAAACGCACCTCACAGCAGTTTTTAGGAGGCTGGGAGAGCACGGCTTAATAGTTAACCCAGCCAAGTGCCAGTTCGGCGTCGAGCGGATCGATTTTTTGGGTCACCGCGTCTCCCCGGAGGGAGCGGTTCCGTTACCAGAGAAAGTACGCGCGGTAGCGGATTTTCCCCGTCCACAAACGGTCAAATCACTACAGGAATTCTTGGGGATGGTGAATTTTTATAACCGATTCCTGCCCCACGCGGCTCAAATCATGCAACCGTTATATGCCGCGCTCAAAAAACAAAAACCGACCCAGGCGGTCGAATGGTCCCCGGAGCGGGAGCGCGCGTTCACAGAGGTTAAAAAAGCCTTGGCTGACGCTGCGCTCCTGGCCCACCCAGACCCTGCAGCACGTATCGCGCTGACGACAGACGCTTCAGATTTAGCCATAGGGGCCGTTATTGAGCAACAGGTAGCCGGAGTTTGGCAGCCTTTGGCTTTCTTTAGCAAATCTTTAAGCGCGGCTGAACGAAAATACAGCGCGTTTGACAGAGAACTGTTGGCGCTGCATTTGGCTATTCGTCATTTCCAGTTCTGGCTGGAAGGACGGTGCTTCACCGCTTATGTGGACCACAAGCCGCTCACATACGCCATGGCCAAAATTTCAGACCCGTGGTCCGGCAGGCAGCAGAGGCAGCTGGCCGCAATCTCGGAATTTACCACTGACATTAGGCACGTCGCGGGCAAATTCAATGTAGTAGCGGATTGTCTCTCACGCGCATTCACGACCCCAACACGCGCAGAGGCAGAACGGGCCACCGTGACCGCGCCGCAGGAGAGCGGCACGGTGGCGCGCGCAGCCCCGGTGCACGTGGGTATAGATTACGCAGCCATGGCAGCGGACCAGGGGGCGGACGCAGACGTGCGCGCGCTCCAGTCTGGACCAACAGGGTTGAGGCTGGAGAGCAAGTGTTTACAAACCGGTATGCCCCCCCTGATCTGCGACATGTCGACGGGGCGCCCGCGTCCGGTGGTTCCGGCCACGTGGCGCCGCCGTGTTTTTGACTCGGTCCACTCACTGGCGCACCCGGGGGTGCGCGCGTCGGTGAAACTAGTGGCGGAAAAGTTTGTTTGGCCGTGCCTGCGCAAGCACGTGAAGGAATGGGCAAAAACCTGCATTTCCTGTCAACGGGCCAAAATTCACAGGCACACAAGAGCCCCGTTAGAACCGTTCCGCATTCCGGCCAGAAGGTTCGACCATGTGCACGTCGACCTTGTGGGCCCCCTACCGGCATCACAGGGGTTCACGTATCTTTTGACAATGGTGGACCGCACCACACGTTGGCCGGAAGTAGTCCCACTTGCGACGACCACGGCCGCGGAGGTGGCTCGCGTTTTTTTAACGGCTTGGGTGGCGCGCTTCGGGGTTCCGTCGGACATTACGTCCGATAGAGGACCGCAATTCATCTCTGAGCTGTGGTCAGCGATGGCCAACGGCTTAGGAGCCAAAATTCACCGCACTACGGCTTACCACCCTCAGGCCAATGGTTTATGCGAGCGTTTTCATAGGTCTTTGAAGGCAGCACTCAGAGCGTCGCTCACGGATGCAGATTGGGTGAATAAACTTCCATGGGTTTTATTAGGGTTGCGTTCTGCGCCTAAAGAGGACTTAGACGCCTCCCCAGCGGAGCTGGTATTCGCACAAACTCTGAGGCTGCCGGGCGAGTTTTTACCAGAGCACCCAGAGCCCCCACCTCTCTCGGCTCTGGGACCGTTAGTCGGCACGGGGGCAGACACACTCCCGGGTCCGGTTCATCACGCTTTTCCACGAGTTTTCGTCCCCAAGGCTTTGAAAAATGCCGATTTCGTTTTTGTCAGGCGCGAAGCCCTAAAAGCAACGCTCAAACCACCTTACGAAGGACCATTTCGAGTGCTGGAGACAGGTGATAAGCAATTTGTGCTAGATTTTGGAGACAGAAAAGAGACAGTCAGTATTGACAGACTAAAACCTGCTTTTGTCATGAAGGACGTGTCTGTACCGGTCGCAGTGGCGCCTCGACGAGGCAGGCCCCCGCAGGGGGCAATTAATCACTCTCTTCCTCAGTCAACAGACCCGAAGCAGAAACGCACCGCAGGCAAGGCGGGGCCAACACACAGCAGATTCGGCAGACGGCTGAAGCCCAAGCGGCGCACAGACTGAATGTTGGTGTTGATTATTCAGTAGTGAGTAAGGTGCTATTTAATTTTAGGAATTAGTCTGTTCTTCATCGTTTGGGGGGGGTTATATGGCTGTGTTGTGAGACATGTATATGTTGGACACTGCATATGTGATTTAACCACGATGAAGGAGAGCCAGCCCCCTGCGGTGCGGAGCCACAGAGCCTGGACCCCCTGCGGAGGACAGGGGACAGAAGACTTCCTGACCACTGAGGCTCGAGAGGAGAGAAGGGGGAGTTATGTAAATAAAAGGCTAATGAATGTGAATAAAGAGATTTTGAGAGAGATGTGTGATTTCCCCCGCGAGGGAAATGGTTTGATGTCAGAATGTTTAAATGAGAGAACTTTGGTGTGTTCACTCTCTTTGTTCGCTGCTCAGGAATGAGAGCAGACAGTGGAATGATTACTTGAATAAACTGGAATGAAAGACAATTCGGTTTCGTTATTCAAGTCTCCCCACAATCTTTATATTTTGTTTATACTTGCTCGAAATTTTAGATATGTAAGCAACTGGGGAAATCAGTGACACACAATCAATTACCTTCTTTAAAGACTTTTTTAATCATTTCCACTGATTGAAATCCCAGCTCTCTTGGTGGGGCCATGTTTCCTGTCAGCCAGGTGTTAACAGCTCATGAAAGTCTGCGAGCACTCGCTTTTAACTGCAAAGTAATCTGCACATTTAGACTTGCAAAGATGTTTGTTTTACATACGTAAATTACAAAATGATCTCATAGCTTTCCCTCATGATTGAATGATTCTATACTTTTCCCCCCTCTACTTGATCTGAAAAATAAAAGGAATTAATTGGAGCAATTTTTAAAGGTATAATTTACAAAGCCAGAATGCTCCTCTGTTAAATATTCTGGCATCATATCTGATTTTTTTCTACAAGATAAAACCGCTAAATCAACATCCTCCAAGAGTGGTAATTCCCCAGGGGTTGTAATTTGACATAGATATCCAAAATAACCTCTCAGGTACTGTTTGATATATTAAGTGGTCTAAAAAGAGCTTTACAACCTCAGACCTTCCTCTGTCCCTCAATTTACACAGTTAATCATCAGCATCACGTCCCACGAGGAACCACATCTAACACGCGTATATGTGCTGTGGTGTGGGTGAATGAGCGCACCGACAGTGTGCACATCTCTTCAGACTTATGTTCACAGTGATGGGGAAAAACTGTCAGAGACGCTTCTCCTCTGCCCAGCGAACACTTGTCTAAGCTTTCAAGCAAGTTGGCCAGGTGGGCTGCTGTAGAGGTTATCTGGATTTTGTGTAGACAGATTATAATAGACAATGACTTTGTTTTTACACCGAGCTAAAAGTTTAGCATTCTGGTCTTTGGGTGTGACCAGTGTGTTTCAGGCAGAGCAAAAACAATCCAGTGTGTTGTATCTGGTTTGCTCACATACTGAGGTTTTGAAAGGTTGTTTCCTTCCTCTAAATGTTACCCTAAGTATTTTTCACGAGGTCTGAGAATAAACCGGAACATCCCCTTCCACCTGTGGAACTGGTTGCATAAAAGATAACTCAGTAAGTGAAAAGAGGTTAGCTGAGTAATTATAATAAGCAAGACTTGAGGGTATTTAGGTGCATACCTCCACCAAAGTCCTATTGCAATGGTAAAGAAAGTAAAAAGGTGATCCAGAATCCCCATTCAGACCCAGATCAGCTCCAAACTCTAGGGGCCCATTCCTAGCAGAAGCACCATCGCTGGTAAAAATCCATCCAGTAGTTTTTGCATAAATTAGGGTTGGGACTAGATAAGTTCTGTACTTCATCCGATACCCTTTTTAAACGTTGGACAAGAATTTTTTTTGTTTATGTCTTTCATTTTATTGACGTCCGACATCAAAAAAATAATCCCGCTAACAGACAAAGACGAAAACATTACCTCCTTGGCGGAGGTAATAAAGAGTGAAAACAAGTAGTTGCTGTGACTTCACAAAGCAGAAAAGCTTCATTTTACATCTGTGTCTTTCCAGGATTCACATCACGAATGTTTGGATATGAAATAGTGTGGAGCGTGTAAATAACGAGGCGGATTTGACTCAGACAGTTTATTACACATCTCACATAGAAGCATAGTCAGAATGAATACTCTGCAGAGACTCTCCTCTTAAAAAGCATGGCATTCTTCTAGAAGCTTCAAACACACAAAAGGTCACATTGCATTCACTTCCTTAATCCTTTAACATCCTTCTAGAAGTTTCTAACACACAAAAGATCACACTGCATTCATCCTTCACACCTCCCTGTTATCTCCCAGGGAAACTCTGCTCTTTGTTCTTGTCTAAGATGCTATACCATTATGCACTCCCCATGTGTCACCAAACGACCCCCCAGAGCGTCTTGGCTAGAACAATAGAATGACAGTCCATATGCTGTGGTAAAATCATTAAACATCAATCCACATGCTGCTTGGGCTTCAGTCTTCTCCCGTATCTGCTGTAACCAGGATTCACCGCCTCCACGGCACTGTCATGCTGGGGGGTTGATGTTTGAGGGGTAAAAGTCTGTCCGTGTGGGTGCTCTGGGGAATCTTTTCTCTGGGAAGCTCCCCGTGGGGGTCTTCCATGCCGAGGGACCCTCGCCAACAGCACTTGCTCGTCCGCCACCACAAAAGCGGGTTTGAGTCTGTCTATGCCAATCTTTTCCCTCCTACCCCCCAAATCTAGCAAAAAATGCTTGTCCCCTGTTTCCAGCACTCTGAACGGTCCATCATAAGGTGGGCGCAGTGGAGGGCGATGGGCATCGTGTCTGACAAAAACGAACTCTGCGTTTTTCAAAGTTTTAGGCAAAAAACGCGCGAAAAACTGTGGTGAACAGGGCCCGGCAGCGTGCTTGTGTCTATGCTACACTGCAACAGCTGAGATGGGGAGCTGCCCGGCGCGGGATTATCTGGAAGAAACTCCCTGGGCAGCCGAAGTGGCTGTGCAAAAACGAGTTCAGCCGGGGAAGCTTCCAGATCCTCTTTAGGCACAGAATGTAACCCCAATAAAACCCACGGTAGCTTGTCTACCAAATTTGCATCCGTCAGTGACGCCCTGACAGCCGCTTTCAATGACCTATGAAAACGTTCGCATAACCCACTAGCCTGTGGATTGTATGCGGTTGTGCGGTGAATTGTGACACCCCGGCTGCGGGCCATTGTTGACCAGAGTTCGGAAACAAATTGAGGGCCTCTGTCGGACGTAATATCCGACGGGACTCCAACACGCGCCACCCATGCTGTTAAAAACGCGCGCGCCACCTCCTCGGCTGTGGTTGCCGCCAGTGGAACCACTTCCGGCCAGCGCGTGGTGCGGTCCACCATTGTCAGAAGGTGCGTGCACCCCTGTGATGGCGGGAGGGGGCCCACGAGGTCCACGTGAACATGGTCGAACCTCTTAGCCGGGATGCGAAACGGCTCCAAGGGAGCCTTCGTGTGTCTGTGTACCTTGGCTCGTTGGCACGCCATGCAGGCTGCTGCCCACTCTTTCACTTGTTTACGAAGGCTCAGCCACACGAATTTGACTCCTACCATTTTGACCGACGCGCGCACTCCCGGGTGCACCAAAGAATGAATCGAGTCAAACACGCGGCGGCGCCACGGGACGCGGTCACCCCGTGGAGACATCACAGATTAGGGGGGGCATGCCGTCTTGCAGCACCCTGCTCTCCAGCCTTAACCCTGTTGGTCCAGACTGTAGCGCGCGCACGTCCGCGTCACTAACCTGCTCCGCAGCCATGGCTGCGTAATCTATCCCCACACAGACTGGGGCCACCACGGCGCGCGAGAGGCAGTCTGCCACTACATTCAGTTTACCCGAGACATGCTGAATATCGGTAGTAAACTCTGAGATCGCGGCCAGCTGTCTCTGCTGCCGGCCCAACCACGGTTCTGAAACCTTGGCCATCGCGAATGTTAGCGGCTTGTGGTCAACGAACGCGGTGAAACTGCGTCCTTCCAGCCAGAACTGGAAGTGGCGAATGGCCAGGTGGAGAGCCAGCAACTCCCTGTCGAACGCGCTGTATTTACATTCACTGTCACGCAAAGTCCTGCTGAAAAAGGCGAGCGGCTGCCAAGCCCCGGCTACGCGCTGCTCCACGACAGCCCCTATGACCACATCTGAAGCGTCAGCGGTGAGCGCTATGTGGGCCGTTGGGTCTGGATGTGCCAGCAATGCGGCGTTTGCCAGGGCTGCTTTGACTTCCGAGAACGCCCGCTCTCGCTCCGGGGACCATTCGATCTTATCCGCGGGTTTCTGTTTTTTGAGCGCGGCGTACAGTGGTTGCATGAGCTGCGCTGCGCGAGGAAGGAAACGGTTATAAAAATTCACCATTCCCAAAAATTCCTGTAGCGCCTTGACCGTTTGCGGCCGGGGAAAATCTGCTACCGCACACACTTTGTCAGGCAGCGGAACCGCTCCTTCGGGAGAGACGCGGTGCCCCAAAAAATCAATCCGCGTCACCCCGAACTGACATTTCGCTGGGTTGATTATTAACCCGTGCTCTTCCAACCTCCGGAAAACCACCGTGAGGTGGGTTTCGTGTTCGTCTTCGGACGCGCTGGCTACCAAGATATCGTCCAAGTAGACGAACACGAAAGGAAGATCGCGCAGCACTGCATCCATCATGCGTTGGAACGTCTGTGCAGCCCCTTTAAGCCCAAATGGCATGCGCAAAAACTCGAATAAACCAAACGGAGTTATCACCACTGTTTTGGGTATGTCCTCAGCGCGCACTGGGACTTGGTGGTAACCGCGGACCAGGTCTATTTTAGAAAAAACGTGCGCTCCTGCCAGGTGAACGGAAAAATCCTGAATGTGAGGAATTGGGTAGCTGTCGTGCGCTGTAGCGTTGTTCAACCTGCGGAAATCCCCGCAAGGTCGCCACGAACCCTCAGCTTTAGGGACCATGTGCAGTGGGGAAGCCCATGGGCTGTTTGAACGCCTGATGATGCCCAACCTCTCCAGGTTGGCGAACTCCTCGCGCGCTATGGCCAGTTTAGCTGCGTCCAAGCGCCGAGGTTTTGCAAAAACGGGCGGCCCGGTGGTGGTGATAAAATGTTCCACTCCGTGTTTAGCGATGGCTGCCGAAAATGTCGGGACAGTGAGTGCTGGGAACTGAGTGAGCAGTGCGTGGAACTTACCGCATGCAGCTGTGATGCTGGCTTGTGCTGTTGGCCGGGACGCTCGAGCTATACAGGGGATAGAATCAAAGGACAGTGCATTAACCAGGCGCCTGTTAGCGACATCAACCAACAAACCATGTGTGCACAAAAAATCAGCCCCCAGTATATTGAAATTCAATGCTGCTGTGACAAAAGTCCACTCAAATGTACGGCCGTGTAGAGACAGGAGTAGAGTCCTCTCACCAAAGGTCTTAATCTCCGAGCCGTTTGCTGCTGCCATCTCGGGGCCGCTAGATCCTGCCAGCCGGTCGGCGTAGGTCGGCAGGATGAAACTCATCTGGGCGCCGGTGTCCACGAGGAAATGCCTCCTCGAGCGTGTGTCCGTCAAGTAGAGCAGCTTGTTCTCCTCCCTGAGGGTCGCGGCTGCTACCGACCCCCGGTCTTGGCGTTTCCCAAGCGCTTGAACTGGCACGGTGGTATACATTTGCGTGCCCTCTCTGCAAAGCGGCGGTGGTAGAAACAAAGGGTGTCTCCCCCGCGTTCTTTGGCCCCCGCTGCTGCTGTCGTCGGTGGCTCTGCTGCTGCCGTCGATAGCTCCTCGCCTCCTCCGGCCGTCGCGCCGAGCTCCGTCGCTGCTGCCATGGTCGTGAACTCTCTGCTGGCGATGATGATCCGGTTTGCTTCTCGGGCCAGCACACGATAGTCCCGCTTGGCCAGCAACGGCGAATTGGCCAGGGTCTCTCTCGTCGCTGACGGGAGGTTCCGGAGGAAGAGGTGGGTAAAAATGAAATGGTCGTCGTCCGTGCCCTTTAATCTCAGCATCTTCTCCATCAGGTCAATGGCCGACCCATCTCCTAACCCAGTCCGCGTCAGGAGTCTCTCTGCTCTCTCACCCTCCGAGAGTGTGTAGAGCTGGATGAGTGCAGCCTTCAGCGCGCCGTACTTGTCGTTGGTTGGTGGCTGATCGAGCAGGCTCTCCACGTGCTGAGCCGTGCGGGCGTCGAGCGTTGTGACCACATAGTGGAACTTCGTATCATCCGCCGATATCCCCCGGAGGGCGAACTGCGCCTCAACTAGGTGGAACCAGGAGTGCGGATTGTGCTGCCAAAAATCCAGTAGCTTGATTGCAACAGCATATGCTTGGCTGAGGGCTCCCAACGAGGCTGGCTCCGGGGATCTTTCGCCGTGTTCCATTATTCGTCTTGGGTCACCAGTGTGGAGTGTGTAAATAACGAGGCAGATTTGACTCAGACAGTTTATTACACATCTCACACAGAAGCATAGTCAGAATGAATACTCAGCAGAGACTCTCCTCTTAAAAAGCATGGCATTCTTCTAGAAGCTTCAAACACACAAAAGGTCACATTGCATTCACTTCCTTAATCCTTTAACATCCATCTAGAAGTTTCTAACACACAAAAGATCACACTGCATTCATCCTTCACACCTCCCTGTTATCTCCCAGGGAAACTCTGCTCTTTGTTCTTGTCTAAGATGCTATACCATTATGCACTCCCCATGTGTCACCAAAATACCATAATTTCTTCATTAAATTAAAAACTTGTTTATTTTGTTGTCATTATCAGATAATGGCAGTGGAAAGAGACGGGAAAGCATGGAAAGAGAGGTGGGGATGTCTACACAGCAGAAATTGGCTATTTTTAAGATGGGAGATTGTGCTCTCAATAAGATAGCAGGAGGGCACTCGGAGAACGCATAACTCTACCAAGGCCCTATCTCACAATGTTAAAGAAAGTGAAAAAGTGATCTAGAATCTGTATCCTGACCCGGTTCACCTCCAAAATCTAATGGGTTCATCCATAGCCCAAGAGCCACCTCTGAAAAAAATTTCATCAAAACCTACCCAGTAGTTTTTGCATAACCCTGCTCACAGACCGACATGAACACATGACCTCCTTGGCAGAGGTAACTAAAGGAAACACAGTTTTTGGCATGCAGCCTCCTGAGCTAGGCCATTTGGTGTTTTTAAAAAAAACTTCTGACACTCCAGCAACAATACATGAAGCTCTGTTGATGTCTCTATTGGTTTTTAACCATTTTCCAGATTTAGACAAATTAAGTTGCATCTATACCTGTGATGTGATTATGAGTAATTTCACCCTTTTTTAGTTTCAAATTTAAATGTATTCACTTCTGTCTCTACATGCACATCCAAGGGGTGAAAAACATCTCCCCAAATCAACACACAATAACATAAAAATGATTTATAATGCACAGACAGGGCGTAGCCTTGCACACCTACACCCTGTAGATCTTATCTAAATGTTTGTAGAGTAAACCAAAAGATGCATGCCCTCAACTAAATCTGTAAGGGCCATTTACATTACTACTACTAGTAGGTCGAGTCTCCTCGAGAACAACCAGCGATGACAAGCCATGATGGTCTGTCCAGCATGATGGATCTTATTTCATCAGATGACTGGAGGCCAGTGTCTTTCCTGAGCTGGTCTATGTAGGTTAATTCAATTCAGCTTTATTTATATCGCGCCACATCACAACAAAAGTCATCTCATAGCAGTACCAAATGCAGAGAAAACCCCACAATTGCAGAAAGACCCAGCAATCAGACGATCCCCTGTGAGCAAGCACTTAGCGACGGTGGAGAGGAAAAACTCCCATTTAACAGGAAGAAACCTCTAGCAGAACCAGGCTCAGGGAGGGGCAGTCATCTGCTGCGACTGGTTCGGGGTGAGGGGATAGAGAAGAAGAAAAGAACAGACATAGAAGAAAAAAACAGACATAACAGACAGGTTAGCCTCTGGCCACCACGGAGAGCATGACCATGCTTGGGCTCCCATAGTACAAGACTGTGTGCAGGCAGATGGCAATGCCACAAGCAATGCCCTGCTAACTTCATCCTCCTGGCCCTGATCTTGTCAGACAACTATGGCAAGTCCCCATACAACACGTCACTGCAGACATGGTCATGCCAGGAGATGCCAAGCACTTTCTGCAGCATGCGGGTGTAGCATCCATCCAGCCTTTCCTCTGCCTGAACTGTCAAAGCCCAGGCCTCACAACCGTACAATAGGATGGACTCTACAGTAGCAACAGAGGCCTCTTGAGGGTGTCGGACAAGTCTGACCTCCAGATGTTATCCAACTTACGCAGTGCGTGCCATGCTTGTGCCTTTCTTACTGCAATGTCTTTGTCAGAGGAGCTAATGTAAGAACCCAGATATTTAAAGTCATCCTTAACTACCAGTACCTCACCATCTAAAGTTGACAGACCTGCCACAGTTGGGATGTTAAACTGGACCACCTCTGTCTTAGTAGCATTAAGTAACAAGCTGATCCTTCTACACTCTTAACTGTACAGTGTTAAGCAATGCCTGTGCCTGGTCTACAGAATCACTAGTTAGTACGATGTCATCCATAACATTAAATGTTAGACAATCATTTACTCATTGCTCAGTTACAACTGAGCTAAAAAAACACCAAAAAATGCCTGTAGAGGAAACGAACCCTGAACCCTTCGAGGCTGCTGAACTGGAGAAAGTCCTACAGGGCCTGAAATGTGGAAAGGCAGCAGGATACGATAACATCTTCCCAGAATTCATGAAGAATCTTGGCCCCCGAGCCCTAACCTGGTTGACACAATTCTACACAAGGATCACACAAACGAACTCGATCCCAAAGAAATGGCGGACAGCAAAGGTCATTGCCATCCCAAAACCTGGCAAAGACCACAAACTACCAGCAAGCTACCGCCCAATCTCCCTACTCAGCGTTCCTTACAAAATCATGGAGCGCCTAATACTGCAACGCATTTCCCCAGAAATAGAGGATATTCTAAGTGTGGATCAAGCAGGTTTCCGCAAGGACCGCAGTACAGGAGAACAAGTACTGGCCCTAACCACCTTCATTGAAAATGGCTTCGAGAGCAGACTGAAGACAGGGGTTGTGTTTCTCGATCTTACAGCTGCCTATGATACGGTCTGGCACAAAGGCCTCCTCCTGAAACTTATAAAGGCGATCCCTGCTTGGGCAACAGCAATTATAAAAACCCTGCTGACCAACCGAAGGTTCAGAGTCCACCTCAGTCAGAACACAAGTGCATGGAGAATGCAGAAAAATGGACTCCCACAAGGCTCAGTTCTAGCTCCAACTCTGTTCAACCTCTACATAAACGACCTGCCTACTACAAAATCCCGCAAATTCATCTATGCAGACGACATCTGTTTGGCATTCCAAGCACCAGACTTTGAACCACTGGAACGGGTGCTCACGGAAGATCTTGCTAAACTGGATCAGTTCTGCAAAATCTGGCGCCTAAAACCAAGCCCAGCAAAAACCGTCTCCAGTGTATTTCATCTCCACAATGCAAAAGCTGCCAGAGAACTAAACATCCACCTGAGCGGACTCAAGCTTAAGCATGCCCCAAATCCAACTTATCTTGGAGTGACCCTTGATAGGACCTTATCCTTCAAGGAACATCTAAAGGGGACGGCTGCTAAGGTGAAAGTACGAAACAACCTGCTCTGCAAGCTCGCTGGTGCAAAATGGGGGGCGGCAGTCTCCACCCTGCGCACCTCAGCACTGGCCCTTTCATACTCTGTAGCAGAATATTGTGCCCCTGTCTGGTCCAGGTCATCTTACACACACCATGTAGACACCCAGCTCAACTCAACCATGAGAACTATAACTGGAACAATCCGCTCAACACCACTCCCCTGGCTCTCTGTACTGTCAAACATAGCCCCTCCACACATCCGGCGAGCAGCATTAACTCAAAGGATGCTCCAAAAAGTTAAAGATTTTCCTCACTTACCAATCCATGCAGATATCTACACCCCACCCACTGCCCGACTTTCATCCAGACGGCCGATTTGGAAAAACCCTCCCCCAGCTGACTTTACCATCCAGACAGCTTGGCAAGAGGAATGGGAAACCAAGGAGGTCCTAAACAAACAGCTGGTGATAAACCCCAACCAACAGGTCCCGGGCACCAACCTCCCAAGGAGACAGTGGTCTACACTCAATCGCTTCAGGACTGGACATGGCCCCTGCTTGGCCAGCCTTCACAGATGGGGCAGTAGCCCTAGCCCACTGTGCGCATGTGGAGAGGAGCAAACTATGGAACACATCATAGAGGCTTGCCCGCTCCAAAGACTGGAAGGAGGATTACACACCCTCCATACAGCAAACCAGGAGGCAACTGCTTGGCTTAAGGACTTTGCATTCGCTAAATAAATAAATTTACTCATGTACAATGTTACACAAATGTGTGTGTGACTTTGCATATGTGAGTGATTTGGAATGACAAGAATGGAATGCATGACAGGTTACCATTCAGAAATAGCATTAGATCATTTGTCTTTCCTCACTCCTTTAAGATGATGACATGAGTAAGAACAGAACAATGCTGGAGTCATGTGGGAACACCTGGGGCTTTGTTCAACAACATATGGGACTCTATCCTGAAATCGACAGAAGCAGGGCAGAGTTCAGGCCAGTCCCTGTTTTGAGTGTGTTGCCTTGCAGAAGGTTAAAAGTGACAAAGAGGTGTGCACGCTTATGTAGGCGGTTGGAGATGACTGTGGTTCCATCTGTGGGAGTGAAGCGGTGCAACCCTTTTTTTCCCCCCACTCTACTCTGTGCTGTCATCTTTCAGTTCTTATAGGCTTACCCCCTTTACAGTGTGTTCATGCTCTTTCAGGAACTTCTATTTCCATTATCACTCACAACACACACCCATCTTCTCTTCACTAACCAAACAATGTGATTTCAGGGAAATCAAAAGGTAGTGTGGGGAAATGTCATGATTTTTTATTCATTAAAATCAAAGAAATTTGTGGTTGTTTTCCAATGAGTCACAGTTAAAGGTCAGTTGATTCTACTGTACAGGCTATCTAACTAAAATCTGCATTAATATTTTTGGAAATTACTTGGCTATCACTTCTAGAACTGGTGGTAGTTTCATAACCACACATGGCTGCTTTGTGGGGTTAAATCGATGCAAAGATTATTTTTAAAATGTCTGATATTTTCCTTTCTTGAGATCACACTGAACAGACTGCTGAGCCAGCTCTGGATGACAACACTGTTTATACTTGTCAACAGAATATATTTAGATTTTAATTTTGTTCAGAATTGTTCAAATTGTTGTAAATGAAGTTCAGCTCAAACCAGTTTTTGTTTTTGGAAAAAAAACTTGTTTGCATAAAGCTAGAATGTGTAAATTGTAAATTAGAACAGAACAACCTTCATCTCTCTTTTCTTCTCTCTCTTTCCTCTCTGAGCAAAAGTCTAAAGCCAGCCCTCATTTCTTTACATTGCTGGGAAAATAGGAAATACATGCTGCAACTTACTGAAACCTGCAGGAAATACAGCATACATACACAGTGCTGTGAAACACTATTTGTCCCATTCCTGATTTCTCACATTTCTGCATTTTGTCACGCTTGAATGTCTTTGTATGACTGTACCTAATATGTGCTGCCATTTACTGAAACCTGCAAACAAATCAAAATGCAGCATATATAACACTTGTGCCAGATAGATAGATGTACTTTATTGATTCCACTGGGAAATTAGTGTAACAGCAGCATGACAGGAGACGACCAAAACCACAGAAACACACACAGCATAAAAGAAAAAAAAAGGGATTACCCATGGAAAGTAAACCTGCCTAACTAACTAACTACTAACTAACCTGCACTTATATAGCGCTTTTCTAGTCACAAAGACCACTCAAAGCGCTTTCATTAATACTAACCCTCTATTCTAAGGGCCTATAGGAAACAAATATCTAGGGACAATTTAGAACAGCCAATTAACCTAACATGCATGTTTTTGGCATGTGGGAGGAAACCGGAGAAATCCCGGAGTAAACCCACGCAACACGGGGAGAACATGCAAACTCCACACAGATCACTGTTGGTCGGGGGCTGGGATCGAACCCACGATCCCACGAATAACCTAAATAACTTATATACATCGTAGATGAGTAGATGATGACCCGTATAGATACATGACTCGTACTCGCTGTACAGTGCAGGACTATCAGGTGCAGGGTACAAAGTTAGGTACCAATTAGATTGTAAGGTGCAGTATAGCAGCACAGTTATGACCAGAATTCAACATTAGAGTGAGTGATTGTACAGTGAATGGCATGTGGCAGGAAAGATTTCCTTTACCTAACCGTTCGGCAGCGAAGCTGTAGCAATCTGCTGGAGAAAGTGCTCCGCTGTCTGTTCAGTGTGTGGTGGAAGGGGTGATCAGGATTGTCCATGATGGATCGCAGTTGGTTCAGTGTCCTCCTCTCCACCACAGTCTCAAACGTCTCCGGCCTGAGATCAATCACAGAGCCAGCCCTCTTGATAATCTTGTCAAGTCTGTTGGTGTTGCTGGTTCTGATACTGCTACCCCAACAGACCGCAGCAAAGAAGATGGCACTGGCGACAATGGCCTGGTAGAAAAGCTCCAGCATCCTGTTGCACAAGTTGAAGGATCTCAGCTTCCTCAGAAAGTAGAGTCTGCTCATCTCCTTCTACACAGCATCGGTGTTAGATTTCCAGTCCAGCCAGTTGCTGAGCATGACACCCAGGTATCTGTAGTTCTCCACTACTTCCACATCCTCCCTCCAATCCTCCCCTCAAATGCAATATAAGATGGCGCCTACCGAGGCAGATGTCTTTGCTTGTTCCGTTCTCGAATGCCAACTTTTTCTCTTTTTTTGCATGTTTGCTGCTCTTTCTACAGTGCATAAAGGTCATGCCCTGCTCACGTATGACCGACGGACACTACTGGACATCGCCAAGACAAGCAGTCATACGGAATTTACTGGTGAAGACAACGGAGAAGATCATCAGGACTCCACTCCCCTCTCTGCAGAGCACCTACCACCACAGAGTCCAAAGGAGAGCTGCCGCCATCCTTCAGGACCCCACCCACCCCCAGCACAGAATGTTCAGGAGCAGGACTGATTGGATAACACACAGCATCATGACCTGTCAGTCACCACAGCGCTTAGTAAAGAAAGATTTTATAAGTGCTTTGCTGAGGTTACTGAGGTGTGCATCCCCTAGTATGGAGCCACTCAGTCAAAATATATACCATAAAGTTGCTGTGATTGCGTAGGTCTAATGGATAACTTGGTATGGAGAACACGAGGTGCGGGGGAGAGTGGGACACTGGCGGGGACCCGTGGTGCCAAAAAAGACATCACTGGCACACGGGTAAAGCAGCAGCCGAGACTTCCGTTAACTGGGCAGGCTGGGCTTGGCTGCCTGTGAAGGAATGCGATCCGCGGGTTCAGCTGCTGCTCCTCTAACACCGGTGTCCAACCGGGCGCTCCACGATCGTTCGCAGGGAGGCACACTCAGCCTGTCCGGTCAGTGGTAGACGGCAGTCCGGACTGCTGCTGCTCCATTGTGGAGCGGAATGGCCAGATCAACTGCATATCATATGCGGACACATATGAACGCTTTGACTAAACGACAAGACGCAAAAATGTCCAAATAACGAAATAAATCATTTTTATTAAAATATTTACAGACAAATGGGCAACACTGATGCAAAAGTTACAGCCAAACAGGTCATTCTCCTGTGTGTGTGTGAATGGTGAAAGGATTGGCACTGTACCGTGGATGCCCTGAATTTCCCTCTGGAGATCAATAAAGTATACAAGATACAAATACAAAAAAAAAAATAATAATAATGTTCGGTGTTTTGTAATTATAATATTGCTAAAATATAAAAGGATGCACTACAATGGGTCTCAAATATTTGTAAACATGTCCTGTTATAGTACTGCATGAGTTTATTGAAGGTAGACTATAAACTACACACATAAACTAAATTATGATGGTGACTGAACAACTCCCATTCCCCAAAGTGCAAGATACACTATTATGAATACTAGTCATAAAGATCACACAAATAAGTGATCTGACAAAAAAAAAAAGTGGTTCTTAAACAGTGGTTAATATTGCATGTCCCATTCATTTTCAATTATTCTGTAATTAATATTCACCCAATCAAATAAATCTCAGTTCAGTCCCTTTCATAACTGTCAAAAGTCTAACATGCATGATTGCCTACATATAGGCTACACCTCTTTATATTCCGCTTTCAAGCACAGCCTACAGTGGGGCAAAAAAGTATTGTCAGCCACCAATTGTGCAAGTTCTCCCACTTAAAAGATGAGAGGTCTCCAATTTTCATCATATGTATACCTCAACTATGAGAGACAAAATGAGGGGAAAAAAATCCAGAAAATCACATTGAAGGATTTTTAATGAATTAATTGGTAAATTCTTTGGTAAAATAAGTATTTGGTCACCTACAAACAAGCAAGATTTCTGGCTCTCACAGACCTGTAACTTCTTCTTTAAGAGGCTCCTCTGTCCTCCACTCGTTACCTCTATTAATGGCACCTGTTTGAACTCATTATCAGTATAAAAGAGAAAAAAAGAGAAGGACGGTGGCTAAACTGTCATCTCTGCTGGAGTCCGAGTTCCACCCTATGCAGGACATACTGGATGCACTGAGGAGCTCATTTAGCAGCAGACTACATCATCCCAGGTGCACAACCGAGAGGTTTCACAGGTCCTTCCTACCAACGGCTGTCAGACTGTACAACCTAAGCAGGGCTGCTCGCAGAGATAGCAAAAAGACGTAACAAACTAATAGTTTCTTTTTTTTTTTGAATGCAAAAGATGCAATAGACTTACACAATGGTCCTCTCCGGCATACAACTAGGAACATACCGGTCGCTATGGAGGGTGAGAATATGTATGGGCACATAATCATACCATGTAGGATAACTAAATAGACGGTTATGCTGTTTCATCCCACCTAGCAACAATGCTCTGCACTGTGTGTGTTTATATATTTACATATTTATTCCATCTAGCAACAATGCTCTGCACTGTGTGTGTTTATATATTTACATATTTATTCCATCTAGCTACAATGCTCTGCACTGGGTGTGTTTATATTTATATGTCTATATATTTATTCCATCTAGCTACAATGCTCCGCACTGTGTTTTTATATATCTACATATTATTCCATCTAGCTACATTGCTCCGCACTGTGTGTTTATATACTTGCATATTTATTCCACCTAGCTGCAATGCTCCATACTGTGGGTGTTTATATATTTACATATTTATTCCATCTAGCTACAATGCTCTGCACTGTGTGTTCATATATTTATTCCATCCAGCTACAATGCTCTGCACTGTGTGTCTGTGTGTGTGTGTATATATATATTTTATAGTAATATGTACATATGTATATTAGCTGCTCTTGCTTGCTTGTTTTTTCTTGCCTTCTGATTGTTGCTCTGAGTGTTGCTATCCCTGTGCTGTTGCAATCCTGGAATTTCCCCGTTGTGGGACTAATAAAGGCTTATCTTATCTTAAAAGACACCTGTCCACAGCCTCAAACAGTCTGACTCCAAACTCCACTATGGCCAAGACCAAAGAGCTGTCAAAGGACACCAGAAACAAAATTGTAGACCTGCACCAGGCTGGGAAGACTGAATCTGCAATAGGTGAGCAGCTTGGTGTGAAGAAATCAACTGTGGGAGCAATTATTAGAAAATGGAAGACATACAAGACTACCGATAATCTCCCTCGATCTGGGGCTCCACGCAAGATCTCACCCCGTGAGGTCAAAATGATCACGAGAACGGTGAGCAAAAATCCCAGAACCACAAGGGGGGACCTAGTGAATGACCTGCAGAGAGCTGGGACCAAAGTAACAAAGGCTACATCAGTAACACACTACGCCGCCAGGGACTCAAATCCTGCAGTGCCAGACGTGTCCCCCTGCTTAAGCCAGTACATGTCCAGGCCTGTCTGAAGTTTGCTAGAGAGCATTTGGATGATCCAGAAGAGGATTGGGAGAATGTCATATAGTCAGATGAAACCAAAATAGAACTTTTTGGTAAAAACTCAACTTGTCGTGTTTGGAGGAGAAAGAACACCATACCTACTGTGAAGCATGGGGGTGAAAACATTATACTTTGGGGCTGTTTTTCTGCAAAGGGACCAGGATGACTGATCCGTGTAAAGGAAAGAATGAATGGGGCCATGTATCGTGAGATTTTAAGTGAAAACCTCCTTCCATCAGCAAGGGCACTGAAGATGAAACGTGGCTGGGTCTTTCAGCATGACAATGATCCCAAACACACCGCCCGGGCAACGAAGGAGTGGCTTCGTAAGAAGCATTTCAAGGTCCTGGAGTGGCCTAGCCAGTCTCCAGATCTCAACCCCATAGAAAATCTTTGGAGGGAGTTGAAAGTCCGTGTTGCCCAGCGACAGCCCCAAAACATCACTGCTCTAGAGGAGATCTGCATGGAGGAATGGGCCAAAATACCAGCAACAGTGTGTGAAAACCTTGTGAAGACTTACAGAAAACGTCTGACCTCTGTCATTGCCAACAAAGGGTATATAACAAAGTATTGAGATGAACTTTTGTTATTGACCAAATACTTATTTTACCGAGGAATTTACCAATTAATTCATTAAAAATCCTTCAATGTGATTTTCTGGATTTTTTTTTCTCATTTTGTCTCTCATAGTTGAGGTATACCTATGATGAAAATTGGAGACCTCTCTCATCTTTTAAGTGGGAGAACTTGCACAATTGGTGGCTGACTAAATACTTTTTTTCCCCACTGTACGTTTGGGCCTGTAAAGCCTGATTGGGCTACCTGTTTCAGACAGGAACACTTGCTTTCTACAGGCATGCACTAGTTTATATAACACAATAAGGAAAACCATCATTAGTTCATTTCAATTTCAAAAGTAACCTACTCCTCCAAAGCACTTTTTATTTGGTAGTGATGAATAATCCCAGACCATGTGCCTTGTGTGTTTACCGTGTTTGTGTATTGACATTTAAGCATGTGTCTAACCCCTGTGGTGGGTGGAGGGAGACACCAGTGAATCCCCTCAGCGCTGTGGAGACACTCCACCCTCCAGTTTTCCACAACGACATTTTAAGAATGCTTAAAAAAAAAAAAAATTACCAGCAGTCAGAAAGTTAAAGGTGGGATTGTAATCATCACACACTTGTTTTAAATAAGTCAGGCATGTGGTAAAGAGAAAGGAAGCAGTGGAGAGGAAGTAAACACTTGGTCGGGGGAAGTCTGTATTCAAACAAAATGAATAAACTCATAAGACAACTATCACATTATGGTGACTTTAATGGACATATAAAACGCATTTAATACTTATTTCAGGCAGTGTTACAAGGGCCTGATAATACCTTATAAACACAGTTGTGGTGACATATTTTGAGATAACATATCATGCCAATCACACTTCCTGTCACATTTTTAACAGTTTAGCTGTCATTCCTCCCCTATCCTCCTCATCTGTATCTACTCTTCTCTTTGTCCCTGGACTTCTTGGGGGAGCGACTGTGGCTCCTGTCCTTGTAGCTGCGCTCTTTATCGCGACCCTCTTTGCCATGTTTGGTCCGGGACTTCTCATGTTTGTGCTCCCGGTCTCTGGTGTGGGAATGCTGGCGTCCTGCCTTTCTGTCACGTCTGCTCTCCTCACTGTCCTGAAAAGTTGAAGGGAAAGAAATAAATAGAGGAAATACTAATGATAAACCCTATTTGTCGAGCACATTTCATACAAGAATGCAATACAAAGTGCTTCACAATGTTTTTATTTTAACCTTTATTTATATAGAGTAGGTCCACTGAGAGGCAACCTCTCTTTTTCAAGGATACCTTGCTGATTCACACAGTTGCACACATTCACACCAGGAAGCTGCCCAGCACAACCACAGACTGACCTGTGGCCACTGAGCAGCTCCACTGGAGCAGCTGGGGTTAAGCGCCTTGCTCAAGGGCACCACAGGGGGTTTAAGGAGGGTGGGGCAAACACTGTTATCTGTCCCACCCAGATCTGATCCTGCCGGTCCAGGGATCAAACCCGCGACTCTCAGCTGACTAGTCCACATCCTTAACCACTAGGCCATCACTGCCCACAATAAAAGAGACAAAAAAGTAATCAGGTAAAAAGCAAAATTAAACAATTTAAAGTAATGTAAAATCTGAGAAGATTAAGAAGCCAATTAAAAAGATAAGATAGATTTTATTGATTTACTTTATTGATCCCAAACTGGGAAACTGCAGGGTTTTTTATATGTTCCATTTGAAAAACAAATGGAACATTAAAAAAAATCTGCTTTAAAACAAATAAACTCCCATAAAAAATATATATAGAATACCATTAAAAAACAGATGGATAGAGATGACTAAAAATCTACTTAAAAACAATTTGCATCTAGCACAATAAAAGCTAAGGTAGCGAGGTCTGTTTTTAAAAGACAAGTAGGAAAATATATTCCTTGGAAACCCTTTCATTAATTTGTTCTTAGTTTTGTGTAGAGCTGCATAATTTGACAAATTTGCCATTGCTTTTATGGCCCTACATATTGCAATTTGCAATGTGACTTTGATCTACATTTTTTTAAACCAGTGGTTTCATGAGTTTACTTGCTTTGTTATCAAAGAAAATGTGGAATAGATGATTTTGAAATGTTTATCTTTCAACTCTGATACTAAATTACATAAAAAAGTACAAAAACTTAAGTTTGTCCAGTACTGCTTACAAAATAACATTTATACATCTGGTTTCTTGTACACACAGTATATCTACCTTCTTTCTCTCCATCACATCAGCCAGCTCTGCCTTTACCAGTCATAGTCCCTCCATTTAAAGTCCCAACTCACCACCACACTCCTGCCTTTCCTCTCCTCTCGCTGCCTCAAAACACGCCTTCCCCCTCTCCTCCTCCTGTCCTTGACCAGCAGTAGTCCAACTTCCACCGGCACCCTGTTGGTTAACAGCACCAGTGGCGATCGCTGTTAACCCAGCCCTTGACTTATCTGGTATGGAAGGCTCATTCGTGATGATGGGCATATCTGATTTTACTCTGGATGCCCTTCCCGACACAACCCTCTCCATTTACCCAGGCCTGGGACCAACACTAGGAGTAGACTGGCTTGTGCTCCCCCAGTGGCTAGGTTCCCATATAATGTAATCAATCAATCCATCCATCTATCCTCTAAAGCTTATCTGGGGGTCCGGGTCACGGGGGCAGCAGTCCAAATACTGAAGCCCAGACTGCCATCTTGGTTCACATAGCACCATGATCCCCATTATTCCTCCTCCAGGTGGTGAGCCCACTGGAGGATGGAACCATGTGGCTCCTTTGAGTATACTGGATCCTTGATGCAACTTTTTAATAGGGATCTACTGGACCACTCTTGGTCTGGCCCTTCACCCAGGACCAATTTGTCTTGAGAGATCCTATCAGGGGCAAGTTGCCCCCAACATCATCGCTCCTGGGATCATTAGGGCACACTACTAGACCCTATTTGTCTACTAGATCCTATTCCTACCAGGTTATTTCAAGAAGTCTTCCCATTTATTGGTAGCGCTATTCTTCAAATAATCAGTTCTTCATTAACATTAGGCCATGTACCGCAGGCTTTTAAAACTGCTGTAATTAAACTACTACTTAAAAAGCCAACACTGGATCCAGGAGTTTTAGCTAACTATAGACCAATCTCTAACCTGCCTTTCATTTCAAAAATCTTAAGAGTTCCATTATTATTGTTATTATTATTATTCAATGGATATTTATCACTCCACTTCAAAGGTGTTCTCATAACCATTAATTACCAACAGTAATTTACTGTCCAGTCTTGTCAACTCTGTCCAGTGTTTAAGGTGAAAACTGCAATACTGTGTTGGATACCTTAATTTCCACAGTTAGGCACTGTTAAAAAGAAATCATCTCCGTGACCCAGAAGTCCTACCTTTTAAAAAAAAACCTTTTAATTTACAGTCATACCCCAGTAGACTTGGATTTATTGTCTTGATTAGCAAACCACAGTACCTTTGTGGTGATGGACTCTTTATTTCATTTGAAAATGCCAAGAAAAGGTGAGTGGAGTGTACCAAAGCCAAATCGATAGCATGCTAACTAGCCACCTGCACAATCTCATGGGGACCACACACCTACCCTACAGGGGACCGGTATGTATTATAAATACTGACTAGAGAATATTTAATTTGTTTACATGTGTGCAAAATAACAATAGATGTTAGCAACTGTTAACTGGGTACATTTAGAAGGGACTATTTTTCTTGGCGGAACAAAATAACTGGTTAAACAAACCAATCATAATATTTTGTCCTCTGTTGCTGACATTTAAGAAACTGTGCTTGCAGGACTGCTGTATAAATGTAGTATCACACTCAAGACTGTGCGGTATCATAAATATAGTAACTGCAGTGATGTCTTCGACCCTCAGCTTTCTGTTGGGTCCACAGCGAATTACCCACAGTTACTATATTCATTGATACCACACTCCCTCTTGTGTAAAATTGCTTAATTATTGAAACACAATACAATATATACAACCAAATTAGAGTATAAGGTCTATCACATAAAACGCTTCACATGCAAAGTGAAATCAAAAAGAACATAAATATTTAAGTCAAATATTAAACCAACACAAGGAACAAGAAAATTCATATTGCATGTTGATTAGGGAGTATGTTAGTATGCTATTTCTTCTGCCATCATAAGAATGGGCCGACCATAGTGAATTACTTACTGTATAATGCAGAGGTTGCAGCTTTCTTCAGGCTTTCATGAAGCTTTATTATAAATAATAAATGTGTGTTAATACACAGCTCTGGGGAAAATTAAAGGGGTCACTGACTGAAAAATGGTGTTTGTAGGTTTTAACTGTCTGAAATGAGTCTACTGGTCACCTATTTATCCAAAAATTTTCAAAACAGTCAATTCTCTTAAAAAACAGACAGCCTTTATCTCGTTTTTCTCTCCCAGAAACGTTTTTTGAATTTTTTGTGGAAATCGTTAACGTCACGTTTAGAAAAAGCCAGCACACTGCCATCCTTGAGACCAGCCCACTGCTCTATTACTGGCCAGCCTAGCTGTCTGTCATGTATATGGAAGTGATGCTAAAGGTAGCCTAGGCAGCCCCTGAGCTATTATGCCCCCAAGCTAACACTGGTAACAGGAAGCTTGAACCAAGCGCGGCTTACGCTGTTATTTTCTTCAGATCTTAGTTACCCTAATAATAACCATCCCTGTTACCACCTGGTTCACTGGTCCGTGGTCCACAATGTGCCTCATGTCACTCTGATCCGTCTCCTGGCGGTTTTGCCGTGGCTCCGCGGTGGGTTGCCGGCATGCTGGTCATGGGAACCTGAGAGCCAGCAGCTCCAGGTAGCATCCCTGGCTTGTGGCAACTGCCTACGCCGGCCCAAGGGGTGCGGCGCAGGCAGTTGCCACGACCCAGGCGATGCTGCCTGGAGCTGCTGGCTCAGCTCCCCCACCATCCTCCGGGCATACTCTCACGGGTAGCGTGGGGGAGCTGCTTTGTGACAGGTCATATCCCGGCTGGCCGTGGGAGAGGAGTGGAGTACTGTGGAGCAAGATATTGCCCTTTGAGATCCTGTGGCTCAGTTTGTGGGGATCAGTGGAGTGCGCAGTGCTGCTGACTTAATGTGGCATCCCGGCGGGGTTGTTGGGGGGTGGGCCGGGATGATGCGAGATGCACAAACAACTGTAGATCGGTGAACCAGCTCTGCTCATCCAAGCTGGAAGGAGCTGACTAGAAGCTACTCAGCTAATGGCTAACTGACGTAAAAGGGAGGGCGGAGTTAAACAGCTGAAGACACTTTCTTAAAGTGACAGGCTATAAATCACAGCGTTTGAAGAAAGCCCCCCCCCCAAAAAAAAAAATTTGCTTCAATAATTAAAAAATTAAAGAAAATGTGAATAAAATGTCACAAGCACTTCATTAAGACATGAGTGAGCTGATAAATGTGTAAAAAGTTCTGTCAATGACCCACTTAAGACACCAAAGACACCACTGCAAAGTTATCACTACTAGTTTTACTATTTATATGTATGTGTTTGAGTAAAATGAACAATTTTTTTTTTTTTTTTTTTTTGTTACTTATTTGTACCCGTAGGTAGATTTGGTTTGCAGTCTGGTGACAAGCTACCAGCTGCCGGTTGCTGCGTGCGCGAGCGCCCTAAACCTACATGTTTTTGGTATGCGGGAGGAAACCGGAGAAATCCCGGAGTAAACCCACGCAACACGGGGAGAACATGCAAACTCCACACAGCTCACTGTTGGTCGGGGGCTGGGATCGAACCCACTATCTCATGATCCCCGCGATCCCCCGGCCGAGGGTAAAACTGTGCTGTCACAGTGCTAAACCACTGCGCCACCGTGCAGCCAATTTTGTTTTATTCTCTAACCTACTAAGACAACTCACCCAAATTTCAAGTCAAAATATTATCATTTAGGGCAGGGGTGCCCAACCTGGGGCTCCTGGAGCATTCAGGTTTCTGTGGGAAATTTTCTAATTTCACTTCTTCATTGGTCCAAAGATTTGGAAATAATTTGTCATTGTTGTGCACGTGTTCTCTCGGCACCCTTGCACCCATGCACAGCAACAGCAAATTATTTGCAAATCTTTGGACCAATTAAGAAGTGAAATGAGAAAATTTTCCACAGAAACCTGAACTTTCCAGGAGCCCCTGGTTGGGCACCCCTGGTCTAGGGTTTTTTTTTTTTTTTTTAGAGAAAATGACAACTGGCCAGAACAACAAAAAAGAGGTTGCTTTTAGATGTACTTTTTCATGTGCTTTAAGATCAAGTAATGCAAAGAAAACAACTTCATGATCATTATTAAACACTACAATACTTAAGTTTTAACTTAGGCCAGAGAGGCCTGATTGGCCTGATTGACCGGTTTAATTATGACACCAAAAATGCTCCATCTAAACTCGCCTTTTTTAAGAGGATGGGGCTGAAACACGAAAGCAAAAAATACCCAGACCTGACATTTGAGTGATTTTGCTCTTGAAATGTCTTGTAAGTCATAAAAAACATGATGCAGACATGTTAACAAGGAAAAAAAAAAAACTTTGGCAGTGTCACTTTGATTAGGTGATCATCTATGCGACTTAAGACGCATGAAAGCTGTGAGTAAAAGTCAGTTATTACACAAACACAGATCTGAGTTCTTCCTGAACTTAGCTTCCAGGCTGCTTTGAAAACTTGACCCAAATTAAGATGGATTTTTACCATTAAACTGTTTTTAAGGACCGATGCAGTTTCAGTCATTATCCTGGGCCACCATGCATACAACTGGGCATGTCTTTGAACCAGTAAGTCTTTTTATCACCAGATTTATTCTGTTGAATATAGCGCTAGCTGCTATTAAACTTGTAGGTGTAGGTGGGCCTAGTAATCACAGATCCTGGCGTTTGAAGGAGGGGGGACGTGAAAAGATTTTGACTCAAAACTGTAAGACAATGAAAGGGGTTTTATTTTGTAGAGAAAGGGCATAAGGTACCATTTT
The DNA here is from genome assembly GCA_020510985.1 of Pholidichthys leucotaenia. Classification (NCBI taxonomy): domain Eukaryota; kingdom Metazoa; phylum Chordata; class Actinopteri; order Cichliformes; family Pholidichthyidae; genus Pholidichthys; species Pholidichthys leucotaenia. The sequence goes on along the minus strand of CM035842.1, from coordinate 36,843,422 downwards.
AGACAATGTACATTTGTTTTTATAGGGGATTTATATTCACCACAGTGCATCATTAAGTCAACTGATGTGTCTTTCTGTTGGAATTCAACAGATACTCAAAGTAAATGGCTACTGTACATGTAGGAGATGCTAATTTGGGAAAGATTTTGTAGTGGTCTCAATTTTTTCCCGGAGCTGTACCAACATCTACATGGCTGCACTGTAGTGCATTTATAATTTTATTCCAATTAGTGATTATACCTTCCCTTTTCTCTTTATTCCAATGATCATTAGTCACAAGCATGTAGCCCATTCATCCACACACACACACCTTTGGTAGTGCCTACTTTAATTCTTTCCAGTACTGTCTTCTGTTTGCGGTGCACTACATATTAACAGGCTTGAATCACAACAAGGAAACCCTAAATATCAAAGGTCAGTGTGAATCACTTGGATTGTTGCTTGAACAACATGAGGAAGGTAATTCCTGGTCTGTCAACAAACTATAAAATTCTCATGGCTAGTAATAATGAACAGATTAAGTCATGACCATCAGAATGAAAACAAAAGACATGAAATATTTCCCTTTACTAGAAAAGAATGCAAAAATTAGGTAAGTTTACTTTTGAAAGTAATTATGAAAAACCAATGAAAAATTTTCACGATATTGTAGCTTCTTGAGGTATACTAGTACTTTGTTTTAAACCATGACACTACAGAGTTGGACTTTGTGGGTAAAACCCATGTACTCACACCATGTTAAACTGATTAATTGTCACTTTCACAACTTCTAATAATGAATGTGTGTCAGACACATGGTGCTAACTACAGTACTTTAGTTAAATCAACAAACAGTCAGATGTGTGCTGTAGTGTGACTGACAGCCAGTTTGTTTTTTTTTACACATCCCACAAAGAAACTATAACTGCTCGCTTGATGGATGCCAGGTCCAATTAATCATGCAGAACATTTTAAATTGCAGATCTGTGGCTAAATGTGAAAGTTATGGCCTGGATTGCTTCACTGCTCAGGCTTGTAATTTATGACATATGTTTGCCTTTGTGATTTTATTACTCCTAATACGGCCTCTCCCTGGGTGTTTCCTTTGATATCTTGTTACGGACTTAAATTAGGGGATAATTAGTGCATACCTGTGCATGCCCGTAGAAGCCAAGTATAAGCAAGTATTTCTGCATGCCAGTAGAAAGCAGGTGTGAGCAAGGATGTAAGCAAGGACATCAGCACTCGTTCAGTCATGCCTGCCTTTGATCTTTGATGGTGTCATAGCAAGTCCTATGATCTTTGATGATGCCATAGCGAGTCCTATGATCGTGAATGACGACTGGCTTAGTGAGTCCTATGAACATGAGTGATGCCTGCCTTTGATCTCTCTCACGCACACACACACACACACACAGATTTTCTTGAATCATTCTACACTATGGTGCCTATATGACATCATATAGACACCATGTAGACATCATAGGCACATTATAGGCAATCCTATGCTCTTTTAGTGAGTCCTATGGTCGTGACAGAGAGATTTCTTGAATTATATATGTATATAGACACAGTCCAAGGACGGATAATTTTTTCACACATAAGGAGTTGTTCAGAACTCTTTATACAAAGATATAGAGTGATGATAATCAAGTCAGTGGCAGTAATGCACCTGTGAGCTGGTTGCCAACTGCCAATCAAATCTAAAAGAAGAAGAAGAATATAGAGTGATGTGACTGCAAGATGTGCCACGTGAGACAGAGTGATGATATAGAGAAGTACGTGGCGGTAATGCACCTGTAAGCTGGCTGCCAACCGCCAATCAAATCTAAAAGAAGACATGCTCAATTTTGAACAACACGGTCTGGGTATGGATGGTTTTTTTCGCACATGGGGAGTTGTTCAGAGCTCCTTGTGGGAACTCCTTGTACAAAGATATAGAGTGATGATAATCAAGTCAGTGGCGGTAATGCACCTGTAGGTTGGGTGCCAACCGCCAATCAAATCTAAAAGAAGAAGAAGATACGCTCAAAGACTACGGCAGGTCTCAGCTCATGTACGCAAGTCTTCAACTCAGAGTGAACCCTTCAGGTGATACGTTTGCCAAGTGTTACATTTACAGGAGTGTTTTAATTATTTACATCAAAGATTAACGATGATGCTTTTAGTGATTATAAACTCGGGAGAGGGGGATTATTCCTCCACCCTTGCGTCCCCTAAAAACTGCAGTTATTTACAGATGGAGAAGACTAAATTTAAAGCTACTGATAATTCTTTTTTTTTTTTTAATATACAGTTAAGACTGAGCTTAGGGTTTTTCAAAAATATTCATCCATCTTCTACCACTTATCTGGGGATCCGGGTCGCAGGGCCATCAAACCAGGCAGAGTAGCTCAGACTTCTGCCTGGTTCACATAGCGCCACGATCCCTCCTGCAAGTGGTGAGCCCACAGGAGGGCGGACCCATGTACACTGGGTCCTTGATGTAACATTCTTCTAGAGATCCACTGGACCGCTCTTAGTCTGACCCTTCATCTAGGACCACTTTTCCTTGGGAGACTCTACCAGGGGCAAGTTGCCCCCACAACATAGCTCCTGGGATCATCCGGGCATTCAAACCCCTCCACCACGATAAGGTGGCGATCCACAGAGGGGTTAAAGAAAATAAATAATAATTTTTATATATATATATATATATATATATATATATACAGTATATATATATATATATATATATATATATACACAGTATATATATATATATATACTGCTCAAAAAAATAAAGGGAACACTTTGAAAACACATCAGATTTTAATGGGAAAAAATAAGCTGGATATCGAAATTGTGGCAGGCTAGTCCAGTTTACTCAGATTAAAAAGTGTTCCTTTAATCTATATATTATATAATATATATACAGTATACTGTATATATATATATATATATATATATTCAAAAATGATATTTGACTTTTGCACATGAGCCACATGCAGACTAAACAGCTGGGGGCTGTGATGGAGACAAAACCTCATCCTGCGCTTCTAGTATATGTTATTAAAATGACAAGGAGAACAGAAATTAGCTTTATGCTTTATTCACTTATCCTCACTTATGCCTATAATAGAACTAATGAGCACAGACACTTCTCTGTGTGGGTCAAAGTCCAAACACTCTTTATCTCAATATAGAGGCAACATCCTGGCCATATAGATTTACATTATCAACCTCAGCTGGCCAAGCCCACACTGTTGACACGACAGTGGTCTTCTAGACATGGCCCTTCTGCCTTTACTGCCACTCCTGACATTTTCAATCAACACTATTTTATCATTTGTCACTACTTGAATAACAATGTCAATTTTCAGTTCAGAGAAGTTTCTATTTTTTTCCTGTCTGACGTTTTTCCTCGTCATAAACGTTGGGAGTGAGGTCACCTAAACCATGAATACATAGATACAGAAGCGTGACATTTAAATGATGAAGCTAATTTCCTGCTGTCACATTTGTCAGTGATCATTTATATGATAAGATTAACCAGACAGACGTATTTCATATAGGGCTACACAATTAATCGAATCACAATCACAAGGTCAGCTTCTGGAATTACATAATCACACAAAATCCTGCAATTTAGACTAAAATAGCCTAAATGTTTTTTAAACAGTACTGTACAACCCCTCCATGGACTGCCATCTTATCGTGGTAGAGGGGTTTGTGTGCCCAAATGATCCCAGGAGCAATGTTGTCAGGGGGCAACTTGCCCCTGGTAGGGTCTCTCAAGGCAAACTGGTCCTGGATGAAGGGCCAGACTAAGAGTGGCCCAGTAGATCTCTGTGAAAAAAGGTTACAACAAGGACCCAGTGTACCTGAAGGAGCCACATGGGTCCGCCCTTCAGTGGGCTCACCACTTGCAGGAGGGACCATGGTGCTATGTGAACCGGGCGGAAGTAGTAGTAGTAGTAGATTAGTTTATTTGACAGGGACAGTGCAATAAACATAGACAATTAATCAAAGACAATCAATCTGATGTGTTGCACATAGAGTGTATAGCTATTAGCTAATTTGCAACTCTTGTCCCTGGATGGGCTTTAGAAAAAAGAATCAAGATAAAAATATACACAATAACCACATACATCAATGCAGAAAAATTATAAATACACAATTATAAATATTATAAATATTATAAATACACAAATATAACAGCCTGACTCACCTTTAACATAAATATTATAAATACACAAATATAACAGCCTGACTCACATTTAACACATACTGTATAACATAACTCACATTTGCCTATTTCAGGCCTTCCTCCCTTCGTCACTCACTATAAACAAACACATTTATTCCTTCCCTTCATTCACTCTCACTTTGCAGACAAATAATTCATACATGAGTACATTCTTGTTTATTTTTCAGCCAGTTTTTAACATTTTTAGTGAATGTTTTAAAGTCCGTTATTATTTTAATTTCATTTGGCATTGTGTTCCAGATGTGACTGCCCTTTATAGAGAAAGCTGTTTGTCCAAATGTGGTTCTGCGGTGGAATATTTTACAGTTATTGTTAACAGAACTCCTGGTGGCTCTGCTGCTGTCCTGTCTTTGGACGAAACCAGCAAGTGGCTCGGGTGCTGATTTATGGAAACATTTGAACGTTAATTTCAGAAGACAGAGGTCAATGAAGCTCTCAAAACTCAATAGGTTGTATTTTTTTAAAACATTACAGTGATGCCACCTAATGGGCTTTTTGTCCAAGATTTTTAGGGTTTGATTATACAATGAACCTATATGTCTTATTGTGGAAGGGGCTGCTTGAGCCCAGACTGTCAAACAGTATGATATATGAGAAAAAACCATAGAATGCATATACAGTGCAGCTGCTTCGTAAGGTATGTAATATCTAATTAATTTAAAGCAGTTCAGATTTTTTTTTACTGTTTTTGAAATTTTCTTTATATGAAGATTAAATTTGAGTTGAGGATCTAGTACAATGCCAAGGTATTTGAATTCTGTAGCTAAACTGATGTCATGACCATGTATATTAACTTTAAAATGTTGCAGGTTACATTTTTTGATTGAAAAGCACATTGAGACTGTTTTCTGAAGGTTCAGCAATAGATGGTTCTTGAGGAGCCACTCTTGGACATCAACCATACTTGTAGACAGTACATCTGCAGCCTGTGCTGGAGTCTTGGCAGCTGTGTAAATAACTGCATCATCTGCATAAAGTTGGCATGTTGCAGCTGAGCAGTGTAACGGCAAGTCATTAATAAAAATGCTGAAAAGTAAAGGACCAAGAATGGACCCTTGTGGGATACCCATGCGGTTGTTTAAAAATGAGGATTTATCCTGGTGAACTTTTACACACTGTTCTCTATTCTGGAGATAAGATGCAAACCATTCTAATGTATTTGGGGAGAAGTTAAAAGATACCATTTTGGATAAAAGCAAACTGTGGTTTACAGTATCGAAAGCCTTTTTGAGATCTAGAAAAACAGCTCCTACCACATTACCCCTGTCCAAGGACTGTTTGACGTTTTCAATAAGGCAACAATTTGCTGTTTCTGTTGAGTATCCTGGTCTAAAACCAAATTGATGTGGATGAAGAAGTTGACTGTCTTGTAAGTAGTCTATCAGCTGTGTAGCTACAACTTTTTCAAGAACCTTAGATAGGACTGGTAAGATAGAGATTGGGCGGTAATTGCATATATCGTCTTTACTGCCTGATTTATGAACTGGTATGACGACAGCTTTTTTCCAGCCAGATGGAAATGTACTAGACCTAATGGAGAGATTAATGAGATGAGTCAGTGGTTTGATTAATATTTTGCTGTGCATTTTGAGAAAGGAGGTGCTCATATTGTAGATATCACTAGTTTTTGAGTTTGACAGTGTTTTAACAATACCAGCAATTAACTTCTCATTTACCTCATCGATGTGAAAAGTATCTGTTGGGAGTATGGAATTTGTGTTGTTGAGCACATTTGGCAGCACAAAAATTTTTGTTAAGTCTTCCACAGAGCCCACAAAGTGTGAATTAAATTCATTTGCCAAAGTAGCCTTGTCACTGACGGTCTTGCCATTGATTCTAAGTTCCTTTACCCCCTTCTGATCGTTTTTTTTATTAGTTAAGTTATTTAAATGCCTCCATAGGGAACTGTTGTTACCCTTTGTATGATCTATCAGTTTATTGTAATAAGATATTTTTGATTTTCGCAGCTCATGAACCACTTTATTTCTTAAACTTTTGTACACAAGGTGATCATTTTGTAGTTTGGAGGTTAGTGATGTTTTCAGTGCATAGTCTCGCCTCTTCATAAGTTTTCTTATTTCATTATTTAACCATGGTAGGCTAATCTTCTGTTGTCTACTTTTAATTTGCTTTGAAAATTTTTCTATAGACTTTGTGATTGTTGCAGTTATAAAATTACAACAATCATCTACTTCACATGTTGCCATGAGCTGCTCCCAATTTTGATTCTCTAAGTAATGTTCAAACTCCTCATTTTTTGATTTGGGGATAATAAAATTTGATTTGTCAATATCGACTCCCCCAAAATACTGTAGTCGCTTTTTAGTAAGTTTCCTGACAGCAAGAACCATGTTATGATCTGAGAGACCAGTTACAAGATTATAGGTTCTGGTTATTCGTTCTGGTTTATTAGTAAATACCATGTCAATAAGTGTTCTGGATTGTTTGGTTATCCTGGTGGGTCCTTTGATGATTTGCTGGTAATTAAATTTAGTCATGAGGCTTTTCAGTTTTTGTTTGTCTTTTTTATCAGACCAGTTGATATTAAAGTCACCATGAATTATTGTTTCTCTGTTCTTCTCAAGTTGTTTAACCAGATCACTTAATTCATTATAAAAGGAAGAGTTGTGTGATGGTGGGTTGTACACTACTGCAATGTTGAAATTCATTACCGGAGAGAGACATACATTAACAGCTAAACAAGTCTGGGCTGGTCTGCTTCAACTGCTGCCCCTGTGACCCAGACCCCCAGATAAGCAGTAGAAGATGGATGGATGGACAGTATTGTGCAAACTTGTGTTTTATATTTTTTTATCCAACCTGATATTTGACTTGAGAAACATTTCAAAATCAGCAATTCACACTGCATTTTCCTTGATAACAAAGCACGCTGACTCATGAAAAATATCCATTTAAAAAAGAAAATGTGAATAATCAAAACTGCATTCCATAATCACAACTGTACAGTTTTCTCAAAATTGTGCACCCCTAGTTTCATAAATATCACGATGAACTTGCTCTCAAGATGGAAGAAAATCAGTTCATAAAATCTGGGAAATAAAGGGTGTGAAATACAGAAAGTGGAGACTTCAATATACTGATTATTAGAGAAGCAGCTGATTATTATTGTTCAATTATTTTTTCCTCCCGAAGTATCAATGCTGTGAATAATTACTATGTTCAAGAAACACACATGGACGCCTCCCACTTGAGGTGTTTCAGGCACGTCCCACTGGGAGGAGACCCCGGGGCAGACCCAGGACTCGGTGGAGAGACTATGTCTCCCAGCTGGTCTGGGAACGCCTTGGTATCCTCTTTGAAGAGCTGGAGCAGGTGGCTGGGGAGAGGAAAGTCTGGGCTTCGCTGCTTGAACTGCTGCCTCCGTGACCCGGACCTCCGGAAAAGCGGTAGAAGATGGATGGATGGATGGAAGAAACACACATGTTCCTCTTTAAGAAGGGATTCACTCACATTAACTCGGAGTGATGTTTACTGAGTGAAGTATGTGGCGGTAATGCACCTGTAAGCTGGTTGCCAACCGCCAATCAAATCTAAAAGAAGAATAATTTGTGCAGCAAATGATTTGGCTGTATTTTGTCTCACTTTGTTACAGTGAGGCAATGAGGAGACAAAAGTGGAATAACAAACATAAAGATCTGCACTGACACACAAACAGTTCCACTTTTCTAGGCTCCAGCTAACAGCACTACAGCAGGTGGAGAGTCCTTCGCATCAAATCACAGCCACAGTCCTTGTGAGGAGCTAAAGACACTGGATTTCTCTACTTTCTAGCTGAGAAGAGACACTACCACAGTTACTCATCATGAAACCCACAACAAAAAGCACACAGGTCATCCTCTCCATTGTTGTGGCTGACTGTCACTGTACCAACCAGATACAGAGATGCAGAGTTAGCCAACAAAACTAACAAATAGACTAAAGTAACAAATAGACTAAAGATAAACTAACAAATAGGACTAAAGATGCAAGATGATGCATTTTAATATTTCAATATTTAATATAATTTCTTGATGAGTGACACGAAACTACTTTATTAAAAAAAGGATTAGATATAATAATTTTGCTCATCTTTGCCACAGCACAGATAGAGGTGACCGTAAGTACGCATTTCTCAGGGAAGTTTTGAAAAAACTGTTTGGGCTGAAACTGCCTATCCAGTGAAGGTACCTTGTGCTTTTTAGACTTCCTGCTGTCCTCATCATCCGAGTAGCTATGGTGCTTTTTCGCCTTGTGTTTTTTCTCAGAGTGCCGATGGCTTGGCGCCTCCTCTTCTATTAGTAGGTCATACCTGGAACTTTTAGTGAGTTATGGAAATCTCCAGGAAGTTGAAAAAGTCAGTGGTGAAATGTCTGCCAAATGGAACTGAACCAAAAAAAGTACACACCAACTATTATGTACAGTTGTATACTGCAGAAAGATATGTTATGACACAAAAGTAAAAGAAAAACTGGAAAACTCAATCCCAGCCTATAACTGAACAAGGATACTCTTGTTTTGGCTTCACTTGATCTTTTAGAGCCAGTTTGGATCGGTTCTCGACATCCTTCTCATACGCTTTGAAGTCGTCTTTTGTGTACTTCCCCCCTGTGAAAAGAAGGAGGTCATGAAGGTTTTTGCTAATGAAAAGATAGGGTAGCAAGTGCAAAAACTGGCTTTACCTTGGTGTAACCTGCTCATTTAACATAAAGAGATGAATACAACAGTTTCAACTGAGCAATTTGACTGAACAATGAGGATTCCTGGAGTAACCACTCTTGGACATTTCACCAGATATGTATCACTCCACTTCAGCAGTGTTCTAATAACTGCTGATCACAGCAACTGTCGCTGGCTTCCTATATGTGATAACTATAATGTGTTGTGAACCCTAATTTAATTTCAGGCGCTGCTTGAAGAGTCAAACTTTGCAACTCTGAAATTGTGTTTTTTTTTTTTCCAGATTCATGCTAATAATTAGCCTGGTTAACTTGCTTCTACAATTAGTTTAGATTAAAACCTCACAGCATAGTTTCTACTGAAGTCTTACAATATAATCCGTACTTCTGACTCTCTTCATCTAAAGATGCCGACAAGAAGGAAGCAAAGACAATGCGAACAAAAGTGGAGATTCTGATCAAATGCCAGCTAGCTACTAGCTAGCAAGCTGCTCGACTATAGAGACCACACCGATGGACTCTGGGAAAGTATGTATACAAAGGATGAATGGTGGACAAAAGCCGATTTTGTTCAACATATGTGTAAAATGACCACAAAGCTATTATATAGTCAATATTACACATTTTTTGTGTTAGCAACATCAAAAAGTGGCAGCTGGGAATTATTTGTTTTTTGCTGTGTGTTACATGTTTTCTATATCTATCACTATGTGCAGCACTTTGGTAACCATGCATTTTTAAAATGCGTTGTATAAATAAAGTGGACTGGATTGAAAGTGTTTTCATGTAGTGATATTCGTCTTGTTGGAACAAGGCAACATTTAAGAAGCAAACAAATCATATGTTGCTGCTTATTATTGGCAACTTATAAACTGCATATGTGGAAAAGTTGTATAAAAGCAATATTACACTCAAGGGCATGCGGTATAATGAATATGACACCATGGTGATGTCTTTGGCGCTCTGCTTTTGGTCAGGCCTATCACCAAATCACTGTGGTGCTACATTTATTGATAATGCACTCCCTGCCGTGTAATACTGTTTAAATACATATAAAACGTGCTACTACTAATGTTTCTGTGTGAGTACCTTTTCCTTTCCATTTGATCTTTGCAACTGACTGGCTGAAGTCGACATGAATCCGCCGATCATCAATGAGCACGTTGTCCATTTTGAAGTAGGCCTTCTCACAGTCCTCCTGCTGTTGAGAGACAGGAAAGGGCAAGATTTTTTTTTTTTTTTTTAAAAAGTGAGTATGAATAGGTAGAACATGTATTTAAAACAAAAGTACCAAACATGGTACATTATACGCCTGTCCACAGCCATTATTGATAGAGCAAAGCTAGAACACAAACAACCCCGCTCCCAAAAAAAAATCGATTACAAATTTGAAATTCAATATAAGTGTAGATCTGTAATAAAACTAATAACTACATATGTAATTACATATGTTACAATTACATACTACTGTATGTAATTGCAAGGAGTTTAAGCAAACAAGTGGGAAAAAAATAGAGAAATATCAGAAAATCATTTAAAACCTCCAACAATATGCACATCTTCAATACATGTACAAATAGTGTGAAACAAAAAAGCACCACCTTGAAAACTGTGGGATGAGTTAGCTGGATAAGTAGTGCAGATGGACGTACAGACATGATCATACCATACTGCGTCCCATCTTTAGAGACAGGTGTTTAACAAGGTTAGGTAATAGTTATTTAGTTCAGCAAATAACAAAGGCGAAGAAAAGAAAGGAAGACAATGTGCAGCTCACAAACAGAAGGTCTGAGCAGCAGGGGGGTGAATCTGCTGTCAAGATTACAATTATGTTTTGAAGTAAACAAACTATTTAGCCATTTAAAGCCTGGGTTTTTGGCTTCTACATTACTTTCAATCATCTGTCAACAACTCAAAAGGCCAGCGTCACATACATACAGCTGCATCTCAGTGAATTAGAATATCATCAAAAAGTTAATTTCACTAATTCAATTCAAAAAGTGAAACTCCTATGTTACTGGATCCCCTCTTGGGGCTGTTTGCTTTCGGCTTTAGGACTGTGACTAGGATTCTTCTTTGACTTGGCACAGAGGCGTCGTCTCTTCGAATTTAGTCTGCTGGTAGGATCATTAGCTTCCCCAGGCGAGCCCGGGTACTGGCGGAGGGCGCGACGAGAACGCTGATCCATTGCCAATGCCAATGGCAATGGATCAGGCATCGCCATTGCTGGTGATAAACCCCAACCAACAGGTCAGAATCAGAATCAGAATCAGAATCAGGTTTATTGCCATTGTTCATGTAGTACACAAACTAGGAATTTGTCTCGGTACAATGCTGCAACATTAAACATGATAAGATAAGAGAAATAAACTATACATGTAATAAAGTGTAGGATAAGATTAAGTGATACTGGTCAACAGTTAAAATATATATTAGCCAGCAGCAGATACTGTGGAGAACTATATAGTGCAGTCGGTAATGCAGGAAGAAAACAGTGATGATTGACATGAGTCTGGTTGAGCTGCTGTACATGGTGCACGAGAGTCACTTAGTGTTCAGCAGTCTAATGGCAGAGGGGAAGAAGCTGTTCATGTGACGGGAGGTTTTAGTCTGGATGGACCGAAGTCTTCTACCAGAGGGGAGGGGGGCAAACAGTACATGACCAGGGTGTGAGGGATCGGCTATGATCCGGCCAGCACGCCTCCGGGTCCTGGAGATGTACAGATCCTGGAGAGATGGGAGCTTGCAGCCGATCACCTTCTCAGCAGTGCGCACGACGCGCTGCAGCCTTAGTCTGTCCCTGGCAGTGGCTCCTGCGTACCACACGGTTATGGAGGTGGTGAGGATGGACTCGATGATGGCTGTGTAGAACTGCACTAACATCTTGGTGGGTAGCTTGAGCTTCCTCAGCTGCCGCAGGAAGAACATCCTCTGCTGGGCTTTTTTGATGAGTGAGCTGATGGTCAGCTCCCATTTGAGGTCCCTGGTGATGGTAGTGCCTAGGAAGCGGAAGGAATCAGCAGTGGTGATGGGAGAGCCTGAGAGGGTGAGGGGGGGCAGAGGAGTAGTGACTTTCCTGAAGTCTACAATCATCTCCACTGTCTTCAGAGCGTTCAGCTGCAGGTTGTTATTGCTGCACCAGGACGCCAGCTGGGCCACCTCTCTCCTGTAGGCGGACTCGTCGCCGTTGGAGATGAGCCCGATGAGGGTGGTGTCGTCCGCAAACTTGATCAACTTGACAGACTGGTGGCTGGAGGTGCAGGAGTTGGTGTAAAGGGAGAAGAGTAGGGGGGAAAGTACACAGCCCTGGGGTGATCCGGTGCTGATGCTAGTATAGTCTGAGACAGTCTTTCCCAGCTGCACATGCTGCCTCCGGTCCGTCAGGAAGTCGATGATCCACCTGCAGAGGGAGTCAGGCACGTTGAGCAGGGACAGCTTGTCCCGGAGCAGAGCGGGGCGGATGGTGTTGAATGCGGAGCTGAAGTCCACAAACAGGATCCTGGCGTAGGTTCCCGGGGAGTCCAGGTGCTGCAGGATGGAGTGGAGGGCCAGGTTGACTGCATCGTCTACAGACCTGTTGGCTCGGTAGGCAAACTGCAGCGGGTCCAGGAGAGGGGTGGTGATGGACTTGAGGTGGGACAGGACCAGGCGCTCAAAGGACTTCATGACTACAGAGGTGAGCGCTACAGGTCTGTAGTCATTAAGTCCAGTGATCCGTGGCTTCTTGGGGACAGGGATGATGGTGGAGGATTTGAGGCAGGACGGCACGTGGCATAACTTAAGGGAGGTGTTAAAAATGTCTGTGAATACAGGAGCCAGCTGTTTCGCACAGAGTCTCAGGGTGGAGGGAGACACGCCGTCTGGGCCGGGGGCCTTGCGCGGGTTCAGTCTGGAGAACTGTTTGAGCACATCCTGCTCACTGATGATAAGGGGAGGGGGGGAGGTGGGGGGGGGTGCCTTAAATGAAGTAGGGAATGTGGAGGCTGTGGAGCTGGAGGGAGGGGGGGAGTTGGACACAGATGACGAGGTGTCAAAACGGGCATAGTGTTGGGACAGTCTCTGACAAAGGGCTTTGTCATCCTGACCTTTAGGAGCCTGAGGCCGATAGTTGGAGATCTGCCTCAGTCCTCTCCACACGGAAGCCGAATCATTAGCAGTGAACTGCTGCTGGAGTCTCTCTGAGTACACAGATTTAGCCCTCTTCAGCTCTCTGTTAAACCGGTATTTAACCTCCCTGTAGCAGTCCCTGTCTCCACTTTTCAGCGCTGCTTCCTTCTCCTTCCTGATCTGTCTGAGCTTAGCTGTGAACCAGGGTTTGTCATTAGAGTAACTCACCCTGGTGCGTGATGGAAGAATGTTCTCTTCACAAAAGTGGATATATGAGTTCACAGTGTCCGTGTACTCATCCAGATCATGCGTGGCTCCTTTAAGCATGCCCCAGTCAGATATTTCCATGCACGTTTCCAGCTTCTCCTCAGCATCACTGGTCCGTATCTTCGTAGTGCTCACAACAGGTTTAGTGAGCTTCAATCTCTGTCTGTATGTGGGAATGAGGTGAACCATCACGTGATCAGATAATCCCAGCGCAGCTCGAGGGACAGCGCGATATGCGTCTTTCACTGTGGTGTAACAGTGATCCAGTGTGTTTAATCCTCTGGTGGGGCATTTAATAAACTGTTTGTAGCGGGGGAGATCGTGGCTCAGATTGCACTGATTAAAGTCGCCAGCCACAATAATCAGCGAGTCTGGAAAACTCCGCTCTGTGTGTTGAATGTGATCCGCGAGCACGCGCTGAGCTTCGCGCGTGTCCGCGTCGGGAGGGGCGTACACAGCGATCAGTATAAAAGAAGCAAACTCCCGCGGGGAATAGAAGGGCTTGCAGTTGATAACAAGAAATTCCAAGGCAGGAGAACAGTGTTTGGAAATTTCCGTTACATCAGAGCACCAGCTACAGTTGATGTAGAAGCAGACACCGCCTCCTGTGGTCTTGCCGGAAAGCTCTGTGTCACGATCAGCACGGAAGAGCTGGAAGCCGTCGAGGCGCAGCGCGCTGTCCGGTATATTTTCCCGGAGCCAGGTCTCAGTAAAGCAGAGGACAGCTGAGGAGGCGAGGTCCTTAAAACGCATCAGCAGTCTCAGTTCATCCACCTTGTTAGAGAGAGAGTTGGTATTGGACAGAAATATGCCAGGCAGCGCCGTTCGCGAGCCTCTCCTGCGAAGTCGTACGAGAGCGCCCGCTCGTCTTCCTCTCTTCCGCCGTCTCACTTTCCGAGCCAAACAATAAACCAGATCGGCGGCAGGGGCTAGAAAAACTGGGAGGAGGTCCGTGGGGGTCAAAGTCCTGATATTTAAAAGTTCTTCACGGGTATAAGTGCAAGCAGACACACAATTGACAAACAAAAACAAACAAAGAGCGCAGCGAAGCACCATGTCGACCGCTGTGGGCGCCATCTTGGATGCTAGGCACCAACCTCCCAAGGAGACAGTGGTCTACCACTCAATCGCTTCAGGACTGGACATGGCCCCTGCTTGGCCAGCCTTCACAGATGGGGCAGTAGCCCTAGCCCACTGTGCGCATGTGGAGAGGAGCAAACTATGGAACACATCATAGAGGCTTGCCCGCTCCAAAGACTGGAAGGAGGATTACACACCCTCCATACAGCAAACCAGGAGGCAACTGCTTGGCTTAAGGACTTTGCATTCGCTAAATAAATAAATAAATAAACTGGATCCCCTCAAGGCTGTGTACTCAGTCCACTGTTGTTTACACTTCTAACACATGACTGTGTATCCAGACACGAGGGGAACCAGATTATTAAGTTTGCAGACGACACCACGGTGGTGGGACTTATTCAGAGGGATGAGGAATCAATGTACAGGGAAGAAGTGAGAGACCTGGAGGGCTGGTGCAGGGAGAACAATCTGGTGCTCAACGTGGACAAAATGAAGGAGATGATTAGCGACTTCCGGCGGTCACAGCCTGAGCCCGTCCTCCTCAGCATCGGCGGCCGTTTAGTGGAGAGAGTGGAGAACATCAAGTTCCTCGGAGTGCAGATCTCGCAGGACCTGACCTGGAGCAAGAATTCCTTGGGGATCAGGAAGCGGGCTCAGCAGAGACTGCACTTCTTGAGGAAACTCAAACAGGCCTCTCTCCCCATCTGCATCCTCAGGACCTTCTACAGAGGTGTGGTGGAGTGTTCTGACGTACTGCATTGCTACATGGTACTCCAGCTGCAGTATGTCAGACAAAAAAGCCCTGCAGAGGATAGTCAAGGGGGCTGAGAGGGTAATTGGAGTCTCCCTCCCCTCTGTCCAAGAACTTTTTCAGAACCGTTGTAGGAGCAGGGCACTGAACATTGTCAAGGACCGTTCTCACCCTCTGCATAAACACTTTCAACTTCTTCCATCTGGTAAACGATTCCGGAGCATCAGAGGCAGAACCACCGATCAACAGCTTCCTTCCACAAGCTGTCAGGATGCTGAACAGTTGACCCGGAATCTCTCATACACACTACTGCACCTACGAACATTTTGTATATTATTTGTATATTATAGTTAGTTTTTTTTCCCCCCAAGTATGTCTCAGGGATGGGTGAATGGATGGGGGGGTGGGGGTGGGGGGGTGAAGCTATGTGGGAGTGTGTCTTAAATCATGCTGCTTCTATTTATATGGATGCCGAGAGAAACGCAATTTCATCTTGCCTGCACTACAGTTGTATGTACAGCAATATGACAATAAAGTTTGATTTGATTTATATAGATTCATTACACACAGTGACATACAGTCATGTGAAAAAATTAGGACACCCCATTAAATATTCAGTTCTTTATTAAGAAATGTTCACATACCTATGTCTAACCTTGTTTTTGTTTTTATTTACATTTTTAACATTTATTTTAGCCATTGTAAGTGGGAATGAATGTGGGGGTGTCCTAATTTATTCCTCACTATTTGTTTAGAATTACATTTTACAGAAAGTTTGAAAAAAGTCTAATTAATTTTGAATTGTTTAGTTGTATTACATGAATCTCCCAGTATTTTTAATATTGATATTAAATATCCATATGTTCAAATATATATATAAAAAAAACACACAGGTTTATACAGGGTGTCCTAATTTTTTCACATGACTGTACAGTGCATCCGTAAAGTATTCACAGCGCTTCACTTTTTCCACATTTTATGTTACAGCCTTATTCCAAAATGGATTAAATTAATTTTTTTCCTCAAAATTCTACACACAATACCCCATAATGACAACGTAAAAAAAGTTTTTTCAGATTTTTGCAAATTTATAAAAAATAAAAAAACTAAGAAATCACATGTACATAAGTATTCACAGCGTTTACCATGAAGCTCAAAATTGAGCTCAGGTGCATCCTCTTTCCACTGATCATCCTTGAGATGTTTCTGCAGCTAAACTGGAGTCCACCTGTGGTAAATTCAGTTGATTGGACATGATTTGGAAAGGCACACACCTGTCTATATAAGGCCCCACAGTTGACAGTGCATGTCCGAGAACAAACCAAGCATGAAGTCAAAGGAATTGCCTGTAGATCTCCGAGACAGGATTGTCTCGAGGCACAAATCTGGGGAGGGTACAGAAAAATTTCTGCTGCTTTTTTTTTTTTTTATTATTACTTATTTTGTACCCGTAGGTAGATTTGTTTTGCAGTCTGATGACAAGCCACCAGCTGCCGGTCGCTGCATGCGCAAGCGCCCCGTATCCCTAACCTGCATGTTTTTGGTATGTGGGAGGAAACCGGAGAAATCCCGGAGTAAACCCACGCAACATGGGGAGAACATGCAAACTCCACACAGATCACTGTTGGTCGGCTTTGAAGGTCCCAATGAGCACAGTGGCCTCCATCATCCGTAAATGGAAGAAGTTCAGAACCACCAGGACTCTTCTAGAGCTGGCTGGCTCGTCTAAACTGAGCAATTGGGGGAGAAGGTCCTTAGTCAGGGAGGTGGGCAGGAACCCGATGGTCACTCTGTCAGAGCTCCAGTGTTCCTCTGTGGAGAGGGGAGAACCTTCCAGAAGGACAACCATCTCTGCAGCAATCCACCAATCAGGCCTACATGGTAGAGTGGCCTGACGGAAGCCACCTGGACTTTGCCAAAAGGCACCTGAAGGACTCTCAGACCAAGAGAAACAAAATTCTCTGGTCTGATGAGACAAAGATTGAACTCTTTGGCATGAATGCCAGGCGTCATGTTCGGAGGAAACCAGGCACTGTTCATAACCACGCCAAGGGTGGTGGCAGCATCATGCTGTGGGGATGTTTTTCAGCGGTAGGAACTGGGAGACTAGTCAGGATAGAGGGAAAGATGAATGCAGCAATGTAAAGAGACATCCTGGATGAAAACCTGCTCCAGAGTGCTCTTGACCTCAGACTGGGGCGACGATTTATCTTTTAGCAGGACAACGATTTTAAGCACACAGCCAAGATATTAAAGGAGTGGCTTCAGGACAACTCTGTGAATGTCCTTGAGTGGCCCAGCCAGAGCCCAGACTTGAATCCAAATGAACATCTCTGGAGAGATCTGAAAATGGCTGTGGACCAACGCTTCACATCCAACCTGATGGAGCTTGAGAGGTGCTGCAAAGAGGAATGGGCGAAACTGCCCAAAGATAGGTGTGCCAAGCTTGTGGCATCATATTCAAAAAAAATTGAGGCTGTAATTGCTGCCAAAGGTGCATCAACAAAGTACTGAGCAAAGACTGTGAATACTTATGTACATGTGATTTCTTAGTTTTTTATTTTTAATAAATTTGCAAAAAATCTAAAAAAACAAAAACAAAAACAAAAACAAAAAAACAGAACTTTTTTCCACATTGTCATTACAGGGTATTGTGTGTAGAATTTTGAGGAAAAATAATGAATTTATTCCATTTTGGAATAAGTCTGTAATATAACAAAATGTGGAAAAAGTGAAGCGCTGTAAATACTTTCCGGATGCACTGTATTTCAGGTGTTTGATTCTTTTAAGTTTGCCGATTGTGGCTTACAGCTAATGAAAGCCCCAAATTCAGTTTCTCAAAAAAAAATTAGAATATTACATAAGATCAATTTAAAAAAGTGGATTTTAATAGAAATGTTGTCCGACTGAAAAGTATGTCCATGTATGCACTCAATACTTGGTCAGGGTTCCATCCATCCATCTTCTTCCGCTTAATCCTTTTTGGGTCGCGGGGGCGCTGGAGCCTATCCCAGCATCTTTGGGCGAGAGGCAGGGTACACCCTGGACAGATCGCCAGTCCATCGCAGGGCCAACACAGAGAGACAGAAAACCATTTACTCTCAGTCATACCTAAGAGCAATTTAGAATCCCCAGTTTGATGCCAATTAACCCAACTTGCATGTTTTTGGCTTGTGAGAGGAAACCGGAGAAATCCCGGAGTAAACTCACAGAGACACGGGGAGAACATGTAAACTCCACACAGATCACTGTTGGTCAGATGCTGGGATCAAACCCAGGATCCCCCGGCCAAGGGTGAGTTCCTTTTGCATGAATTACTGCATTAAGCTGTTTGTCCACCAAATGTGTTTTTTGTCGCCCAACCGCCCTGAGCATTTTTTTTTTTCAGCATTTGTGCCCAGTGCTCTGGGAAAAAAAAAAAAGTCTGTGCCCTGTATCCCAGCAACAACTTGTCAATCTCAGCTCAGCACTTCCGCTTTTCCTATGGTGAGACTTTCTCCTGATTTTTTAATAGCAGTTTCTAAATAACAATGGACAAGAAACGTTTTCCAGCAGCTCTGGATGTAAAATATGATGACATGGAAAGCAGGAGTCTGAGTACAGACTAGTACCGGCGTCCTATGTCCCGCCCACGCAGCAGTTCTGATTGGCTGCTTAAGGTCTGACAATGATGAGCTCAGCTGCAGTCTCGAAAAGTTGAACTTTTTTCAACTCTGAGCACCCTAAGCGCTGTGACAAAAAATGGCCACTGCCGAGAGCGTTTTAGCGCCAAGGGTGCTCAGCGCTCTAACCACTGGACTACATAGAGAATGAATGGAAAATAGCCACCCAGAGCGGAAAAAAACACGTTTGGTGGACACGCAGCCTTAGGCGTAATGCAGCGTGGCATGGAGGCCATCAGCCTGTGGCACTGCTGAGGTGTTAAAGTGTGTTCACACCAAACGCAACCGGGCAGCGCGAATCCATATAAAGTGAATGGAAAGACATGAGTACGCGCAAATTTGCGCAGTGGTGCATTCGCTCCGCGCGTTAGCTAGCTAGTAGTTAGCTAGCTAGTAGTTAGCTAGCTGGCTAGCTGCTAGCTCTGAGATTCTGCTGTCACTGGAGTAAAAGTATCACCACTGCAGATTAAACTAGTTTGAAAATGAAACTCACTCACCGGGAGACAGGAGGACCAGGAACTCTTCAGCTGAATGGGGATTTTGGACTTATTTACCCACGGTTTTCGGCCACAGACGTCCTAGCAAGCTAGCAACGTAAACACCCATCATCTGTGACGTTTTGGAGGCTTGAGACAACATTTTCAGATGAGCCCCCAATCGGATAAAGCATGACGTTATTTTGGGAATTTCCACAGCAGGTTGAACACAGTTGCAGTAGTTTTAAAGACAACTTCGCCTGTCTGCGTCTCACTATTCATGTCTGTTCGCGTGTTTACATTGAGGTATAATGTAATCATGCCACGCAAAAAATTCACCTGTTCACGTTTGGTGTGAATGCACCTTTTTCCACTCTGGGTGACTGTTTTCCATTCATTCTCTATGTAGTCCAGCGTTTACAGCGCTGAGCGCCCTTGGTGCAGAAACGCTCTCGGCAGTGGCCGTGTTTTTGTCTTGGCGCGCAGAACTGAGAGTGACAAGCTGTTGCTGGGATACGGGGCACAGACTTTTTTCTTTTCCCCAGAGCGCTGCGCACAAACGTTGAAAAAAAAAAAAATGCTTAGGGCGGTCGGGCGACAAAAAACGCATTTGGTGGACACGCGCGCAGCCTAATGAAGACTCAGGTTGCTTTGATCGTGGCCTTCAACTGATCTGCATTGTTGGGTCTGGTGTCTCATCTTCCTCTTGATAATATTCCATTGATTCTCTATGGGTTTTAGGTCAGGTGAGTTTGCTGGCCAATCAAGCACAGTGATATCATGGCCATTAAACCAGATTTTGGTACTTCTGGCAGCATGGGCAGGTGCCAAGTCCTGCTGGAAAATAAAATCAGCATCTCCATAAAGCTTGTCAGCTGAGGGAAGCAAGAAGTGCTCTAAAATTTCCTGGTACATGGCTCCACTGACTTTGAACTTGATAAAAGTCATCTGCTGGTGTTTGTCCACTGTATTTTATCAAGTCCAAAGTCAGCACAGCCGTCTACCAGGAAATTTTAGAGCACTTCTTGCTTCCCTCAGCTGACAAGCTTTATGGAGATGCTGATTTTATTTTCCAGCAGGACTTGGCACCTGCCCACACTGCAAAAAGTTCCAAAATCTGGTTTTAATGGCCATGGTATCACTGTGTTTTATTGACCAGCAATCTCTCCTGACCAAAACCCCATAGAGAATCTGTGGAGTATTGTCAAGAGGAAGATAAGACACCAGACCCAACAATGTGGATGAGCTGAAGGCCGCTACCAAAGCAATCTGGGCCTTCATAACGTCTCAGCAGTGCTACAGGCTGATCGCCGCCATGCTAAACCACACTGATGCAGTAATTCAAGCTAAAGGAGCCCTGACAAAGTACTGAGTGTGTATTTGGACATACTTTTCAGTTTGCCAATATTTCTATTAAAATTTAAAAAATTTTCAATTAATTTATGTAATATTCATATTTTTTGAGAAATGGTGGGAGCTGTTTTTCTGGATCTCAAAAAGGCTTTCGACACTGTAAACCACAGCTTGCTTTTATCCAAAATGGTATCTTTTAACTTTTCTCCCAATACAATAAAATGGTTTGCATCTTATCTTCAGAACAGAGAACAGTGTGTAAAAGTTCACCAGGATAAATCCTTCCTTTTAAATAATTGTATGGGTATCCCACAAGGGTCCATTCTTGGTCCTTTACTTTTCAGCATTTTTATTAATGACCTGCCATTACACTGCTCAGCTGCAACATGTCAACTTTATGCAGATGATGCAGTTATTTACACAGCTGCTAAGACTCCAGCTCAGACTGCAGACGTCCTGTCTTCAAGCATGGTTGATGTCCAAGAGTGGCTCATTCAGAACCATCTACTGCTGAACCTTCAGAAAACAGTTTCAATGTGCTTTTCAATCAAAAAATGTAATTTGCAACATTTTAAAGTTAATATACATGATCAAGATATTAGTTCAGTTACAGAATTCAAATACCTTGGCATTGTTCTAGATCCTCAACTCAAATTTAATCTTCACATAAAGAAGATTTCTAAAACAGTAAAAAAAAATTTGAGTTGCTTTAAATTAATTAGACATTACATACTACACCAAGCAGCCGTACTGTATATGCATTCTATGGTTTTTTCGCATATATCATACTGTCTGACAGTTTGGACTCAAGCAGCTCCTTCTACAATAAAACATATAGGTTCATTATATAATCAAACTCTAAAAATTCTGGATAAAAAGCCCATTAGGTGGCATCATTGTTATATTCTAAAAAAATATAATCTACTGAGTTTTGAGAGTTTCATTGACCTTTGTTTTCTGAAATTAATTTTCAAATGTTTCCATAAATCAGCGCCAGAGCCACTTGTTGGATTCATCCAAAGACAGGACAGCAGCAGAACCACCAGGAGTTCTGTTAACAATAACTGTAAAATATCCCACCGCAGAACCACATTTGGACAAACAGCTTTCTCTATAAAGGGCAGTCATATCTGGAACACAATGCCAAATGTAATCAAAATAATAACGAATTTTAAAACATTTACTACAAAGGTTAAAAACTGGCTGAAAAGTAAACAAGAATGTACCCATGTATGAAATGATTGTCTGCAGGGTGTGAGTGAAGAAGGGAAGGCAAATGTGTAACAGGCATTTTACTGTAACAGGCAAATGTGAATCAGGTTTTTATATTGTGTATTTATAATTTTGTTTGCATTGATGTATGTGGATATTGTTTATACTGTTTTCATTTTGTTTTTTCTTCATCTTTTTCTCTTTTTCTCTGTTTCTTTTCTCTAAAGCCCATCCAGGGACAAGAGTTGAAAACTAGCTTAATGCTATACACTCTCTGTGCAACACATCAGATTTTCTTTTTTGTCTATGTTTATTGCACTGTCCCTGACAAATAAACAAACAAATAAATAAATAAACTGAATCTGGGGTTTTCATGAGCTAAAAGCCATAACGATCAAAATTAAAGGAAACAAACACTTGAAATATATCACTTTGTGTGTAATGAATCTATATAATATAGGAGTTTTAATTTTTTTAAAAACTGAATTACTGAAATAAACTTTTCGATGACATTCTAGTTTACTGAGATGCACCTGTATGGTCTAACTCTCGACACGGCACAAGTCTGAATGATGCAGCTACATACAACAGCAGATGGACTGACAGAAACACTCCAATGTTTTGAAATTCTCTCTTTCAGCACCTACAGCTCAATGACTGCAGGATGAAAAAGAAAAGAATAAATCACTTCTTTTGCAATCGGTGAGGTCTACCTGAGAATTAACACATCCAAGACCTTCGTCAAATGTCTTAATAGAGGAGCTGTTATAACAGGAAGTGCCACAACACTGTCTAAACCAGATTATCAGCCTGTTGACACACTCACGTGGGAAGGTGGCTTCTTTACCCAGACTGACAGTGGCTGAAACCAAAACCAGCCAGCATAATTATATCACAGCGCTGCAATTAAAAGGTATGCAGCATTCAAAAGGTATTCACTCCTGCTCCTCTGGCGGAAAAACCCTTGGGTAGCACCTATCATCATTTTTTGATTGGTGACAGCAGCACTATTGGCTCACATGCAGGTGTTGCGGATACATGCAGCCCAGCACGTCTGTAGGATTTTTTGGAGTGAAGAGTCAAATGTGCATAATACCACATACCATCTTATAAAGGTTCACCTTAATAAAAAAATAAACAAAACTGGCCAGTCCAGCAGCTTGGCAAGCAGAAAAGATATCCGATTACCTTGTTGTACCAAACACATTTAGTATAATAAGTATAAGATAAGATAAGCCTTTATTAGTCCCACAATGGGGAAATTCCAGGATTGCAACAGCACAGGGACAGCAACACTCAGAGCAACAATCAAGAAGACAAGAAAAACAAGAGCAGCGAATATACATATGTACACATAAATATATAAATATATATACACACAGTGCGGAGCATTGTAGCTAGATGGAATAAACAGCATAACCGTCTACTTAGTTATCCTACATAGTATGAATATGTACCCATACATATTGTCACCCTCCGTAGCGACTGATATTGTCCTAGTTGTATACTGGAGGGGACCATTGTGTAAGTCTATTGCGTCTTTTGCATTCAATACTATTAGGTCGTCACGTTGTTTTGCTATCCCTGTGCTGTTGCAATCCTGGAATTTCCCCGTTGTGGGACTAATAAAGGCTTATCTTATCTTATCTTTTTTGCTATCTCTGCGAGCAGCCCTGCTTAGGTTATACAGTCTGACAGCCGTTGGTAGGAAGGACCTGCGAAACCTCTCGGTTGCGCACCTAGGATGATGTAGGGCTGCATGGTGGCGCAGTGGTTAGCACTGCGGCAGCACAGTTTACCCTTGGCCGGGGGATTGTGGGGATCGTGGGATCGTGGGTTCGATCCCAGCCCCCGACCAACAGTGATCTGTGTGGAGTTTGCATGTTCTCCCCGTGTTGCGTGGGTTTACTCCGGGATTTCTCCGGTTTCCTCCCACATGCCAAAAACATGCACGTTAGGTTAATTGGCTGTTCTAAATTGTCCCTAGATATCTGTTTCCTATAGGCCCTTAGAATAGAGGGTTAGTATTAATGAAAGCACTTTGAGTGGTCTTTGTGACTAGAAAAGCGCTATATAAGTGCAGGTTAGTTAGTTAGTTAGTTAGTTAGTTAGTCTGCTGCTAAATGAGCTCCTCAGTGCGTTCAGTATATCCTGCATAGGGTGGGACCCGAACTCCAGCAGAGATGACAGTTTAGCCACCATCCTTTGGCTGCACGGTGGTGCAGTGGTTTAGCACTGTGGCAGCACAGTTTTACCCTCGGCCGGGGGATCGCGGGGATCATGAGATCGTGGGTTCGATCCCAGCCCCCGACCAACAGTGAGCTGTGTGGAGTTTGCATGTTCTCCCCGTGTTGCGCGGGTTTACTCCGGGATTTCTCCGGTATACCAAAAACATGTAGGTTTAGGGCGCTCGCGCACGCAGCAACCAGCAGCCGGTGGCTTGTCACCAGACTGCAAACCAAGTCTACCTACGGGTACAAATAAGTAACAAAAAAAAAAAAAAAAAAAAAAATCCTTCTCTCTCCTATCTCCTCCACCGGGTCAAGGCGTTGCCCCAGGACAGAGCTAGCTTTGTTGATCAGTTTGTTCAGTCTCTTCCTATCGGCTGCTGTAATGCCACTGCCCCAGCAGACCACTCCAAAAGTGATGGCTAATGCCACCACCGTGTCGTAGAATGTCTTCAGCAGCACCCCTTGTACACCAAAAGACCTGAGTCTCCTCAGTAGGAACAGCCTGCGCTGTCCCTTCTTGTAGAGTGCATCGGTATTGTGTGACAAGTCTAGTTTATTGTTCAGATGAACACCCAGGTACTTGTAGGATGTCACCATCTCAATGTCTGTCCCCTGTATGTTTACTGGTGCTGTGAGGGGTTGTCCTTGCCTGCGGCAGTCCACCACCAGCTCCTTAGTTTTCCTCGCGTTGATCTGGAGACAGTTCCGATGGCACCAGTCCATGAAGTCAGAATCAGAATCAGATTTATTGCCATTGTTCATGTAGTACACAAACTAGGAATTTGTCTCGGTGCAATGCTGCAACATTAAACATGATAAAATAAAAGAAATAAACTATACATGCAATAAAGTGTAGAATAAGAGTGAGTAATACTAGTCAGCAGTTTAAATATATTAGCGAGCAGCAGATAATGTGGAGAACCATATAGTGCAGTCGGTAATGCAGGAAGAAAACAGTGATGATTGACATGAGTCTGGTTGAGCTGCTGTACATAGTGCACGAGAGTCAATAAGTCACTTAGTGTTCAGCAGTCTGATGGCAGAGGGGAAGAAGCTGTTCATGTGACGGGAGGTTTTAGTCTGGATGGACCGAAGTCTTCTACCTGAGGGGAGAGGGGCAAACAGTACGTGACCAGGGTGTGAGGGATCGGCTATGATCCGGCCAGCACGCCTCCGGGTCCTGGAGATGTACAGATCCTGGAGAGATGGGAGCTTGCAGCCGATCACCTTCTCAGCAGTGCGCACAACGCGCTGCAGCCTTAGTCTGTCCCTGGCAGTGGCTCCTGCGTACCACACGGTTATGGAGGTGGTGAGGATGGACTCGATGATGGCTGTGTAGAACTGCACTAACATCTTGGTGGGTAGCTTGAGCTTCCTCAGCTGCCGCAGGAAGAACATCCTCTGCTGGGCCTTTTTGATGAGGGAGCTGATGGTCGGCTCCCACTTGAGGTCCCTGGTGATGGTGGTGCCTAGGAAGCGGAAGGAATCAGCAGTGGTGATGGGAGAGCCTGTGAGGGTGAGGGGGGCAGAGGGGTTGTGACTTTCCTGAAGTCCACAATCATCTCCACTGTCTTCAGAGCGTTCAGCTGCAGGTTGTTGTTGTTGCACCAGGACGCCAGCTGGGCCACCTCTCTCCTGTAGGCGGACTCGTCGCCGTTGGAGATGAGCCCGATGAGGGTGGTGTCGTCCGCAAACTTGATCAACTTGACAGACTGGTGGCTGGAGGTGCAGGAGTTAGTATAAAGGGAGAAGAGTAGGGGGGAAAGTACACAGCCCTGGGGTGATCCGGTGCTGATGCTAGCAGAGTCTGAGACAGTCTTTCCCAGCCGCACATGCTGCCTCCGGTCCGTCAGGAAGTCGGTGATCCACCTGCAGAGGGAGGAGGGAAGTCCTGGATAAGTCCACTGTACTCAGCTTAGTCTCCGTTGGAGATGAGGCCGACGATCGCAGAGTCGTCAGAGAACTTCTGTAGATGGCAGCGTGTTGTGTTGTGTGAGAAGTCTGCAGTATAAAGGGTGAACAGGAAGGGAGCCAAAACCATTCCCTGGGGGGGCCCCCGTGCTACCGATGATCATGTCGGACACACAGTCCCGGGTTCTCACAAACTGTGGCCGATTAGTGAGGTAGTCCAGGATCCACGATGACAGGTGCTGGTCCACCCCTGCGCACAGCAGCTTGTCCTTCAGGATCATCGGTTGGATGGTGCTGAAAGCACTGGAGAAGTCAAAGAACAACGATCCTCACCGCATTCCCGGGCTTCTCCAGGTGGGACAGAGAACGGTGAAGGAGGAAGATCACTGCATTCTCAACCCCAATGCCATGCTGGTAGGCGAACTGGAGTGGCTCCATCGCTGGTCCCACCAGGGGGCGGAGGTGAGCAAGGAGCAGTCTCTCCAGGGTCTTCATCATGTGAGACGTCAGGGCCACTGGTCTGTAGCTGTTCAGGTCTTTGGGGTGGGAAGTCTTTGGTACAGGTACCACACAAGATGTTTTCCACAACTGTGGTACCCTCCCCAGCTTCAGGCTCAGGTTGAAGATGTGCTCCACAATCCCACACAGCTAGTCTGCACAGGACTTGAGGAGCTTTGCGCTGATGCCATCCGGTCCCGAGGCCTTCCTTGCCTTGATCTTCCTCAGCTCCGTCCTCACCTGGGTCTTAGTGAGGGTCATGTTGGGGGGCTGTGTGCTGGGAGTGGGGGGGTGTTGGTGGAGTGGGGTGTGGGCAGCAGGACTCGATGTCTTTAGAGGCAGCAGTGGTTGTTGTGCAGTCGGGGGGGAGGGCGGTTGGTCAAACCTATTAAAAAACAGGTTCAGATTGCTCGCCCACTCCCTGCCCCCTGTGGCCTGGGGGGAGGTATTCTGGAGCCCAGAGATGGTTTTAAGGTTTCTCCAGACCCCGCCGATGTCGCTGTCTTGCAGCTTGTCCTCCATCTTCTTCCTGAAGCTGTCCTTGCCTTCTCTGATCTTCCCCCTCAGCTCCCTCTGCACGGACTTCAGCATCTCCCTGTTCCCTGACCTGAAGATCCTCTTCTTCTCTCTCAGAAGTGTTTTTATCTCAGGGTTGATCCAGGGTTTGTTGTTCGAGCAACACCGTATGGTCTTGGTGGGTACGGTGTTGTCCACACAGAAGCTGATGTAGTCCGTGATGGTGTGAGTGAGGCCATCGATGTCCTCACCATGTGGATCGCAGAGCTGCTCCCAGGCAGTGGTTTCAAAACAGTCCTTTAGAGCGTCCATTGCCTCCTCAGACCATAACTTCGCCGTGCGCATGACCGGAGGTTGTCTGTGTACTAAGGGTTTGTACACCGGCAGGAGATGAACCAAGTTGTGATCCAATCTCCAGAGTGGGGGGAGTGGTGATGAGGTGTACGCCTCCTTAGTATTTGCATAGAATAAGTCCAGTGTTTTATTGTCTCTAGTGTGGCATGTGACATACTGGGTGAATGTGGGTAGAATGGGGGACTGTGAAATATGGTTAAATGTGAAAGTTGTTTTAATAATGCTGGACCTGACAGGGGAGAATGGGGGAGGAAACTGATAGAGTATGAAATGGTTAGTGGGGAGTGCGGAATGAGGAGGGAGAGAAAAAAATTAATGAGAAAAAACACATACCAAAAAAAAAAAACAATTGCTGCTTGTGTGTGTGCGCACGTGTGTATGAGGTTTGTCAGGAAACATACCCCAAAATGAGGGTAGGCAGTCACAGCAACACCCACCACAGAACTGTAGGCATGTCGGTCAGCACCCTCATTGGCACCCCACAAACCCCGCAGAGCACAAATGACCTGAGGCCACACATCCCCAAAACAGCTTTGGGCCCAGCCCGGGAGAAAGGGCAGAGGAAGGCCCCAAGCAGATCGCCCGCAGCCATGAGGCAAGGGCTCAAGGAGACCTGGAGTAGCGAACCGCCAACCAAGGCCAGCAACCCACTACCCAAGCAGAAGCAGAGCATGGCACCCAAGGCTCCACAACACCGAGAACCACTCAAACCTCAGGCAGAGGACCCCAGACACCTCCCCTCTAAGAGAGTGGACCCGTGCCCACCCCAGAGAGCCACTGGGCGCCCATGCCCAGGAAAGGCCACAGCAAGCAGCGGGGGGAAGCCAAAGTGGGCCACACGCCGTAGCAAGGACTGTCCCACCTCTCTGGCACCACACAGCACATCCTCACATCCCCAAAACCTAGGTATATAAATGGGGGAAGGTGGGAGATAGGTAGGACAGGGCGGGAGATGCCACCCCTAGAGAAAGCAGCCCCCCCCCAATAAAACCAGCTTCCCAACTAGCACCAGAAGCCACCCCCATCTTCCAGATCTGAACTCAGGGTGAGGGGCACTAGACCATGCAGCCCAAGGCCCGCCACACCCACACCACCAGAACACCGTCAGCACACATCCCAACCCCGGGGGATACTATGGTGCATAGACCCAGCCCAGGTTGTAGAGCGTGCCCACACACCAGTTCCCCTTTTCGCCCCAGTCATACTCCCAGACAACAACACACTTATACACATGAACTGGCGTGTGCACACACACACACACCTTTATAATACTACAAGGAAGTTGGTCATTGAAAAGTTGAAACAGTAATTACATAAACTGGGGGGGGTCATAAACTGGGGCAAATTCCAAAATTTACTTCTTTATGATTTAATATTTTATTTGCAGAATGCGCAGCAAGTAACAGTCTTTTAGGTTTGTTGTAAACATAGTATTATACAATATGCTTATCTAGCTCTCACTTCCCCATCAGAATGACTAGAACGGTCCACTGCATGATAAGTAGCAGCTCGTTACAAAAATCCAAGTCAGTTTATAACAGTTTCATCAAGGGTTTTTCCATCTGTCACTTCCACTTGATATACTGTATTTACTCAGGATCAACACAATTGCAAAGTCCACAGAAACACTGTATGTTATGTCATATTTCCTCACTAAAGGCGAGGGCCACTTGAATGTATTAAAGATAGTGGCAATATTAACATACATTTGCAGTGGAATTTAAAGTGACACACCGGTGAAAATCGAGCTGTTTTTTTACCTCCACCAAGGGAGGACGGAGGTACTGTTTTTAGTGTCATGTTGGTTTGTCTGTTAGCAACATAACTCAAAAGTTATGAACAGTTTTTGATGAAATTTTCAGGAAAGGTGTGTGATGGTACGGGGAACAGATGATTAGAATTTGGTGGTGATTTGGCTCATGATCTGGATGCAGGGATTTTTTGAATATTATTTTATATATTAATCTGGTGCTTTTCATGTACTGCCCCTTTAAGATGTATCCACTGAGTTATGTGCATGGCCACGCCATAGGGCCACGTGCCTTGGCAACCCGGAAGCCAAACACTGCAGAAAAAGTATTAGGGGGCATGTCCTCCAAACTTGTTTTTTTCTGCTGTGGGTGACTATTTTCTATTCATTCTCTATGTAGTCCAGCATTTACAGTGCTGAGCGCCCTCGGCACTGAAACACTTTGAGCGGTGGCCACTTTTTGTCGCGGTGTTCAGGGCTGAAAAAAGTTCAACTTGTCAGACTACTGTACAGCTGTGCTCGTCAATGTCAGATCTTTTTAAGCAGCCAATCAAAGTTAAGGAAGGGCAGGACATAGGACACTGGTACAGGAAGACGAGAACGGGAGGTGACTGTGGAGGAGGTGGAAGCTGAACTTTGCTGCATCAAACAACCCGGTATTCTGATGTGATACTAAAAGGATATCATGATCAATTTGTCATGGTCATATTTCTTACAAGTTTGTTGTGGTAGATAATATGGATACTATGTGAATTTTTAGTTGATAACTGCAAAAAAATGGTATGGTACTGCACTGTTGTGTAATATTGCTTAATAATTTTGAACCTTGTCAGTAAACTAATGGAGAAGAGAGGGGGAAAAAACGAAAACCAACCTTAAAGATTCAATAAACCATGATGTTGATTTAAGGTGGAATTGCCCAGCTCCAATGTATGGTCAATACAATTGACAGTCTTATTATTATTATTATTTTTATTATGTAGTCATATTGTTTTTGCTGTTGTTCCTCTGTTAATAATAATAATAATAATAATAATAATGGATTGCATTTACATAGTGCCTGTCATTCAAATTTTCAGGAAAGGTGTATAATGGCACACTGAACATGATTAGATGTTGGAGGTGATCCGTGAGTGCACACCTCCGCCAAGGCCCCATCTCCCAATGTACAGATGGATGGCGATATGGACGGACAAAGGGAAGGAGGGACGGAGCCTTGGCAGAGGTATGCGCTCTGAATGCCCTCTAGTTTTTCTTGTTAATGTGTCTAACACGTTTTTAAAGACTTACAAGACATATCAAGAATGAAATCACTCATGTGTCATGTCTGTTTTTCTGCTGTGAAAGTTCAGTTAAGCTCCTCCCCTTGGAAAAAGGCAAGTTTAGATGGCATGTTTTTGTGATGTCACTATAACAACAGGTGAACTAATCAGGACTAAGCACAGGCTGTGGTCCTGGAGGAAGAATTTGCTTGCTTACAGACTTCTGTGTTCAGGTGGCTGGGGTTTGGGTGAGCCTAATTACATCCTACTGTTTGAAGGGGGAGGAAAAGGGACAAGATTTTTACAAGCAACCGTAAGAAAATGAAAGATTGTTTTGTCGAAAAAAGGATAAAACATCATTTTAAACAATGTAGGTTTGTTTTAAGGGGATTTATATCCACTGCAGTGAGTCTTTAATTCATTTCCAAGACTAAGAAACCACCTGAATATTCATATTTTGTGTCAAAATTTTAATTCACTTTCAATACATTACATATTTTACATTAACATATGAAAAAACTTCATCTACATGGTTTGGACTTAGTAGGCAACAGAAATTGTCATCTCTGTTGAAAAACTCGGATGAATTTCACAGGATACAGAATTCAAACCAAACTGATTAAATGCTTGACTTAAGCACTGGGCAAGTACACGGACAACTGCTGATAGACAGTTATGGAGAACAACGTAATTCAAAGCTTTCAGACACTGAGAAACAAAATTTGGAAAGGGATGTTTTTTCCCAGATATCTGTAACTGAGCAGGGGCGGTTCTAGAATCAGAGCTTAAGGAGTGCTGAGCACCCAATGAGCTCCACCACAACCACACACACTATTTTGTTAGAGTTATCATCTTTCACACATCTCCCTGGCTTCTAACTAGTGAACATGGTACCTGATGATACATAAAAACAGTGACAACTTGGATTTAATATTCTGCTTATACCAAAATGACAACAGCTTCTTGCTGTCAAATTCAAACAGCGTACAGTGGTTGATTGACAATGCAACCATTAAAGAAAAAAGTCTGCTACTAATTGTCTTAGCCAGGATTGGACTGGGACAAAAAAATCAGCCATGGCATTTTTGGTCCAATTTGTTAAGTAGTAACATTCAACCATCACACTTAATGGTCTAACACAGGGGTGTCCAATCATGTGCCACAGAGGGCCAAGACCCTGCAGGTTTTCTCTTCTACCCAGTCTCCTCGCAAGGTGTTTTCACTGATCAACAATCAGTGGGAAGAAGTTCAGTGAAATCTGCTGTTGAAGACACTGGTTGGAGGTAAAACCTGCAGGGTCATGGCCCTCCATGGCACATGATTGGACACCCCCGGTCTAACAGAGGTCAGAATTATCCCACTTTTGCCCTTAACAAGTGAATCTCTGTAGTTTTGAAGGAAGGAAGAAAGAAAGAAAAAAATTACATTATTATCTATTTTGCATAAATATTTTGTCATAATTTTAGTCCCAAAATTTTCCAAAGGTGCAAAACTGAGAAAAAGCTTTACAATTACAAGAAAAAAAACCCATCACCAACATATATAGTGGTGTGAAAAAGTGTTTGCCCACTTCCTGATTTCTCTGTTTTTTGTATGTTTGTCACACTTAAATGTTTCAGATCATCAAACAAATTTAAATATTAGACAAAGATAACACAAGTAAATACAAAATGCAGTTTTTAAATGAAAGTGTTTATTATTGGGGTAAAAAAAAATCCAAACCTACATGGCACTGTGTGGAAAAGTGATTCCCCCCATTAAAACATAAGTTAACTGTGGTTTATCACATCTTTGGAAAGCTGAGTTCAATTTCTCTAGCCACACCCAGGCCTGATTACTGACACACCTCTTCTCAATCAAGAAATCACTTAAATAGGACCTGCCTGACAAAGTGAAGTACACCAAAAGATCCTCAAAAGCTAGACATCATGCTGCGATCCAAAGAAATTCAGGAACAAATGAGAAACAAAGTAACTGAGATCTATCAGTCTGGAAAAGGTTATAAAGCCATTTCTAAAGCTTTAAGACTCCAACAAACCACAGTGAGAGCCATTATCCACAAATGGCGAAAACATAAAACAACGGTGAGCATTCCTAGGAGTGGCCGGCCGACCAAAATTACCCCCAAGAGCCCAGCGACGACTCAACCAAGAGGTCACAAAAGACCTCACAACAACATCCAAAGAACTGCAGGCCTCACTTGCCTCAGTTAAGGTCAGTGTTCATGACTCCACCATAAGAAAGAGACTGGGCAAAAATGGCCTGTGTGGCAGAGTTCCAAGACAAAAACCACTGCTGAGCAAAAAGAACATAAAGGCTTGTCTCAGTTTTGACAGAAAACATCTTGATGATCCCCAGTGACTTTTGGGAAATACTCTGTGGACTGACGAGACAAAAGTGGAACTTTTTGGAAGGTGTGTGTCCCATTACATCTGGCGTAAAAGTAACACAGCATTTCAGAAAAGTAACATCATACCAACAGTAAAATATGTTGGTGGTAGTGTGATGGTCTGGGGCTGTTTTGCTGCCAGGGAGCATTTACACTGGACAAAAGACCAGTGGGCCTCAGTGCTGTTCTCTGATGGAAGTCGATTCACATTGAGCAGAAGGGATGGCCGCCAATGATGTTGGAAATGTCAAGTAGAGCGCTATGCATCAGCCACTGTTGTCACCAGATGAGCCTTTGGTGGTGGTGGTGGTATTACAGTCTGAGCAGGTGTGTCTAGTCAATACAGAATTGCCCTACACCTTGTGAATGGTACAGTGACAAGACGATACTACCTGAATAACATCATTAATCCAGTCATTGTGCCCCTGCAGGAACAACACAGGCCTAATTTCATCTTCGTGAACGACAGTGCTGCAGATCATCGAGGCTGCATTATCAGGGAACAGCTGCTGGAGGCTGGGGTACGTCAAATAGAGTGGCCTGCACTTTCTCCAGACCTGAATCCCATAGAAAACCAATGGATCAGCTGAGTCACCATGTAGAGGCTCGTAACCCTGCACCCCACAACCTCAATGACCTGAGAGCCGTCCTTCAAGAAAAGTGGAATGCCATGCCTCAGCAGACAATAAGTCGACTTGTGAACAACACGAGACATTGTTGTCAAGCTGTAATTGATGCTCAAGGGCGCATGACAAGTTACTGAGACACTGACTTTTGTTGTGGTATACCCACCACTGTTGTTGCTTTTGCCTCAATAAATTGTGATAAGGAAATCACCATTGCATGCTTCTACTTAAATGTCCTACTTTCATGATATAATATCACTGTAGTGTGAACTTTTTACATTTTCCATAAATTTCACCAGAAAGCCAAATATCCTTAACTTTTTGTGCTCAGTTGTGCTTTTTGCACTGTGCAAATACTGTTTTTTTTTTTTTTTTTACCCTATTTTATTATTTATTATTGCTCTGAGTGCTACTATCTCTTTGCTGCTGTAATACTCTAAATTTCCCCACCGTGGGACTAATAAAGGATTCTCTTATAAAAAATGACCAAATAATATAACTCAAAGTGCACTTTAGTTCTTTTTTAAAAAGTCCTTTCTCAGTCCAAACAAAAAAGTAAACCAACTCAAAAATTCACTCTGGGTTTTCTTTTTCTCAGTTCAGTTCAAGAATAAAGGCATGACTCTGCTCCACTCCTCCGCTCTCCTTTCTCCTTGAGACAGAAATGAAGGCAAGGGCTGTTTCGAGGTGTGTGCAGGGTAGGGTTGGGCAATGTAAACTTAAAGCCATTGATTGCACTTTTTCCACATTGTAACAGCTCACACGTCTTAATGAAATGTTTGTGACATTTTGTTCAGATTTTCTTTATTTCATTATTGCAGCAAATTTGTTTTTATTCTTCCAGCCTTTCTGAAAGCACTTCAATTTAAGCCTGTCATTTTAATAAAATCCAAGACTGCATTCAACTCCACCCTTACTCTTACTCACTTAGCTATTAGCTGGCTAGCTCCTAGCCTTTAGCTCGGATGTATCTTGAAGCCGAATACAAGTCAAGTCAGCCCGGAGATCTTAAAGGGTAGTATCTCACAGAGTAGCGAGATGAGGCAAATGCTGATATTCGCCAGCAGTGTTTACCGTCGTGGAGTTCCAGTGAACCGCAGTGCAATGCCCCACAAAACCCCACACTCGCCAGCATTTTCCGGTCCCTGCTGCTCCATGAGATACAGGAGGAGTGGTGGGAGCAGAGAATTTCTGTAAAACTGTTCGACTTTTCTCGGTCATTAAGAAATGTAAGCAATGATTTAAGAAATTCTCTGCTCGAAGATCTCAGATTTGACCTGGGAGCCGACCAGGCCAGTGGCTGACCTGACCCATTACGCCTGAGCCTGTGCCATGAACATTAGACTTAAAGAATGAATGAAATAATGCATCACTAATTGACAAGGGTGTGTGGCTTTAGTGGTCGATAGGATATGACTGGTCCCTGGAGTAACAATAAGCACAGAAACGTACTGTATGTGAATAAGTGACTAAACTGCTTAGATCCCAGTTTAAGAAAAAACTTTAACTAAGCTAAAATAACATCTAACAATGAAATGGGGAACGCAATGACGATGTCATGTCCAGCTGTGGCCGCCATGTTGGCAGAGTAGTGCTGTAGTATGTTTGCATTTCACTGGTGCAGTAAACATGCCAAAAGCTAAGTGTCACGGATGATTTGTCTTGGCTTGTTTCCATAACAGATGTTAACAAATCTAACTGTAGTAATAGCGCTGCATTAAAAAAAAAAGTTTTCTAATTTTGGTGAAAGAACCAAGTATATATTTTTTATATTTATATTTGTTGAGATTCACTGGCAATCTAAATGGAACACCCAAGAGATACCAGGTTATATTTGTGATCTGTAACGCTTTCTTTAAACCTGGGTATAATTATTACACTAACCTGGTTAACTGTTATCGATATCTCTTTACATTTACATGAATATACAACTTTATGCATAAAATGGCCACCTCGACAAATAGCATATTTTTAAAATTAAAAATATGTAAACAATCTCTGTAGGGTGAGAAAACAAAAACAGTATTTCCAGCAAACTATATTTTTTTATTTAATTAATTAAACAAAAACCTGATAAATACACAATTATGGCATTGGCAAAAATCTTGCACCCGACATAATAAATGAAATGCATGATACAAAAAAAAAAATCACCACAATATAGTGTAGTCTTAAAATGTTGCCACTCATTGAAAAATAGGATACTGTTGAGGAGTTAGTGTGTGTAATTAATTAGGGATGTAGGGTGCCTGGCTCTTTGCACTTTCACAGTTGTGCATTTATTTATGTAATTAATTTTACTTCTGATCATTTTGTTAAAGAATTTAAACATTCATGTCTTACAGAGATTATGCAAAAAAATTTAAATTAAAAATATGCAGACAGTCCAAATTTTTGCATAAAAATATTTATCTAGGGCTGGCCATCTGTTCAAACTGGTGTAATTATTTTATTAACCTTTTATAACTGATCTGAAACCTCTATATACTTACTTGAGCATAACATCCCATTGTACTTTTGGAGATTCTAGGTATTACAAGTAATCCTGCATTTTGGGAGTGTAGTGCTGTTAGGATGATAAGGTACTATCAGATCTTTTAAATAACAAGGGGCCTGATTATTTTGAGCTCTGAAAGTGAGAAGAAGGGTTTTAAACTGAATTCTAAATTCTATGGGAAGCCAGTGAAGGGAGGCCAAAACCAGAGAGATATGAGTTCTCTTTCTAGTACCTGTTAAAACTCTTGCTGCAGCATTCTGGATCAGCTGAAGACTTTTTAGAGATGTTTTAGGACAACCTGATAATAGAGTTACAATAATCTAATCTAGAGCGAACCAAAAGCGTGGATTAGTTTCTCAGCATCACTCTGTGACAAGATGCTCCTAATCTTGGCAATATTACACAAATGACAGAAGGCAGTCTTAGAAACAAGTTTAATATGTGAATTAAAGAACAAATCTTGATCAAAAATAACTCCAAGGTTCCTCACAGTACTATTAAGAGAAAGAGGAAACTCATCCAAATGAAGAGTTTGATTTGGGAAGGTATTTCTAAGATTTTTTTGGACCAACTAGAATGACTTCAGTCTTATCTGAATTTAATAGCAAGAAATTACAAGTCATCCAAGCTCTGATTTCCTTAAAACAAGCCTCTAATTTGACTAATTGATTACTGTCATTTGGCTTCATTGACAAATATAATTGTGCGTCATCTGCTTAACAATTAAAATATATGCAATGCTTTCAAATAATATTGCCTAGCGGAAGCATACAGTGCATCAGGAAAGTATTCACAGTGCTTCACTTTTTCCACATTCTGTTATGTTACAACCTTTTTCTAAAATGGATTAAATTCATTTTTTTCCCTCAAAATTCTACACACAACACCCAATAATGACAATGTGGAAAAAAAGTTTGTGAGATTTTTGCAAATTTATTAAAAATAAAAAACTAGTCTTCCGGTTATGGCGGCCACGTAGGAAGACGTATTTCACACTGCTCTGCTTGTAAAAATAAAAATTTTACTAAAACTCTCTTAATTGGAACAAAAACCCATCCCAGCATTTTGGCGCGGATATGGTAAAGCCCAAGTTTGGAAAATTAGGTGGAGGAAAAGGTAATTCGACAAAACAACCCAAGCTAACAGACTTTCACGCTCGAGGTGAAACAGAGAAAATTCCAGAGGCAATGGCAGAGGAGGGAGCCAGCGGCGGAGCGGGAACTGCTGAAGAGGGGACAAACATAGTGCTCTCTGCCATCAACTCCATGAGAACAGAGTTTTCGTCTAAATTTGATGGGATTATAGCAGCGATAGAAGGTATGAGAAAGGAAATAAACGACTGCATGGAGCGAGTGTCGCAGGCGGAGCTCCGAATTTCAAGCGCTAAAGATGACGTCACCAGCCTTCAATCTAAACTGCAAACACTGGAATTAAAGGGCCTCTTTCCACCAAACCGGTTCCAGTGCTTAACTGGAGCCATTGAGTCAGTGGGGCTATCGTGGCCCCAACTCCTAGCTGGGCCAGCGGCAGCACCAGTTTACGTTGGTTAGGTCCACAGCCATGGGCGTGGTTAACTGACCAGCTTCAAAACATTACTGACCGCCATGTTGCTTTCCAAACAGCGGAGCACGCAACGGATTCCAAAACCAAACAGATTTAGAGCGAAGAGGAGACACATTTCTTGGCTCTATGGACATAAGCAGAAGTACAAGATCAGCTGGAGGGGGCCACTCATCTGAACTGTTTTGGAGGATCGGCCAGCCAGCCGGACCATCGTCACTGCCGTGGATTAGTCTGGACAACAAACTGCTTAAAACACGCTGGTAAGTGTATTGTCTTTAAAATGCCAGACGTTAACCAATATATGTATACATATACATGTATATCCGCTTGTATTGATATGTAACGGCCAAAGTGCAGATATTTTTTTAGTCACTCTTGTGGCTATAGTATTTTCGGTTAGCTATGCTAACAAGCTAACAGTACTTTTAATACGACCAAACGTTTCTCCTCGCCATAAAGAAATGAACAGGTCGTCTCTGCTGACAAATGTATACCGCTTGTATTGATATGTAACGGCCAAAGTGCGGATTTTTTTTTTTTTTACTCACTCTTGTGGCTATAGTATTTTTGGTTAGCTATGCTAACAAGCTAACTGTTTTTAGCACGAACGTTTCCTGGCCATACAGTAATGCGCGTTTGAGAAACTAGAACAGAAATCTTAGCATCTTACAGAATACTTTTTTATAAAGACATCCAGCGCAAAATACGTTTTTTGTGGTATGAATACTGTGTATGAAAGGGTGCCTTGCGTTATGTTATGGGAGATTTTTCTACCAGACACTAGTAACGTCGTCTTTTTTACTATTTTGGTAATATTTCCATAATCTTAGGCCATTTTTTTTTTTTTTAAATTTCACTCGTGTTTGTGTGTTGTGTAGCCGTATTTTATCTAATCCTTCTCTTACTTTATTGCGCACTAGCCTGGTGGAACACCTACAGTTTCAAACTTCATTGTACTGTACAACTGTACAGTACAATGAAGTTTCATCTATTCCTATTCTTCTATTCCATAATCAGACATGTAAGCTTTGCTAACATTGATAGTGAATAAAATTGTCTTCTATGTCTGCACATTTAATGGAAGGCTTAAGTTGTTCACTGCACAAACTAAAACACTTTTTTTTTAATAGATTTATCACAGCTGGATGATGAGGGAGAACCAGCCAGACCTGTGGTGTCCAGCTCCAAGCTTGTCCTCCTCCTGCTCTTCTAATCAGACCAGATTAGGTAATTTATGTTCAGATCATTTTGATTTTGTGTACTTTATTGATCCCCATAGGGGAAATTGAGGGCATCCACCTGGATGGATCATGATCCATTCACACAAAGGAGGGAGTGAATTAAACCAATTATACACTTGAATGTTGTGATGCCACTAACAGTAAATGGATGTTGAATAGACACATTCAATCTTGGACTGACGATTCCTGCATTTTTCAGTGTGTGGTTATTTTATATTGCTTATTTTTGTACTTTTAAAACAGGGAAACAGAAGTGTGACATAAACATGGACCTCCTTCTTGACTACGGTCAGATGAGACAGCAGGAGCAGAGCAGGAGGGAGGAGCAGCTGAACTTCGCTGTGCTGCAAAAGCAGACCAACACCCTTGTTGGACTGATGGGACGTGTTGTGTCTGTGCTTGAGGGACTGTAAAAAAAGTAACTATCACAGCATTGATATTTTTGTCTGTGTGTACATAATATTTCATATGTAGCAGTCTGAAGTTTTTGCACATTTTGGAAATAAAAGCTTTCTTTCCTTAAGTGTTTTTCTGCTTCTACATTGTTATCCTCACACCAAACATATTCAGGTTCAGGTTCCTTTATTTGTACCCGTAGGTAGATTTGTTTTGCACTCAGGTGACATTCATATTTACAAACTACAGTTACATTCAACATGAACACAAACACAGGCAC
Source organism: Pholidichthys leucotaenia (assembly GCA_020510985.1). NCBI lineage: Eukaryota > Metazoa > Chordata > Actinopteri > Cichliformes > Pholidichthyidae > Pholidichthys > Pholidichthys leucotaenia. The sequence continues at coordinate 36,804,096 of CM035842.1, read as the reverse complement.
ACATGAAGCTGACTATAGACATGATAAAAATACTCAAGGCTCCATCAATCAGGACATAAGACAAAGAGATAAGAGAAAAAACATAAGAGAGAAGGGTCATATTAAAAAGTTAAAGACTTTACATTTCATATGCATGAAATATAAAGTTATTTAAGACAATGCAAATCACTATAACATTGTGGTGGGAAGTGAAAGTACAAGTACTGAATTACTGCACTTAAGTTCATTTTTCCAGGTATTGGACAATATATCAGGTATTTGTGGACTTACTCATATTTTTGACAACTTCTTTCACATTTTTTAAAGAACAAGCAGCAACAAACTTTAAATCTATGTACTTTTTCTGTGGAAAATGTTCCAAGTTGCCAGCTTCAAAAATGATGAGTTTATCTTGTTTTGACAACGTACCACATGACATTCTGTCACCTCTGGACAAGATCATTTCTGGGGAAAGAACTTTGAACACTTTACAGTCTGTCTCTTGTTATCCCTACATGAATAAAAACTTGAATCAGTACTTTAACCAGAATAGATGACAAAAGTACAGAAGGGTATACCTTTCACAACTCTGTAGTTTGGAGGTGCATAGAATATGCATTTATACAGTATCTTCATGTATATATGCAGTAAATCTATACATTTTTCCATGTAACCTTGTGACTGCATTATTTTAATTGCTTTTAATCCCAGATCAAGTTTGTTTTGGGTTCAAAATGCATCGTAAGTGTTAAATATATCTTGTTATACCTAACTAACCACTATTTATCTGTTGAAATATATACTGTATATTTACCGGCTAATATAACCCATAACAATATGGCCCCTGGCGATCATTTTTTGGGACAGCTGATCACTTTTTGGCAGGACATAACAGGCGACCTCCGTCTCGTAATGCGCCGTAACACCACCTATTACAGAAATGACATAAATATTATGTTTAAAAGTGTAGTCAATGCTCGCGCTACAGACTTTATCTAACAACGGCTGATAACTGAAATACTGATGATTACCGGTGTCCTTAAACGTAGCCGCCGTTCTCTGCCATTAAGAATAAAACTGTTTTTGGATGGTAATACAGGTTTGGAATAAAAGCAGCGCTCCCAAAGAGACAATAAACTCCTAATTGTTGACAAGCTAGCGCTGCTAATTCTTCTTCTTCTCTCGGTTACTGGCGGATAGCAAACAAGTGAGAGGTGCATACCGCCACCTTCCGTCTGCTCTGGTGTTCTGCGGGTGTTGGGCGCTTCACACTACGTAATGACGTAGCCCTGACATAATTCCCGACTAGCTCCATATCGGTGGAAAGACAACTGGTTCTTATGAGCACTCTGGTTAAGCACTAGCACCAGCACCAGAACCAAACTAGCACTGGAACCGGTTTGGTGGTAAGCTGGCCAAAATGCAAAAGTCTGTTAGATAACGTCCTAGACTTGGAATCCCGCTTGCGATGGAATAATTTGAGGCTGGTGGGCCTCCCGGAGGGAACAGAGGGATGGGACCCATGTTCTTTTTTGGAAAAGTGGATTCCAGAAGCGCTGAACAACGCGGATCTGCAGTCATCGGTCGTTTTAGAGAGAGCTCACCGAATCGGCCCACTGAGAGATAATAAGACACCACCGAGGACGCTGATTATGAAGTTCCTCAACTACAGAGACAAGATGACAGTCACCAATGCGGCGCGAGCTAAAGGGGAAATTAAATACCAGGACCAACAGGTGCGGTTCTATCCAGACTTGGCCACAGGAATTCAACAATTAAGGAGGCAGTTCGACCCGGCCCGCAAAGAGCTGCGCAACCTAGGGATTCGTCACGGAGTAATTTATCCGGCAAGACTGCTGGTCACATATAAGGGGAGAACCCACACCTTCAAGACCCCTCAAGAGGCGCAGGAGCTCATTAAGCAGATCCAAAAGGAGACTGGCGGGAGCTAAGCATGAACATGACAAAGGTAGAACATTTAAGCATTTGTACAGGCATCTGATTGATCTGAAACATATAACATGTCTAAAAAATACAGACTGTATTTTAAAAAAAAAAAAGCTATGATGTACAAAGTTGCTATAAAACTTTGAAGTTATGTTGAAAAAACTACAGAAGAGAGTTAATGTTATAAGAATGAGGCGAAAACGCCGCGGCTGCCGGGCTGGAGTAAGGCGGAGGACAAAAAATAATAAGGTACAGACCATCGCTTCCATCTATTGTCATGGGAAATGCACGGTCGTTACTGGAAAAGGTAGATGAGCTAGCAGCTATCTGCCGTTACGATAGCACATACCGGGAATGCTCTCTCCTTTTGTTTTCTGAGACGTGGCTAACTGAACTAGCAGCACATGCTAACATTGAGCTGGAGGGTTTCCACATGATACGGGCAGACCGAACACCAGACAGCGGCAAAGCAAGGGGCGGTGGAGTGATAATGTATGTTAACAACAACTGGTGCAGACCGGGACATATCACTGTTAAACAACGACACTGCAGCAAAGACATCGAGTTGCTAGCTGTTAGCATGCGGCCTACATATCTCCCGAGAGAACACTCACACGTGATCTGCATTGTTGTTTATGCAAATCCGACGGCGAACGCTGGGACAGCGCGTGACGTCATCCACTCAGTAACTGGCAGGCTGCAGACAGAACACCCAGATGCTCTTCTCCTCATCTCAGGTGATTTCAACCATGTTTCACTGTCTCCCATTCTACCCACGTTCACCCAGTATGTCACATGCCACACTAGAGACAATAAAACACTGGACTTATTCTATGCAAACACTAAGGAGGCGTACACCTCATCACAACTCCCCCCACTCGGGAGATCGGATCACAACTTGGTTCATCTCTGGCCGGTGTACAAACCCCTAGTGCACAGACAACCTCCGGCCATGCGCACAGTGAAGTTATAGTCTGAGGAGGCAATGGACACTCTAAAGGGCTGTTTTGAAGCCACCGCCTGGAAGCAGCTCTGCGATCCACATGGTGAGGACATCGATGGCCTCACTCACACCTTCACGGGCTACCTCAGCTTCTGTGTGGACAAATCCGTTCCCACCAAGACCATACGGTGTTGCTCAAACAACAAACCCTGGATCAACCCTGAGTTAAAAACACTTCTGAGAGAGAAGAAGAGGATCTTCAGGTCGGGGAACAGGGAGATGCTGAAGTCCGTACAGAGGGAGCTGAGGAGAAAGATCAGAGATGGCAAGGACAGCTTCAGGAAGAAGATGGAGGACAAGCTGCAACAGAGCGACATCAGCGGGGTCTGGAGAAACCTCAAAACCATCTCTGGGCTCCAGAATACCTCCCCCCAGGCCACGGGGGGCAGGGAGTGGGCGAACAATCTGAATCTTGTTTTTCAATAGGTTTGACCAACCGCCCTCCCCCCTGACTGCACAACAACCACTGCTGCCTCTAAAGACATCAAGTCCTGCTGCCCACACCCCACTCCACCAACACCCCCCCACTCCCAACACACAGCCCCCCATCCTGACCCTGACCAGGACCCAGGTGAGGACGGAGCTGAGGAAGATCAAGGCGAGGAAGGCGTCGAGACCGGACGGCATCAGTGCAAAGCTCCTCAAGTCCTGTGCAGACCAGCTGTGTGGGATTGTGACGTACATCTTCAACCTGAGCCTGAAGCTGGGGAGGGTATCAGAGCTGTGGAAAACATCTTGTGTGGTACCTGTACCAAAGACTTCCCACCCCAAAGACCTGAACAGCTACAGACCAGTGGCCCTGACGTCTCACATGATGAAGACCCTGGAGAGACTGCTCCTTGCTCACCTCCGCCCCCTGGTGGGACCAGCGATGGAGCCACTCCAGTTCGCCTACCAGCATGGCATTGGGGTGGAGGATGCGGTGATCTTCCTCCTTCACCGTTCTCTGTCCCACCTGGAGAAGCCCGGGAATGTGGTGAGGATCATGTTCTTTGACTTCTCCAGTGCTTTCGACACCATCCAACCGATGATCCTGAAGGACAAGCTGCTGCGCGCAGGGGTGGACCAGCACCTGTCACCATGGATCCTGGACTACCTCACGAACCGGCCTCAGTTTGTGAGAACCCGGGACTGTGTGTCTGTGACTGTGACTGTGTGTATTGCGGACTTCTCACACAACACAACACACTGCCATCTACAGAAGTTCTCTGATGACTCTGCGATCGTTGGCCTCATCTCCAATGGAGATGAAGCTGAGTACAGAGGGCTTATCCAGGACTTCGTGGACTGGTGCCATCGGAACTGCCTCCAGATCAACGCGAGGAAAACTAAGGAGCTGGTGGTGGACTGCCACAGGCATGGACAACCCCTCACAGCACCAGTAAATATACAGGGAACAGACATTGAGATGGTGACATCCTAAAAGTACCTGGGTGTTCATCTGAACAATAAACTAGACTGGTCACACAATACTGACGCACTCTACAAGAAGGGACAGCACAGGCTGTTCCTACTGAGGAGACTCAGGTCTTGTGGTGTACAAGGGGCGCTGCTGAAGACATTCTATGACACGGTGGTGGCATCAGCCATCACTTTTGGAGTGGTCTGCTGGGGCAGTGGCATTACTGCAGCCGATAGGAAGAGACTGAACAAACTGATCAAGAAAGCTAGCTCTGCCCTGGGGCAGCGCCTTGACCCGGTGGAGGAGATAGGAGAGAGAAGGACGGTGGCTAAACTGTCATCTCTGCTGGAGTCCGAGTTCCACCCTATGCAGGACATACTGAATGCACTGAGGAGCTCATTTAGCAGCAGATTACATCATCCCAGGTGCACAACCGAGAGGTTTCGCAGGTCCTCCCTACCAACGGCTGTCAGACTGTACAACCTAAGCAGGTTACAGTATTATAAGTAACGGACAGGTAGTTATAGATCCTTTAGAAATTAATAGTATCTTTAGAGATTATTATGAAAAACTATATGATACAAAAAATGAAACTGACTTAACAAAACTAAATGGGTTTTTGGGTGGATTAACTATACCATGTATTCCAAATGAAAACAGGGAAATGCTGGAGTCTAAACTTAGTCAAAAAGAAGTTGGGCAAGCCATTGATAATATGAAATCAGGAAAAAGAGCAGGACCAGATGGTCTTCCAGTTGACCTCTATAAAAAAATTTAAGAATAAATTAATAAAACCACTGTTGGAAATGGTTTTAGAAGCATTTCAAAATGGTAATTTACCACCATACATGAATAATGCTTTAATTATGCTGTTGCCAAAACCAGGTAAACCCCCTAATAAATGCGAAAACATGAGACCAATAAGCCTATTAAATGCTGATCTTAAAATAATCTGTAAAATTTTAGCAAAACGACTACAAGAAATATTACCAAATATTATTAACCGAGATCAGAATGGTTTTATAATGGGAAGACAAGGCTTCCATAATGTAAGAAGACTATTTAATATTATTTATTCCAATAAAGAAGCACCGGATACAGCTCTCCTATCATTGGACGCTGAAAAGACCTTTGATAGGGTCGAATGGCCCTATCTTTTTGAAGTCCTAAAACGGTTTGGACTTCGAAATAATTTCATAAAATGGGTCCAGATAATATACAATAATGCTACAGCAGAAATCCTAACAAACAGCAATATCTCAAAATCAATAAAAATCAATAGAGGATGTCGACAAGGCTGTCCACTTTCACCTTTATTGTTTACTATGGCAATTGAACCTTTAGCGATGGCAGTACGTTTACATCCACAAATATATGGAATTAAAGTAGGACCAACAGAACATAAAATCTCCCTGTATGCCGATGACATAATTTTGTTTATGTCGAATTTTAAAAAATCAATTCTGACCTTGTTAAATTTAATAAAGAACTTTGGGGATATATCAGGATATAAAATAAACAAAACAAAATCTTCAATCCATCTTTCTTATCAGATCTTTCAGAACTCATTACAGTACTGTCTGCAACCTCATCATCTGTCCTACTGCTTGGCGATTTCAACCTCCACATTGATTCCCCTGACTGCAAATACGCAAACGATTTTCTGGACTTACTAAAGTGTCTAAACTTCACCCAACACATAACTTTCCCTACCCACAGACGTTGACATGTCCTGGATCTGGTTTGCTCCACTGGTCTCCACATTCACAACATCAACAGCACTGACCTCACCATCTCGGATCATCTCGCCATCACACTGGACATTGACATTCCGGCCCCTCAACCCAAACAAGACCGAACAATAACCTTCAGGAATCTTAAGTCCATCTGCTCAGTTTCTCTCTCCACATGCATATCTAACACTCTCTCCAACTGCACCTTCCCTGTAAACCCAACCCCTACGGACTTAGTAAACATCTACAACAACACATTGTCTACCTCCCTCAACAAACTGGCCCCCATGAAAACAAAATCTGTCACTTTCATTCATTCGGCCCCCTGGTACACCTTAGAACTTCACAAACTCAAAAAACAACTGCGACAGCTTGAACGCCTGAGCTGCAAAACTGGTCTGACTGTACACACCCTCGCTCACATAGAACTGATGCACCTATATCAATCTTCACTCAATGAAGCTCACTCTGCCTACTACTCCAGCATCATTCACTCTGGATCCTCCAACCCCCGCACTCTGTTCTCCACCATCAACAAACTCCTCAAACCCCAGGACATCATTTCATCATCCTTCACCCCTGAAAAATGCAATAGCTTTCTATCATTTTTCCATTCCAAAATTGACAATATTCACAACCAGCTTGCCTCCTCCCCAGCCATCACCCCTGACTCAGAACCCACTTTTTCTCCACCCATAGATAAACAGCTCTCCCTTTTCTCACCCATAACCACTGATGAACTTTCCGAAATACTCTCCAGCATGAAATCATCTACATGCCCCCTGGACCCCATCCCCTCCCCCCTTATCAAAGCCTGTCTCACCCCTCTTGCCCCCCTTATCATCGACACCATCAACTCCTCCCTCACCACTGGCACTGTCCCCCCATCACTTAAGATTGCTGCCATCACCCCCCTCCTTAAGAAACCTGGCCTGGACTCTGACGACCCCAACAATTTCAGACCTATCTTCAACCTCCCATTTTTGGCTAAAATATTGGAAAAAGCTGTCGCCACTCAACTCAAGAAACACCTCCTCTCCAACAAACTCTACAAAACATTTCAATCTGGATTCCGTTCTGACCACAGCACTGAAACCACCCTCCTCAGGGTCACCAATGACCTCCTGCTCGCCTCTGACTCTGGCTCCCTCACCATTCTTCTCCTCCTCGATCTCAGCGCTGCTTTCGATACCATCAATCATTCCATCCTGCTCCGTCGTCTGCTTTCTATTGGCATCACTGACTCCGCCCTCTCTTGGTTCACCTCCTACCTGTCTGAGAGATTCCAGTACATCTCCATCAACAATCATAAATCACGCATCACCCCCGTCTCACACGGTGTCCCTCAAGGCTCTGTGCTCGGTCCAACCCTTTTCATTCTCTACATGCTTCCGCTTGGTCACATCATCCGTCAACATGGTCTTCACTTTCACTGCTACGCCGACGACACCCAGCTGTACATCTCCTCTAAATCCATCACCCCCGCCATTCTCTCCACCATCACCGACTGCCTTACAGACATAAAAACCTGGATAACCAACAACTTTCTCAAGCTAAACAGCAATAAAACAGAAATCATCATTTTTGGACCAAAATCTCTTTTACCCTCTTCCCAGAACTTTTCCTTCCAAATCGATGGTCACTCAGTCACCCCCTCCCCCCTGGCCAGAAATCTCGGCATTATCATGGACCCCACCCTCTCCTTCAAATCTCACATCAACCATATCACCAAAACATCATTTTTTCATCTTCGTAATATTACACGCCTCCGTCCCACCCTCTCACCCTCTGCTGCTGAAATACTTATCCACGCCTTCATCACCTCTAGACTTGATTACTGTAACAGCATTCTGTATGGACTTCCTTCCACCATCCTCCAAAAACTACAGTATGTCCAAAACTCAGCCGCCCGCCTACTTACTCACTCCCGCTCCAGAGACCACATCACTCCTCTCCTCCGTCAGCTCCACTGGCTCCCCATTCAACAGCGCATCAACTTCAAGATCCTCCTCATCACCTATAAAGCTCTCCATAACCTCGCCCCCTCATACCTAACGGACCTTCTGTCTCGTCATTCTCCCACTCGTCTCCTCCGCTCTGCTGATGCTCACCTTCTTACCCCCATCACCAAGACAAAATTCCACACCCTGGGTGATAGATCATTCGCCATCGCCGCACCAACCCTCTGGAATTCCTTGCCCCTTCACATCCGGTCTGCCAACACACTTGCTTCTTTTAAAAGTCAACTCAAAACCCATCTTTTTAAATCTACCTATAAAAACTGACTGCCTCTTCTACCTATGTGTATGTGTTTACCCGTTCTCTGTATGTTTGTCCCTATGCTGCTTTGTAAAGCGTCTTTGAGTATTTAGAAAAGCGCTATATAAGACTGATGTATTATTATTATTATTATTATTTCAATATTAATGCTAAATGAGACCCAGAGAAATCACCCAGCTCCTGAGGTAAATCAATTCAATGTTGTAAATCAGTTTAAATATTTAGGAATCCAAATTTTGCTTAAGCTAGAATCAGTCGCCAATGCCAACTATGAAGCCTTAATGACAGATATTAATGAGTTACTTCAGAGATGGATGTCACTACCAATGTCGATGATCGGGAGAATTAATATACTTAAAGGAATATCTTACCAAAAATACTTTATTTCAAAACTTCCCTTTACCACCACCTTCAGATCTATTCTCAAGAATTAAAAAAAAGTTAGTGGAATTTATATTGAACAATAGGAAGCCTAAATTACGTTTATCCTTACTATATTTACCATTTGATCGTGGAGGTCTGAAATGTCCAAACTTTATGTTGTATTACTGGTCAGCACAACTGAGGTCTATGACATATTATTTTTCATCAAATGATCTTCCTCACTGGACTGAAATGGAATCATACAATTTACCTTTACCTCTTCCCTTATTTATATACTCAGACTCGGCTAAAAAATTACAGAAACAAGTTAAAAATCCAATTGTAAAGCACAGGAAAATAAGTTTCTGGGGGTGACGCTAGACAATAAAATCTGCTGGAAACCTCACATCAGTCACATCCGGGCCAAGTTGGCAAAATGTATAGGCATACTGGGGAAGACAAGACACATATTGGACTATAAATCATTGGTCTTACTGTACAATTCACTGTTTCTACCTTATCTTAACTACTGTGTAAAAGTCTGGGGAAACACCTACAAGACCAACCTACAGTCAATATGCACATTACAAAAAGGAGCTATAAGGATAATAAATAATGTAAGATATAGAGACCATACCAATTCGTTGTTTTTGAAGTCACATGTCATAAAGGTCACTGATTTAGTTAAATTTAAGACAGCACAAGTCATGTACAGGGCAATTAATAATCAACTCCCAACTAATATACAAAAAATATTTTAAAAACGAGACAGTGATCATAATTTGAGAGGAGACTTTTTTTTTTTTTTTTTTTTAATTTATTTTTTTTTGTTACTTATTTGTACCCGTAGGTAGACTTGGTTTGCAGTCTGGTGACAAGCCACCGGCTGCTGGTCGCTGCGTGCGCGAGCGCCCTAAACCTACATGTTTTTTTTTTGGTATGCGGGAGGAAACCAGAGAAATCCCGGAGTAAACCCACGCAACATGGGGAGAACATGCAAACTCCACACAGCTCACTGTTGGTCGGGGGCTGGGATCGAACCCACGATCTCATGATCCCCACGGTCCCCCGGCCGAGGGTAAAACTGTGCTGCCACAGTGCTAAACCACTGCGCCACCGTGCAGCCCTTAAGCTTGTAAAGTTTAAGTGCAGCCACTTAAACTTTACAAAACCCAAGATACGAACAACCAAGAAAAGTATGTGCATATCTGTCTGTGGGGTGGATTTGTGGAACAGTCTGGAGCTGGAACTGAAACTATGTACAAACAGAAATCAATTCAAAAAGAGGTACAAACTCTCTGGAAGATAATATTTTGGATTTGGAATCTCGGTCGAGACAGAATAATTTGAGGCTGGTGGGTCTTCCAGAGGAATCAGAAGGTCGGGACGTATGTTCCTTTCTGGAAAAGTGGATTCCGGAGGTGCTGGGCAGCGAGGAGTTGCAATCAGCAGTGATTCTGGAAAAAGCACATCGTATTGGCCCACGGAGAGATAAGGGACCGCCGAGGACCTTAATTATGAAGTTTCTTAGCAACAGAGACAGGATGAAGATCTTCAACGCTTCACGAGCTAAAAAAGGAGAGATTAAACACCAGGACCAGCAGGTGCGGTTCTACCCAGATTTGGCCACAGGAATCCAGCAATTGAGGAAGCAGTTTGATCCCGTACGTAAGGAGCTGCGCAACCTTGGGATTCGTCATGGTGTAATCTATCCTGCGAGACTGCTGACCACGTATGAGGGCAGAACCCACATCTTCAAGACCCCAGAGGAGGCGCAGGAGTTCATCAAGAAGATCAAAGAAGAAGAAGAGACTGGTGGGAGCTAAGCATGAACAAAATATAAGGTAGAATAATTAAGCATTTGCACAGGCATCTGACTGACTTGAAGTAAATAGTAAGTTTACAAAATATAGATTGTATTATATATTAAAAAAAAAAAAAAAAAAAAACTATGATGTACAAAGTTGTTAAAAATTTTGGAGTTAAGTTGGAAAACTACAGAGGAGAGTTAATGTTACGTCATTAAAAGCAGTAGAGTTAGGGTGATTGGGAGGATGAAGAAGGAGTGGCTTAGGCTGTTCCCCGTGGGTGTGGAACGGTCGATGGCTATATCGGGAGACAGAATTTTTCTTTTGATTTTGGGGGGTTTGCCACAAGTGTGGGAAGGGGAAATTTGTTTGTGTGTAGTTTGTAGGATGAATGTTCAACCACTCATGTTTTTGCTTCTCTGTATGAGCATGTTTACACTGCAAGGTAATCCCAAACTCTCTATTGATCATGGACCAAAGTGTTAATCTTAATTTAACTTCATGGAATTGCAGAGGTCTACAAAATTTAAAAAAACTTAAACAAGTTATGAATAAAATAAAGGACATGGGTTCAAGAATTGTGTTTTTACAAGAAACTCATCTGATAGAGGAGGATGTTAAAAGAATTAGGAGTAGATGGCAGGGAAGTGTATTCACCTCTTCATTTTCATCCCGAGCCAGGGGAGTTATGACTCTCATACATAAATCAGTTCTTTTTCAAGTGAAAAATGTAATTGGAGACAAATTTGGAAGATATGTAATCATTCAAGGTTCTTTGCTATTAGAAAATATAAATCTTGTGAACTTATATGGTCCCAATATAGATGATCAGAAGTTCTTTGCTAATTTATTTCTCATCTTATCATCACTTACAGGGCAACATATAATAGCAGGGGATTTTAATTGTACATTGAATCCAGGTGTGGATAGATCAACAGGACTGGATTGTACGCACATTGGATGTAGGATGACTATTAATCATTTTATGAAAGAATTGAGATTGTTAGATATATGGAGAGAAATGAAACCACAAGTTAAAGCCTATTCTTGTTATTCCAGTACCTACAAGACATTCTCACGTATTGATTATTTTTTGATTTCCACAGAATTAAGGTCCAAGATTCAAAACTGCTTTTATGATAACATCGTGATCTCTGATCATGCACCCTGTTGTCTAATATATGTAGATAAAAAATTGACAAAGGAATCAGGTAGATGGCAATTTCAGCATAAATGGCTTCAGGATGAGGAATTTGTCAAGTATATAGAAAAACAGATAGACGAGTTCTTTGACATCAATACTACACAAACATCAGCATGTGTAAAGTGGGAGGCTTTCAAAGCTTTTATTAGGGGACATATTATTAGTTATACAGGATCAAAATCTAAGAAGACTCGAGAGGAGAGAGCTAAATTGGAACATAAAATAAAAAGTCTTCAGGAAAAAGTGTATGCAGGAAGTGACCCAAGGTTGGAGAATGAATTACTGATTTTGAGAGCTGAATACGACAAAAAATCAGCGAATAGAGCTGCCTCGAGTCTTCTAAGATTGAAACAATCTTTTTATGAACAAGGTGAAAAATCAGGAAAATTATTAGCATGGCAGATTAAACAATTGGAAATTAAAACACCAATTACCAGTATTATAAGTAACGGACAGGTAGTTATAGATCCTTTAGAAATTAATAGAGCCTTTAGAGATTACTATGAAAAATTATATGATACCAAAAATGAACCTGATTTAACAAAACTAAATGGGTTTTTGAACGAACTATCTATACCGTGTATTCCAAATGAAAACAGGGAGATATTGGAGTCTAAAATTAGTCAAGAAGAAGTTGGGCTAGCCATTGATAATATGAAATCAGGAAAAAGTGCAGGACCAGATGGTCTTCCAGTTGACCTTTATAAAAAATTTAAGAATAAATTAATAAAACCTTTTTTGGAAATGGTTTTAGAAGCATTTCAAAATAATAATTTACCATCATACATAAATAATGCCTTAATTATACTGCTGCCAAAACCAGGTAAGCCCTCTAATAAATGTGAAAATATGAGACCAATAAGCCTATTAAACGCCGACCTTAAGATAATCTGTAAAATTTTAGCAAGACGAATACAAAAAATTTTACCAAATATTATTAATCGAGATCAGAATGGCTTTATAAAGGGTAGACAAGGCTTCCATAATGTAAGAAGACTATTTAATATTATTTATTTTAATAAAGAAGCACCGGATACAGCTCTCCTATCATTGGACGCCGAAAAGGCCTTTGATAGAGTTGAATGGCCCTTTCTTTTTGAAGTCCTACAAAGGTTTGGACTTGGAAATAATTTCATAAAATGGGTTCAAATAATATACAATAATGCTACAGCAGAAATCCTAACAAATAACAATATTTCAAAACCAATAAAAATCAATAGAGGATGTCGACAAGGCTGTCCACTTTCACCTTTACTGTTTACTATGGCAATTGAAACTTTAGCGATAGCGATACGTTTACATTCACAAATATATGGAATTAAAGTTGGACCAACAGAACATAAAATCTCCCTGTACGCCGATGATATAATTTTGTTTATGTCGAATCTAAAAATATCAATTCCAACCTTGTTGAATTTAATAAAGAATTTTGGGGAAATATCAGGATATAAAATAAATAAAACTAAATCTTCAATATTAATGCTAAATGAGACCCAGAGAAATTACCCAGCCCCTGAGGTAAATCAATTCAATGTTGTAAATCAGTTTAAATATTTAGGAATCCAAATTATGCCTAAGCTAGAATCAGTCGCCAGCGTCAACTATGAAGCCTTAATGTCAGATATCAATGAGTTAACTCAGAGATGGATGTCACTACCAATGTCGATGATCGGGAGAATCAATATACTTAAAAGTAATATTTTACCTAAAATACTTTATTTATTTCAATACATTCCCTTATCACCACCTTTAGATCTATTCTCAAGAATAAAAAAAAAGTTAGTGGAATTTATATGGAACAACAGGAGGGCTAGATTACGTTTGTCTTTATTATATTTACCATTTGATCGTGGAGGTCTGAAATGTCCAAATTTTATGTTGTATTATTGGTCGGCACAACTGAGGTCTATGACATATTATTTTTCATCAAATGATCTCCCTCACTGGACTGAAATGGAATCATACAATTTACCTTTACCTCTTCCCATATTCATATACTCAGATTCGGCAAAAAAATTACAAAAACAAGTTAAAAATCCATTTGTAAAGCATATGATCAAAATATGGTGTGAAGCTAAAAACTATTTAAAAGAACCACAGTTATTGTCACAATTTAGTCCAATATGGGGTAATCAATATTTTAAACCAGGGAGAGCGGACGCTGTATTTAAAGTATGGAATTTAAAAGGGATACAAAAGATTCAGGATTTATATTTGCCATGTGCAGACAACATAATGTCTTTTGAAGAGCTGAGGATCAAATTTAATCTCAATAGAACACATTTTTTTAAATATCTTCAACTTAGAAACTTTATTCGATCAAATCAAAATAAAGCTCTCACTCGACCTATTTATTCATCCTTGGAAAAAATGATGATGAAAGATAGTAAAAGAAAGGGTATTATTTCAGAGTTTTATAACTCATTGACACTATCTTCAAGTGAAAATTCACTGAAAAGAATAAACTACTGGAAAGAAGATCTGCAAATTGAAATTTCAGAGGAACAATGGGAATTGGCTTGTACAGAAGCTCAAACCAAATCAATAAATGCACGCCTTAAATTGATACATTTCAAATGGTTAATGCGGATGTATGTTACACCGGAGGAGTTAAATAGATATAACAAAAATATACCAGATACATGCACAAAATGCATGGAAAGTAAAGGAACCCTATTTCATTGTTTATGGGAATGTAGATTAATAACAATGTTTTGGGAAGAGGTGAGGGTAACAATTGAAAAAATAATCTCAAAACAAATCATACTGAATCCTAAACTGTTTTTGTTGGGTCTGTACCCAGAAAAGCATAATTTTAATAAAAGTGAAAGAACATTCATAGACCTCAGTTTGCTTAATGCCAAAAAATGTATTGCACTATTATGGAAAAAGACTCATAGACCAGATGTGACTCAGTGGTTAAGACAGATGTTAACAAACCTTCCATTAGAAAGAATAACATATATACTGAAATCAAAGGAAATTGTGTTTGAGAATATATGGAGACCTTTTATTGATTATGTAAAAAATTTAAACATAACTCTTGAAGAAGAAGGTGAATGATGTGTGTGGACCTTGTAAATTCCAAACTGGTGAACATAATATGTATACTTATGTATTGGATTGTCTAGACAGAGGAGCATTGTTGAAGACTTGATTTTGTTGGTGGTTGTTGGTGTTTTTAGTGCATTTTTTTTTTTTTTGTAGTACTTTAGTGTTAGTGTTTGATTGTTTGTATCATGTTTGTTAAAAAAAAAAAAAAGGTTCAATAAAGATATTGTGGAAAAAAAAAAAGAGGTACAAACATTATTTGCTGAAAGGATATATGTTAGAAGGGTAATATTTATATGTACGATTCACTATGCTCACTCTGGGACACTATGGGACACTATGGAATGGTGGGTGGGACAGCACTGTATATATCTGTGTTGTTTGAGGCTGGTTTTGATGTATGGACATCAATGTATGCTAGGATGGATGGGTGTTAAAGCAGGCGGACAGACGAAAATTCAATATCGCTAATTCTTATCTCAAATTGTTGTCTGAGACGACCTAAGTCGAACCGCACATGTTTTGGTGTCAACGAATGCCGCATAAGGTAGGCTAGGTAAGGTGGGCCGCACGGTGGCGCAGTGGTTTAGCACTGTGGCAGCACAGTTTTACCCTCGGCGGGGGGACCGCGGGGATCATGAGATCGTGGATTCGATCCCAGCCCCCGACCAACAGTGAGCTGTGTGGAGTTTGCATGTTCTCCCCGTGTTGCGTGGGTTTACTCCGGGATTTCTCCGGTTTCCTCCCGCATACCAAAAACATGTAGGTTTAGGGCGCTCGCGCACGCAGCGACCAGCAGCCGGTGGCTTGTCACCAGACTGCAAACCAAGTCTACCTACGGGTACAAATAAGTAACAAAAAAAAAAAATAAAAAAATAAGGTGACAATGCGCTCTTGAAGTATGCTGTTGTGGAGAGCTGTCTGACCCAGCCGAGCGATCAGCGGCTAAGATGGCCACTGACTGTGTGACGTCACCACCGGCAAACACACGCACACGGTCGGCGGCCAGTGCTGTGTTTTGCTTCATGCAACACTTGATGTTTACGTCTTAAAATCGGCGATTACGGATATTTCTCGGAATACTTGTGGATTACAAATAGATTATTTATGAAGATTAGGATTTCAGGATTGAATTAATATGGTTTGGCGTTGTGTTGTCTACGGGTGCGATGGTCCTGCTGTGTTTTGCTTCATGCAACACCTGATGTTTACGTTTTAAAATCGGCGATTACGGATATTTCTCGGAATTACCAAATATTTTCATGATCATAAGAACGGTTAGGGGGAAAAAACATGCTGAAGAAAGACAGTTTAACTCACCGGTTACTTATATTGGAAGTCCATCCTCCTGTGTTTTTTAGAAGCAAAGTTTTCAATTACAGAGACATACAGTGTTCCCTATTGCTTCAGCTTCTGTATTAAAGCAGACTCCAGTGAAATAGTACCCAGGTTTGTCAGTCTTTCTTGTCCACATATATTTTGCAGGTGTCACGGCTCACCGCTCTCAGGCATCTGCCTCAGCTGCACGCACACCTGCACCTCATTAGCGCCCTACATGTGCAGTAGACATTTTGTTGACAGCGATTTCGAGAATAAGACGCAATTTGAAATGAAATTTGCAAAAAGATTGGTGATAAAGAAAACGGCTATTCCAACTATATATCCCTCAATTCCCAAGTCTGACTGTGAGACAAGTGTCAGTGACAGTGGCGTGAAAAGCAAGGGTGATCTACCGAGGCGATCAGCTGTCAGAAAACGAGAAGTAAACAGGGGAAGTTTTGTATTTTTAATATTCACTGCAAATGTTTACTAAACATTTTAAATGAATTCCAAGCAATGGATGATTTTCAAAATCAAACATGTAAACGTAGAAGAAATTACCAATTACCAATGACAGTTCAGCTTTCAATTTTTAGGGAAGCAACACATTTGCTAAGAAAAACAAATATAAGCCTAAGATTGTAAGAGAAATGTGCTTTTAAAAATGAAATGTTATTTATTGGAATATAATAATTGCTATATCTGGAAACTAGTTATTTTCTTAATCTGTAGTGATACTCCATTGATTTTTGTATTTCTTTGTATATTTCTGCTGTGTTTTCAAACATTCATACAAAGGTGGTATAGTATGTAATATTTCTTTTCAAATTGAGAAGAATTTAGTGTGTTCAAATTATTCAAATGTATATGACATGCAACTTTGATGAATGCTGAACTATTCAATTCAATTCAATTCAATTCAACTTTATTTATATAGCGCCATTTCACAACAACAGTCATCTCATAGCACTATCAACTGTAGGGGGAACCCCCACAGTTGCAGAAAGACCCCAGCAATCAGGCGATCCCCTGTGAGCAAGCACTTGGCGACGGTGGAGAGGAAAAACTCCCTTTTAACAGGAAGAAACCTCCAGCAGAACCAGGCTCAGGGAGGGGCAGTCATCTGCTGCGACTGGCTGGGGGGTGAGGGGACAGAGAAGAAGAAAAGAACAGACATGTAGAGAGCAAACAGCACGATGGGGACTCAATCTATGGGAGAGAACAAACAAATGTTAATGACCAGCAAAAAAAATATTTCATTGAGAGTGAGGAAAGGAGTGAGGCCCAGTGTATTACTGGAGGTCCCCCGGCTGACTAAACCTATTAGCAGCATAACTAAGGGAGGGTTCAGAAACACATGATCCCTCCCTAATTGTAGGCTATATCAAAAAGGTAGGTTTTAGCCCTATTCTTAAAAACAGAGATCGAGCCTGACTCCCGAATCCAGATTGGCAGCTGATTCCACAGGAGAGGAGCTTGATAACTGAAGGCTCTGCCTCCCATTGTACTTTTGGAGATTCTAGGTATTACAAGTAATCCTGCATTTTGGGAGCGTAGTGCTCTGTTAGGACAATACGGTAGTATCAGATCTTTTAAATAAAAAGGAGCCTGATTGTTTAGAGCTTTGTAAGTAAGACGAAGGATTTTAAACTTAATTCTAAACTCTATGGGAAGCCAATGAAGGGAGGCCAGAACCGGAGAGATATGATCTCTCTTTCTAGTACCTGTTAAAACTCTTGCTGCAGCATTTTGGATCAGCTGAAGACTTTTTAAAGATGTTTTAGGACAGCCTGATAATAAGGAATTACAATAATCTAATCTCGAACTAACAAAAGCGTGGATCAGTTTCTCAGCATCACTCTGAGACACAATGCTCCTAATCTTGGCAATATTACGCAAATGATAGAAGGCAGTCTTAGAAACAAATTTAATATGTGAATTGAAGGACAAATCCTGATCAAAAAATAACCTGCAAGGTTCCTCACAGAGCTATTAAGAGAAAGAGTAACTGCATCCAAACTGAAAGTTTGATTTGGAAAGGAATTTCTAAGGTTTTTTGGACCAACAAGAATGACTTCAGTCTTATCTGAATTTAATAGCAGGAAATTACAAGTCATCCAAGCTTTGATTTCCTTAAGACAGGCTTCTAACTTGGCTAATTGAACTATGAGAATTATAACATTGACATGAACATTAATAAACTCAATATATGATTTTACAAAACTTTATTTACATATCATTGTTCACAAATCTAATCTTGGTAGGCAAAATCCCTTGTAGTGATCAGATGGGAATGTTTCTCTGATGAGGCTCACCGCACAGGCAGGCAACATAACCCACACTTCTTTCCCACAAATAAGGCTGAATACCCCCCTCAGCACCACCCAAAACTACTTCATCATCCGATTCTTCATTTTCAATGTCATCATTTATATTGAGGTCGTCAAACTCGAGAAGATAATCGCTGTCCGAATCACTTTGCTCTCGTTCTGCCATTTTCTATTGCTGTTGTGACGTCACCAATGCCCGCACCTATCGAGAGATGGCGGTACTGCAGCCTCACTAAGTGAAGGCTGAGCTATGAGCAAATAAGGTCATTTATGGAAGCTGGTGACACATATTAAATCACGGGAATAGACAGAATAGAATATTTTCATACAATCAGTTGATTGGTTCAATAAAAATATGTCACTGTCCGTCTGCTTTAATGTTGATATGTACAAAATACAGTTAACTGTTTACTTGGAGAGAAAAAAAAAATACAGTTAACTGTTTACTTGGGGTCTTAAATGTGGTAATTTGTATATAATTCACATGAGTGTATTTATGGAAAAGAGGAGATGGAATTAATAAGTGTTCACGTCTTCCTTCTCCCTTTCTAACACTGTATACTGTTACTTTATTGCATTTGTCATTTGTTTTGTTTTTGTTATACTTTTTTGTTCGAAATAAAGTATCTATCTATCTATCTACATGATCAAAATATGG
The DNA here is from genome assembly GCA_020510985.1 of Pholidichthys leucotaenia. Classification (NCBI taxonomy): domain Eukaryota; kingdom Metazoa; phylum Chordata; class Actinopteri; order Cichliformes; family Pholidichthyidae; genus Pholidichthys; species Pholidichthys leucotaenia. The sequence goes on along the minus strand of CM035842.1, from coordinate 36,785,018 downwards.
TGTGAAACCAAAAAATATTTAAAAGAACCACACTCACTGTCACAATTTAGCCCAATATGGGGTAATCAATATTTTACACCAGGGAGAGCGGATGCTGTATTTAAAATATGGAATTTAAAAGGGATTCAAAAGATTCATGACTTATATTTGTCACACTCAGATAACATAATGCTTAGAAATTTTATTTGATCAAATCAAAATAATGCTCTCACCCGACCTACTTATTCATCTTTGGAAAAAATTTTGATGAAGGATAGTAAGAGAAAGGGTATTATTTCAGAGTTTTATAACTCATTGACACTATTCTCAAGTGAAAACTCACAGAAAAGAATGAATTACTGGAAAGAAGACCTGCAAATTGAAATTTCAGAGGAACAATAGGAAATGGCTTGTGCAGAAGCTCAAACCAAATCAATAAATGTACGTCTTAAACTGATACATTTTAAATGGTTAATGCGGATGTATGTTACACCAGTGGAATTAAATAGATATAACAAAAACATACCAGATACATGCACAAAATGTATGGAAAGTAAAGGAACCCTATTTCACTGTTTATGGGAATGTAGAAAAATCAGAATGTTTTGGGAAGAGGCGAGGGTAACAATTGAAAAAATAATTTCAAAACAAATCACACTGAACCCTAAACTGTTTTTGTTGGGTCTGTATCCAGAAAAACATAACTTTAATAAGAGTGAAAGAGCATTCATAGACCTCAGTTTGCTTAATGCCAAAAAATGTATTGCACTACTGTGGAAAAAGACTCATAGACCAGATGTGACTCAGTGGTTAAGACAGATGTTAACAAACCTTCCACTAGAAAGAATAACATATATACTGAAATCAAAGGAAAATGTGTTTGAGAATATATGGAGATCTTTCATTGATTATTTAAAGAATTTAAACATAACGTCTGAAGAAGAAGGTGAATGATATGCGTGGACCTTGCAAATTTCAAGCTGGTGAATGTATATTATGTATTCTTATGTAATAGTTTACCTAGACTAAACAGAGGAGCATTGTTGTTGACTTGTGTTTGTTAATGGTTGTTGTTGTTTTTATTACACTTTTTTTGTTATTGTTCTTTTTAATTTTTAAATTACTTTTGTGTTAGTGTCTGATTGTTTGTGCCATGTTTGTAAAAAAAGGTTCAATAAAAAATATTGTGGAAAAAAAATAAAAAACTAAGAATTCACATGTACATAAGTATTCACAGCCTTTTCCATGAAGCTCAAAATTGAGCTCAGGTGCATCCTGTCTCCATTGATCATCCTTGGGATGTTTCTACAGCTTAACTGGAGTCCAACTGTGGTAAATTCAGTTCATTGAACATGATTTGGAAAGACACACACCTGTCTATGTAAGGTCCTACAGTTGACAGTGCATGTCAGAGCACAAACCAAGCATGAAGTCAAAGGAATTGTCTGTAGACCTCTGAGACAGGATTGTCTCAAGGCACAAATCTGGGGAAGGGTACAGAAAAATTTCAGCTGCTTCGAAGGTCCCAATGAGCCCAGTGGCCTCCATCATCCGTAAATGGAAGAAGGACTCTTCCTAGAGCTGTCCGGCTGTCTAAACTAAGCGATCGGGAGAGAAGGGATTGGGGAGGTGGCCAAGAACTCAATGGTCACTCTGTCAGAACTCCAGCGTCCCTCTGTGGACAGAAGAGAACCTTCCAGAAGGACAACCATCTCTGCAGCAATCCACTAATCAGGCCTGTATGGTAGAGTGGCCAGACGGAAGCCACTCCTTAGTAAAAGGCACATGGCAGCCCACCTGGAGTTTGCCAAAAGGCACCTGAAGGACTCTCAGATCATGAGAAATAAAATTCTCTGATTTGACGAGACAAAGATTGAACTCTCTGGCATGAATGCCAGGCGTCACATTTGGAGGAAACCAGACACCGCTCATCAACACGCCAATACCATCCCTACACAGTGAAGCATGGTGGTGGCAGCATCATGCTGTGGGGATGTTTTTCAGCGGCAGGAACTGGGAGACTAGTCAGGATAGAGGGAAAGGGAAAGATGTATGCAGTAATGTACAGAGACATCTTGGATGGAAACCTGCTCCAGAGTGCTCTTGACCTCAGACTGGGATGACGGTTCATCTTTCAGCAAGACAACGACCCTAAGCACACAGCCAAGATATCAAAGGAATGGCTTCAGGAGAACTCTGTGAATGTCCTTGAGTAGCCCAACCAGAGCCCAGACTTGAATCTAATTGAACATCTCTGGTGCGATCTGAAAATGGCTGTGCACTGATGCTTCCCATCCAACCTGATGGAGCTTAAGAGGTGCTGCAAAGAGGAATGGGCGAAACTGCCCAAAGATAGGTGTACCAAGTTTGTGGCATCATATTCAAAAAAACTTGAGGCTGTAATTGCTGCCAAAGGTGCATTAACAAAGTATTAAGCAAAGGCTGTGAATACTTATGTACATGTGATTTCTTAGTTGTGTTTTTTATTATTTTTAACAAATTTGCAAAAATCTAAAAAAAAAAAACTTTTTCCACATTGTCATTATGGGGTATTGTGTGTAGAATTTTGAGGAAAAAATGAATTTAATCCATTTTGGAATAAGGCTGTAACATAAAATGTGGAAAAAGTGAAGCGCTGTGAATACTTCCTGGATGACTACTGCTATTTTTCTAGCCTTATTCCGTTTTTAATATTGCGCACACCACTGAAGAGACAGAAATGACATTTCAATTCTCCTGTACGTCCTGTACGTATAGTAGTATTGATAAAATCTTCGAATCTTGAATAAGTAAGATTTAAACCAAAGCAACAAAGTTCCATTAAGTCCAACATGGTGTTCCAATCTATCAAGTAAAATAATATGATTGATAGTATCAAAAGCTGCACTAAGGCCCAAAAGGACAAGTACAGAAGCAAGTCCATTATCAGATGCGATAAGGAGGTCATTACTGACCTTCACTAAAGCTGTTTCAGTACTATAATGAATTCTAAACCCTGACTGAATCTCTTCAAATAAACGATTTCCCTGCAAGTGGTCAAATATTTGCGTAGCAACAACTGTAAGATTTTTGAAATAGGCTCCAGCACCCCCGCGACCCGAAAAGGATTAAGCGGAAGAAGATGGATGGATGGATGAAGGTAGATTAGAGCTTGGTCTATAGTTAACTAAAACTCCTGGATCCAGTGTTGGGTTTTTCAAGTAACGGTTTAATTACAGCAGTTTTAAAAGGCTGCAGTACATGGCCTAATGTTAATGAAGAATTAATTATTTGAAGAATACAGCTACCAACAAATGGGAAGACTTCTTTAAATAACCTGGTAGGAATAGGGTCTAGTAGACAAGTTGAAGGCTTGGATGGGGAAATTATTATTATTATTTTTGTATTCTGTATACTTTATTGATCCCCAGAGGAAAATTCAGGGCATTCACGTGGATGGATGAGCCAGCCACGGTATGGCGCCAATCCTTTCACCACTCACACACACATTCACACCTAGGGCCAATTTAGAATCTCTAATCAACCTAACTTGCATGTTTTTGGTCTGTGGGAGGAAACCAGAGTACCCGGGGTAAATCCCCGCAGACACTGGGAGAACATGCAAACTCCACACAGAAGGGTCACCAATGGTCAGGGGTTGGGATCGAACCCACAACCTTCTTACTGTGCTGCCACAGTGCTAACCACTGCTCCATTTTATCTAACTCTAAAAGGTCAGTTGGAGTAAAATCATCCAAACGGATATCAGTTGAAGGAACTGTAGTTGTTACAGTATTTAAATTAATGGTGGGAAGGATCTGACTGATTTTTATCTCTGATAGATGAAATTTTATTATTGAAGAAGTTCATAAAGTCCTGACTAGTAAGCTCTAAGGGAATGCTAGGTTTGACAGAGTCCTAACTCTTTGTCAGTCTGGCTACAGTACTGAAAAGAAACGTGAGATTATTCTTGTTCTCTTCTATTAATGAAGAATAATAAGTTCCTCTGGCTTCCCCAAGAGATTTTTTGTAAATTAGGAGATTTCTCCATGCTAGACAGATTTCATCTACTTTAGTGGAGGTGTAGAAGAGCTGGAAATAACGAGGCGGTTTTGTATCACAAAAGCAGCGTCTTTAATGAACAACTCTTCTATCTTGTCTCATCATGGTGCAGAGCTTGGCAGAAGGCAAAGAGAAAGAATTCTGCCCAGCTCGCTGGTTAAATACAGGCACACATCCAAGACATGCAAAACACAAGCTGAAATCCCCCGTTATCTAAATCCCCATTAGTCCTGTTAACTCCTCCCTCCGTCTTGGGAGGTGATGGGAAAACCTCTCCTCGCCTAAGGGGGTGAAGGTGTCAAGTCTGTTGCCATGGCGTCCTGTGACGTCATTGGTCTTCACACGGCGGTGAAATTCCTTTGTCCTTTCAGAGGTGTGAAATTCCTTTGCATATGTTGCCCCACACATTTCCACATGCTCCAACGTATGCAGGTATGGAATATATGAGTAATATATACCACAGGCCCCCCAAACAACTAGGAAAGGACACAGAAAGATTCACAGTCTAGGGTAATTACTAACAGCTGTTGTCACAGAAGAAACTTCCAAGCAGCCATGCTCCTAAGAGAGTTCAGTGAAAATATAACAGCATAGTATAATCATAAGTCAGTCCTAAACTGCTGCGGCACAATTAGCGAAAAATTGCAGAGTGGTGTAATCAGTCCTTGTGCAGTCTGGGTTTCAATCTTCTCCCAAAGCTGCTGTAGGCTGGTTTAGGCGTCCTGCTGGGACCTTGTTGTGAGGAATCTGCAGTGTGGGAAGGAGAGAGATTATCTGTTCCCTGCCTGGGGGCTGAGACTTTTTCCTTGGGGGGTCTACCTCGCCGAGGTGCTCGCGCCAACTGTGCAGGTTCGTCTCTCAACAAGAAGGCAGGTTTGAGTCTGTCAATGCTGACCGTTTCATTTCTATCCCCATAATCAAGCACAAAGTGTTTGTCACCATTTTCCAGCACTCTGTATGGGCCATCGTATACTGGGCGTAACGTTGGTTTAAGGGCTTCATGCTTAACAAAAACAAACTCGGCGTTTTTTAAAGTTTGAGGAACAAAAACTCGCGGAAAGGAGTGATGAGCTGGACCGTGTAGAGAGTCCGGTCCGTTACTGCCTAAAAACCTTGGGACTGGGAGGAGCCCTGGTTCCGGGTTTTCTGGTAAAAATTCACCTGGTAGTCTTATAGGCTGAGCAAAGACTAATTCTGCAGGGGAAGCGTCTAAATCCTCTTTAGGTGCCGCACGCAACCCCAATAAAACCCAGGAAAGTTTATTTACCCAATTTGTGTCCGTTAATGAGGCTCTGAGGGCGGCCTTTAAGGACCTGTGAAAACGATCGCATAACCCATTAGCCTGAGGGTGATAAGCGGTGGTACGGTGAATTGTTGCCCCTAAACTGTTGGACATGGCTGACCAGAGCTCTGAGACAAATTGAGGCCCCCTATCTGACGTGATGTCTGATGGGACGCCGAAACGTGCCACCCAATTTGTTAGAAAAACGCGAGCGACTTCCTCCGCTGTAGTTGCCGCTAGAGGGACTGCCTCTGGCCAGCGCGTGGTGCGGTCTATCATTGTTAGCAGGTGTGTGAAACCCTGGGAGGAAGGCAGCGGCCCCACGAGGTCGACATGAATGTGGTCGAACCTTCTAGCAGGGATGGGAAAAGGCTCCAGAGGGGCTTTTGTGTGTTTGTGTACTTTGGCGCGCTGACAAGGAATGCAAGTTTTTGCCCATTCTTTTACGTTTTTGCGCAGGCCTGGCCACACAAACTTTTCGGCAACCATTTTGACCGAGGCGCGCACACCTGGGTGAGCGAGGGAGTGAACTGCGTCGAAAATACGGCGGCGCCAAGCAGCCGGTACTAACGGGCGAGGTCGGCCGGTTGAAACATCGCATATTAGGGGGGGCACGCCGTCGCGCAACCCTTTTTCCTCCAGCCTTAACCCTGTTGGTCCAGACAGGAGCGTGCGCACGTCCGCATCACTACCTTGTTCTTCCGCCATGGCTGCATAATCTATCCCTTCATGAGATGAGATGAGATTCAACTTTATTGTCATTACACATGGATAGGTGCTGCATATGTGTTTGCGTTAGAGAAAAGCTCAGCTGCTGAAGCAGTGTAATCTGTCTCCTCGTGCTCTGGCGGTGCCACAGCGCGAGAGAGACAGTCCGCTACTACGTTAAGTTTGCCCGCTACATGTCGAATGTCTGTGGTGAACTCTGAAATCGCAGCTAGCTGTCTTTGTTGTCTGCCCGACCAAGGTTCTGAAATTTTAGCCATAGCAAAAGTGAGCGGTTTATGGTCCACAAAAGCCGTGAAACTCCGCCCTTCTAACCAAAACTGGAAGTGGCGGATGGATAAATGGAGCGCCAGCAGCTCCCTGTCAAAAGTGCTGTACTTGCGTTCCGTCGGGTTTAGCGATTTGCTAAAAAATGCTAAAGGTTGCCAGACCCCCTTGACAAGTTGTTCTACAACTGCCCCTATGGCCAAGTCTGAAGCATCTGTGGTTAGAGCAATGCGGGCCGAGGGATCTGGATGGACTAACATTGTGGCGTTAGCTAGGGCGTTTTTAACTTCCGCAAAAGCGCGTTCGCGTTCCGGGGTCCATTCGACCGCGTTGGAAGCTCTCTTTTTTTTGAGCGCGTCATACAGAGGCTGCATGAGCTGAGCTGCATGAGGGAGGAAACGGTTGTAAAAATTAACCATCCCCAAAAATTCCTGTAGCGATTTGACCGTTTGGGGCCGTGGAAAACCTTCTATCGCATGAATTTTGTCTGGAAGCGGAACTGCCCCTTTCGGGGAGACTCTGTGTCCCAAAAAATCAATTTGCGATACGCCGAATTTGCATTTGGCTGGATTAATTATTAATCCGTGCTCTTCTAGCCTCTGAAAAACGGCAGTGAGATGCTGCTCGTGCTCTTCCTCCGATGAGCTGGCTACCAGCATGTCGTCGAGGTAGACGAAAACAAAGGGGAGGTCGCGTAAGACTGCGTCCATCATACGCTGAAAAGTCTTTGCAGCACCTTTGAGGCCGAAAGGCATTCGCAGGAATTCAAAAAGGCCGAAAGGGGTTATAACCGCTGTTTTAGGAATGTCTTCAGCTCGGACTGGAACTTGGTGATAACCGCGGACTAAGTCTATTTTTGAAAAAATGCGCGCACCCGCTAAATGTAGTGAAAAGTCCTGTATGTGAGGAATGGGGTAGCGGTCATGCGCTGTAGCGTTGTTTAATCTGCGGTAATCTCCGCACGGTCTCCAAGAACCGTCGGATTTCGGAACCATGTGAAGTGGTGAAGCCCAGGGGCTCTTTGAACGTCGGACAATGCCTAATTTTTCAAGAGCTGCAAATTCGTCCCTTGCTATGTTGAGCTTGGCCGCGTCTAAGCGGCGAGCTTTGGCAAAAACGGGAGGTCCCGTTGTTGGAATGAAGTGTTTAACCCCGTGTTTGGCTACAGTGGCTGAGAATTTGGGGGTTGTGAGTGCTGGAAATTGGGTGAGGAGTTGCTCAAACTTACCTCCTGCCGTGGTGACGTTGGCCTGCACAGGTGGTGGAGAGACTCGAGCTGAGCAAGGAATAGAAGCAAAAGACAGTGCATTAACCAGGCGCCTATTTGCTAGATCAACTAATAACCCGTGTGCACACAGAAAATCTGCGCCTAACAAGTTAAAACTCACCGCCGCTACAACAAATGTCCATCTGTAGCTGCGGCCGTGAATGAGGAGATGCAGGCTCTTTTCCCCGAACGTGTCGATGTCCGAGCCGTTGGCTGCCACTGCTCCATTGCCCCGGGTGCCCATGGCTCGATCTGCGTGGGAGGGCATGATGAAACTCAGCTGGGCTCCTGTGTCAATGAGGAACTGCTTGCCTGTGTGTCCATCCGTCACGTATAACAGCTTATTTTTCTCGCCGAGAACCGCTGCCGTTAACGGCCCTCGGCTTTGGCGTTTCCCGACATCGTAAACTTGCAGGGGGGGAACACATTTCCGGGCTTTCTCGGCAAAGCGGTGGTGATAACAGACGTCATTCTGTTTGTTGCGCTTGGGCCGCGCTGCTGTCACCGTGGGTTGAGCCTGCTCCGTGGTTTGTGACTCTCCAAGGTTCGGGGCGTCAGTTTTGAGGTCTGCGGATGCCGCTGTGGGTGTCCAATCTCTGCAGGCGTTGACGAGTCGATAAGCCTCGTTGGCCAGCGTGCGGAAGTCCTGATGATTGTTGCACTTCATACTGGCGAGTGTCCCTCTCATGTGTGGTGGTAGCGTGCTGAGGAAAATAAATTGAAAGAGGAAATTATCATTGTCCTCCTCCTTGAGCTGCAGTAAATCCTCCATGAGGGTCTTTGGATTGCCCCCTCTGTGGCCGTAGACTGCCAGGATTTTTTCGGCTCTTTCTTCCGCCGACGGGACGTAATTCGCCACGATGGTCGCCTTAAGTGTCTCATACTTGTCCCGGGCCGGTGGTCGCTGGATCAAGCTTCGCACACACCTCGAAGTGGCGGAGTCGAGTTTGGAGACGATATGGTAGAACTTCGTATCGTCTGCCGTGATGCCCGCCAGTATGAACTGAGCTTCGGCTTGGAGAAACCAAGAGGCCAGGTCTTCTCGCCAGAAATCTGGCAGTTTAACAGCGACGGCGTTTGTGCACATCATCACTGTTGTGCCCGCCGGGTGAGAGTGCCTTGCCTCGGCTCTCACGGCGGTGCTGGAGCTCGGTTGAGCTCTCTCGGTACCCTCTGCCGGGGGGAACAGCTGTCTGCTTGTTCCCTCGTCTGCGTTGTCGCTGGCGTAAGTCAGATTCGCCACGGATGAGTCGCTTGAAGAACGCCTCAGGTCCATACTCGCGTCAAGGTCACCAGTGTAGAAGAGCTGGAAATAACGAGGCGGTTTTGTATCACAAAAGCAGCGTCTTTAATGAACAACTCTTCTATCTTGTCTCATCATGGTGCAGAGCTTGGCAGAAGGCAAAGAGAAAGAATTCTGCCCAGCTCGCTGGTTAAATACAGGCACACATCCAAAACATGCAAAACACAAGCTGAAATCCCCCGTTATCTAAATCCCCATTAGTCCTGTTAACTCCTCCCTCTGTCTTGGGGGGTGATGGGAAAACCTCTCCTCGCCTAAGGGGGTGAAGGTGTCAAGTCTGTTGCCATGGCGTCCTGTGACGTCATTGGTCTTCACACGGTGGTGAGATTCCTTTGTCCTTTCAGAGGTGTGAAATTCCTTTGCATATGTTGCCCCACACATTTCCACATGCTCCAACGTATGCAGGTATGGAATATATGAGTAATATATACCACAGAGGGCCATTTTCTTTCTAATTGACAAGTCTTCTGTTTTAAGCTAGAAGTTTCTGTGTTGAACCAAGTAGTCAGAAATCTCTGATTAGACTTTTTCTTTTTTAAAGGGGCCACCATGTCTAGAGTCTGATTTAGAGAAACTGTAACACTATCTACCATGCTATCAACTACAGGAGGAGTAAAATCTCCCTAACTTATCTCTGTTGTATTGACACATGGCACACATATTCTATATAAGAAAACTATATTTTCATGTTGGGTTTGATATTTTGATTCTTACATAGAAACTAATCATCTGTTCACCTCTCTATATTCATTTCAGCTTAATAAATGGAGCCCAAGAGGACATCAAGATGAGACTTGACAAAGCTTGGGGTGCTTTCATCCGACTCCACAATATCTGGAAGTCAAAACAGTACAGCATCAAAACTAAGATCAAGCTCTATGATAGCATTGTTAAGTGAGTACTACTGTATGGCTCATTGGAGAGTAGTGCAAAAAGATATGAACCAAATCAACACCTTCCACAACAGCTGCCTTCGCAAGATCTGCAACATTTACTGGCCAAACAAGATCTCTAATAAGGACCTGTACAGGATGAGGGGTTGTAAGAAGCTGTCCCTCTGGATAAAAATGAGGAGGCTAAGATAGCTGGGTCACATTCCAAGGATGCCAAATGAGAGAATCCCAAAAGCTGCCCTGAGATTCAGGTTCAGGTTCAGGTTACTTTATTTGTACCCATAGGTGGATTTGTTTTGCAGTCTGGTGACATCCATATTTACAAGCCACAATTACATTCAACATAAACACAAACACAGGCACACATGAAGCTGACTATAAACATGATAAAAATACTCAAGGCTCCATCAATCTGGGTATAAAGACAAAGAGATGAGAGAAAAACCAGAGATAAGAGAGAAGGGTCATATTAAAAAGTTAAAGACTAGTCAAAGAGGTTAAAAACTCAAAGGTCTAAAACCCAATAAAAGATTTAGAACCCAAATAAAATCCTACAAAAATAAGTAAATATAAAATGGAGTTAATAAACAGGTACCTAAATTATGTGCAATATATTGTGACAACTTGTTCAACTCTTTGACAGCAGCAGGAACAAAGCTGTTTTTGTAGCGCTGGGTTTTACTTTTTGGGACAGCAAACCTCCGTCTTGAGGGAAGAAGCTGAAAGTTGCAGTGCAAAGGGTGGGAGTCATCATTTAAAATAGAGGTAGCAATCCTCTGTACTTGTCTAGTGTACAAGGATGTCAGGCTCAGCTGTGACTCACCAAGCAAATGACTGGACCATCTAACTACCTGATCCAAGGATTTCCTCTGTTTCAGTTTTATCTGACCAAACCATGACACTAAAGAAAAGGATAAAACAGATTCAATAAAAGCCCAATAAAACATTGTCATTATGGTTCGGTCAATTTGGAAGCGTGCAAGTTTCCTCAAGCAATGCAAATGTTGCTGACCCTTTTTGCACACCCTTTCACAGTTCTCTTCAAAGTTTAAATTACTATCAATAATCGTCCCAAGATATTTGTAGGATTGTACACATTCAGTGGTCTGACCTTTTAGTACGGTGACTTTGTGCCTGGGAGTTTTCCTTCTAAAGTCAATAATCAAATCTTTAGTTTTTGTCATATTCAGCTGCAGGTAGGAATCCTCACACCAGTGAACAAAATCATCAACTACTGGGCCGTGGCCACTCTCACCATCCTGGAGGAGACTGACAATAACTGAATCATCAGCATACTTTATAATGTGTCTGTTGTCATGTCTGCTCCGACACATGTTTGTGTACAGGATGAAGAGTAGAGGTGACAACACACACCCCTGAGGAGAGCCAGTAGACGAGCAGTCGAGATGGACCCCTATCGGGAAGAGAAAGACGGGCAGGCCAAAGACCACCCAACAGAGGACAGTGACGGCTGAGCTGGAAGAGGTGGGGCTTTCAAGGGGTGAAGCAGGTGCTTAAGCCCAAGACCGTCATGAGTGGACAAAGATAACTGCAGCCTATGTCCCATCTGGGACAATGTGGATAATTAATTAATAAATGTACTAGCATGTCTCAAAGGTTACATATCATGACTCATAATTTAATTCAAAGAACTAATTCTTCATTATCAAAATTTAAAGCTAAAAAGGCTTGAAATAACTTAATTTGGATGGTAAATATCAAAAATATAAAAGTTCAGGGTTTTTTTAATTTAAATTCAGTGATTTTTTTCCCTACAATATTATAACTTTGAGATACATGAGCACTCTGAGAAAAAAGAAAAGACATGCTACACATTATACAAAAATTTATTTAGCACACCCTGATATCTCACTTAAGCAAAAGGAACAATAATGACATCAAGCACACATGAAGTCCACACTGTCTTTTATATCATATCAGCAGTCAGCCAAAACAACATCACTTGGCAAAAGCTTCTGCAGCAGTCCACTGTTCTCTGTAATGTGTTTGTCACTTGCACGGCCACCCCAACCCTTCGAAATAAAACAAAATGCCCCCTGTGGTACAATGCCAGTTAGATGTTCTTGGGTGTGACTGTGTGTAGTATGAGTAGGTCTTTGAATGACAATGACAATAAAGTTTGATTTGATTTGATTTGATTTTCACTCTTCGCTTTGTCCAGTGTAAGTTCTGTTTGCTGCTGCAGTCTCATTTTCCTCCAGAAGTATACCCATCTCTGCGTCCTGGACTGAAGGCGTGGTGTCTATCTGCAAAGGCCCCACTTACACTGTAGCATCCAGTTTCTTTGCATGTCTTTCACACCATTTTGAAGATGCCAGTTTCACCTCCTTTTTGCCCAGCCATAGAGATGGTAGCCAGTCTGGAGGTGTGGTCTGCATTTCACATGCTAGTATTCCTGCAAACACAAAAAGTTTTGTGATTAATACTTTTAAAATGTAATCACTTACATGTTACATTTAAAATATACATGAAGATGATCCTATGATAACATAATCTAATTTATATCACACAATGTTTAATTTTGTATATGAAAACATGTTAAATAATACATTATTCGTCATATAGTGGTGACTCCATTCTTGCTGTGAGCCCCATGATGAAGCACAGCGGAGTCTGTAGCCCTGTTTCTGCAGAACATAAAGCACCGGCTACAGTAGCTGTGAGCAAATCAGTTGTAGAAGTCTTACTACAAAGGATCTGATGCACAGGGAATGCTGATTTAATAATCAGATGTCTACATGTAACACAGACAGTTACAATCAGCTAGTTAGCTCATTGGCTCGTTGGCTATCCGGAGCAGGTGTATAACATGATTTGAAAGGATTACATACCTGAGTGGTAATGTAGAGAGCAACCTCTTGCTGATTCTTGGATGTTATCAAAGGTGAGTTTTTGCATCATACTCCTTGTTATTTTGCTCATCTGCTCTGTCTGTGCCTCCAAGCAGGGAAACGGTAGAATGACATTCCACTGGTCAATTTCTTTTTTGTGCACTGGTCATGGGCTCTGCTACTGCAGCCCACGACACAACATTATGCCATACTCTCTGATTTTAGGAAGAACACAATAGCCAAGAAAAAAAGACAAACATTACAATAGCTCCTCCTGCGTCTGTGGTGCTACTTGCTGAAGGTGCTGCTGCACCAACTCTCCTAACATGGTGGACTTATCCCATAATTCATTGCACCAGTGACGTCAGTGTGCATTCTCTCTGTATGGTCAATAATAATAATGAATAACAATAATTTCTTGGAGAGAAAAAAGAGATAAAGACTGTGTTTTGTTTTTTGTTTGTTTTTGTTTTTTTTAGGAGAAGTGAGTGTTTTGATATTTTTTCGATAATCACATGACCAATAGAGTTAGATGGCTAAAACATACAAACACACAATTTTTCAGTCAGTGAGCCCTTTAAATAAGCATCACGGTTATCTGAACCTTTCATGTTGGTTTCAGTTTTTTAGTGTTTTCCCACCTCCTTTCTTCTCCCTTGTAGGTCAGTGACAAGACTCGTAATAACAATTACACAATAATACACGTGTGTATTACTGTGTAATTGCAGTAATTCAGTAGTAAATGAGCATAATATAATAATTTCACACACGTTTTGTTCATGCAGAAGTAAGTGTTTATATTAGGGCTGCAGCTTAATTAATTAATGAATCAGATTAATCTATTAATCAGATAAGCTTTTTGTGTCTTTTTTTCTTTTGATTGAAGACCTTTTTTTTTTTGATCACGTGCCGTCCTATCTGTTACTATCTGCACCTACACTACCACATTGAACTGCAACTAACTACAGGTATTCATCTCTAGCTGTCTGTATATAGGATTGCTGGGTTTATCATTGTTAATCGTTTATCTCTATGGAGGTCTGGGTCTTTCTTGTCGTCTTTGGCACCACGGGTTGCTTTACTAGTACATGGTACTGTACATACAGTACATAGACTGCTGTTGTTTTGTTTTCTTTTTTTCCCAGCCTTATTCCTTTTCTTTTTATATTATGCACACCAATGAAGAGAGAGAGAGAAACACTATTTCAATTCTCCTGTATGTCCTGCACATACAGTGGTATTGACAATAAAATTTTTTGATTTTTTTTTTGATTTTGTATACTTTATTGATCTTTATTGATCAAAATCTTTGAATCTTGAACCTTTTTTTGACAACATTGGAAAAATAATTATTACAACACCCTTTTTTAAGTGAAAGAAAAAGAGAAATTAAAGAAAGAACAAAAAAAACCCCAAAAAAACAAGACAAGAAAAAACAAACAAAAACAAAACAAAAGAGCAAAAAAAATAAAAGAGCATCTGAGTAGAGTTGGAACAAAGAGCGGTGCCATTATTGAAATGGTATTTGTCAAAGATTAGATCTAATGGAAGACACATATGCGTTCCAGGGTTGCCAAAAGTTCAAGAACCCATCCATGTCCTGTCTCAGTGCGAATGTCAACTTTTCCATCGAGTAAATGTCTTGGATCACGTTAATCCAATCTTCAGGTGTAGGACAGTCCTTCAACATCCATTTTTTTGTTAGAGCTTTTTTACTTGCCAATATTAAAACAGTGAATAAGTATTTTTCTCCTCATCTTTCCAGTGATTCCGGTAGTAAACCCAAATACAAAGTTACAAAAGAAAAGGGAACTGTTATTTTGAATATTTTCCCCAATATTGTCTGTACATTGGTCCAATATTGGTGGATAACTGGGCATGACCAAAACACATGAAAATGATTTGCAGTCTCTTCACCACACAAGCGCCAACAATTCAACCCCTTACGAGTAAATCTGTTTTGTGCAGGTGTTCTGAAAAATCTTACCAAATTTTTCCATCCAAATTCTCTCCACTGCAGGGATGAGGTACTTTTCCATTGTTGTTTATTTAGCTTTTCCCATATTTCCAGTTGTAAAGTGAAATTCCCCTCTTTTTCCCATCTCTCTTTTATATATGATGTGTTGTCTCCTTTTAAGTCTTGAAGACCTTGGTATATTTTAGAAATGTATCTGATCCCTGGGATCCCTTTATATGCCATTAAGAAGACCTTCAGAACACCTGGCTGGGCCCTTTCCAAATCCTCCTTTTTAAGTATTTTGTTTATGTGGTGTCTAAGCTGAAAGAACCTGTAAAGGTCTTGATTTATTAGACCTTGTTTTTTCAAATCTTCAAAACTTCTTAAAGTTTGCCCGTTAAAAAAAATCGTAATATTTTATCAGTCCGTTCTCTTTCCACTTTTTAAATCTAGTGTCTGTTTTATTAGGAGTAAAGTCTTGATCATAGGAAATCCATTGCAGTAATCGATAGGGTTCTTTAGTTTGATTCTCTCTGACTATCTTAAACCAAATTTTTAGCGGTGTCTCTATCCACGGGTTGGTGTTATTCAAAAGTTTAGCTAAGGCATTGTTCCCTATTATAGCCTGTAGAGGAATGTCACTTGTTGTTTGGCATTCCATCTCCTTCCATTGTGCAGTGTAGACTGGGTTACATATCTCTACTAAAGTTTTAATTTGTGCGGCTTTAAAATAGTCCCTGATATTTGGCAGCGCGAGCCCACCTTTGTCTTTGTTTAGCTGTAGGGTTCTATATATGATTCTAGGTCTCTTGCCCTGCCATATGAATCTTGAGATCCTTCTGTCTAGTTCCTGCCATGTTTTTTTGGGAGGTTCTACCGGTATTGTTTGGAAAAGGTATAGAAAACGTGGAAGTATATTCATTTTGACTGCTTCAATTTTTTGTGCAGTACCCAAGAATGGTATCATATTCCATCTTGCTAGATCAGATTTTATTTTTGTCATGAGTGGATCATAGTTTAGTGTTATAATTTTGTTGAGTTGTTTCGGGATATTGACCCCCAGATATTTCATAGATTCCATCTCCCAGTTAGTTTTGAGTTTGCTTAGTAAATACTGATTTGGGTCATAGTTGGATGTTAAAATTTGGGTTTTATGCATGTTTAATTAGTACCCCGATAAATCTCCATACTCTGAAAAAACTGAGATTAGTTCTGGAAAAGGGGTGTCCGGCTGCCCCAGGTATATTAAAATGTCATCAGCAAAGAGTGCTATTTTATGTTCCTTCTGACCAAGTGTAATACCTTGAATTTTTTGATTCTGTCTTATCCATTGGCTCAGAGGTTCTATGAAGATTGCAAAGAGCAGTGGAGACAAGGGGCAGCCCTGACAACATCCTCTTTCTAGTTCAAAAGATGATGATAATTTACCGTTAATCCTTATTTTAGCTGTTGGTTTTTATATAATGCCTGGATAGTTCTAATGAAGTTCTTATGAAAATTGAAACTGGATAAGATTCTGTATAGGAAAGACCAGTCAACTGAATCAAATGCTTTTTCAGCATCTAATCCCAATATGGCTGCACTTAAATTATATTTTTTTATATGATGAATTATGTGTAAAGTGTGTCTAATGTTATCTTGTGTCTGTCTTTGTCTTATAAAACCTGTTTGGTCTAAATGAATTAAGTCTGACAGTATATTTTCTAACCTTTTGCCAAGGATAGTAGTAAAAAGCTTATAGTCCTGATTTAACACACTGATTGGTTTGTAGTTGGAGCAGTCTAGTTTATCCTTTTCAGGTTTAGGTATGACTGCAATGACCCCTTCTCTCCAGGAGGGGGGGATTTCCCCTGTGTGGAGAACATAGTTAAATGTTTTCAGGAGGAGAGGAGATAGTTGCTGTTTAAAGGTTTTGTACCACTCTGCTGTAAAGCCATCTGCTCCTGGGGATTTGTTAGCTTTAAGTTTCATAATTGCTTTTTCTAATTCTTTAGGTTGTATTTCTGACAATAGTGTTTTATTTTGTGACTCAGTAAGTTGGGGAAGGTTTAATGTATTTAGGAAGGCTTCGGATGTGTTTTTATGTTTTTTGAGGGAGTACAAGTTCTTGTAGCAGTTCTCGAAGCTTTTAAGAATTTCCTGAATTCTGAATTTTATTTCCTTTGATACTGGGTCTCTGATTTTGTAGACTGCTCTCTCCGTTTGTTGTTTCCTCAATTTATAAGCTAGTAATTTTGCCGATTTGCTACCTGTTTCATAGTATTTTTGTTTCAGAAATGTAAGTTTCTTCTGGATTTCTATTGTGTAGATCTCATTTATTTGTTTTTTAATTTCCTTAATTTTGAGCGAGTCATTAGAATGAGTGTTTACTTTGTGCTCTTTTTCTAGTTTCTTAAGTTCTGACTCTAATGTGATTAGTTTTTCTTGTCTCAGTTTCTTTTGGATTGCCAGTTTTGCGATAATCTTTCCCCTTATTACAGCTTTGCATGCGTCCCACAGTATTAACCTCTTGCACTCCAGTGTACCGCGGGCGGGCACGTCTCTGCGTCCTAGAGCGCACGAGGGCACACGAGGGCACACGAGGGCGCTGCGTCCTAGAGCGCGCTGAAAAAAAAAGCTGCATTTCCGTTCTTCCACTACAGACACAGCCGCGAACAGAAAGCCAAAGGAGTGCTTTGATTGGTTTAGATGTGATTGACCTCTCATTCGACTAATAAGAGCCTTGAATTGGGTTTCTGAAACTTTGAAGAACCAATGACTGAAAACCTAGCAAGAAGGACCCGCCTACCAACGGCTGCGAATACAGCCAGCCAATTGAAGCACAGAAGTTCGAAAGCTGTTTTGTGTAAGGCTGGGTGACACACAGGTGTTCGCCAGTCTTTTTTTCTTACTACTGTTTTTATTTGTTTTGAAAAATCGTTCGTCAAAACCGCAATCATGGAAGCGCAAAACCGCAATAATGGAATTATGGTTTGACCGGGTCGCGTGACCAGAACCACGAGTCCATAACAAGCGGACCAGCTTCATGTTCGTCTGACAATGAGGAAGAGAAGTTCGCCAGCTACGCTGCTGTTGTGGACAGGTAAGTGTTATAAGCTAAATTACTTATGCTCCGGTCCGGGTCCGTCATGTTGCGAACGGCCCCCCCGTCATGTTGTGAACGTCTCCCCCCCCCGCTACTCTTCTGTAGCGGATTGCAGATATATTGCAGATATTTTAATCCAACTGTGCGTAGTAGACCGCAGCGCACTGTCACCGCTTTCCGTCATGTAGCGATGGGCGATGTCCGTCCTCTGTAGTGGGGTGGGGGGGGGGGAGTTGTTATCTTCTACATTACAGATATTCTACTATAATTTTTAGTGCACTGTAGGTTATTTTTTCTTGTAAAAAAAGGCCACACATTTTTTACGTGGCATGTTTCTTTGTGTGTGGGGGCTTGTTTGTTCATTCATTCAGTCATTCATGAATGAATAAACAACCCCCCCCCACACACACACACACAGCCCTTCACCTTTCATTAGAGCCCAAGATGAAGCTTCTATATTGAATCATTCAAAAGTTAGACGTTTTTACAAACTGTGCCATTTGGCACAATTTGGCACAGTTCAAAAACGCCTGGGAACAACCTAAGAAAAAAGCTGTGTAATATATTCATTTTTTGTGGTATTGTTACAAAATTTTGACCTCAGCTTGATAACACTTGGTTCTACATTTCTGTTGCATTTTCCAGCCAGTATCTGAAGCTGTGTGTTATTTGCAAGCATTTGTATCCAAAAAAACACCCAGGCAAAATTTATTTTCTTCAAGTTCAGTATGTTTAGATGACTGTTACTCAGTGGCAGGAGCACTTAAGAGAGATTATGACTGTTTTGCCCAAAAAATTCAAAGTGTTTTCTTTTAAATGAGACCAACCTCATGAAGATGCTGCGAAGGGTTGAAGAATAGCTTTTGATTTACTTTGGGTATGTTATTTTTTGGCGTTTTTAGGGAAACTGACCAGAGTGCAAGGGGTTAAAGGGGATACTTCTCCATTATCATTTTCTTCCAAATATCTGAGAATATTTGATTCCAATTCATCTTTCAGTGGTCCTTTCAGCACATTTGAATTTAACCTCCAAGAAAATGTATTATTTGTGTATTTTTGGATACTTAAGTCCATATAGATCGGACTGTGGTCAGAGAGATCCATCAGTCCTATTTTACAAGTTTTTACTCTTCCAATGTCTCTATTAAACATAAAAAAGTCAATCCTTGAGTATGATGAATGTGTTGCTGAGTAAAATGTATAATCTTTTACACTGGGGTTGAATTTCCTCCACACGTCACAGATTCCCATTTCTTTTAGTAGCATCCGAGTTTTTCTACTTTGAGTGTTATTTTGATGTGGAGAATTACCTGATGCATCCCAGTATGGATTCAGTCTTAGATTGAAGTCTCCACCACATATCACTAAACCTTGGGCTTTAGTTATCATTAGGTCAAATACATTTTTATAAAATTTCCAGTTAGCCCCTGGAGGTGCATATACATTCAGCAGGGTGATATCTTCTCCCTCTAGCCACCCAATTACCAAACGTCGGGCCATTTTTGGATTTTGAAACAAAGATGGAAGGAAAGACCCTGACATGACATACAACCTGCAAGAAGCACTGCACAAAAATTTTTTAAAAAAATACTTGGAACACACAGGCCAGCACACGTCTCGGAGCAGCATTAGCAATGACTAAGCTAAAAACACACTGGCATGGAGCTTGCTTTTTCTCCGAGTGCCAAATAAGCTTATTTATGAAGCGCTTTTCAGAGACTTATAGTCACTAAGTGCTGTACAATAAAATGGAACAAAAGGGAGTTGATAGATAAAACATAATTTTAAAAATACAAAAACAAGTTAAAACACAAGATTGTAGGGAGCTTGAAATGAGGAAGCGAAGTGATTTTATAAATCAAGTTTTATTATCAGCTTCCAGTCCCTAACATGTCTCATCTTGATGTAGAAGCAGAATGAAGAGGCTGAGCGCAGTCAGACCTTCATACTTATACCCACACACAACAAAAGACATTGCATATCAAAGCCGACATCCCGCATCAGCGTAATCCCTCTCCATTGTCCTCTCTCTCCTCCACCTGACCCTGGGGGGTCAGGAAGTTCGTTCAGATCTCCACCGCTGCGTCTCCGTCTGCTCCTTGATCTTCGCCAGTGGTCGAGACCTCTTGTCCTGCTCTGAGACGTGAGGTCATTCTACATATGCAATCTCTAAACATTCCTCTTATGTCTATACATATGTAGGTATGGATATATGAATAATATAAGCCACAAAGATTAAAATAATTTAAAAATGTTAGACTTACCATTAAAAAGCAGTTGAATTGAAACGCAACGGAAACCCTCGTTAAACAAAAAAGTTTTCAGCTTCTTTTTAAGAGTCCACAGAGTCAGCTAAACATATCTGGAGTGAGAGTCTGTTTCAAACACCGTCCACTGCCCTCCCTGTGTACAGAGACATGTCTCCACTGAAAATGAAGCCCAGAGAATACTTTATTATATGAAAGAGATGTCAACAGTTTTACCTCAGGACATGCTCTGAGGTTGAATAAGGTGAAAAATTGATATTGTGATATAGTTATCGTTCAATTGTGATTGTACTGTGACCCAAGTATCGCAAGCCAACTTGAACTGCGATTCCCACCCCTATTATTATTATTATCCTATTATTAATTATATGCAAACTCATATGATTCCACTTTGTGCTGTGCGCTCACTTCATCCTACCTGTGCAAGTCCGGAGTCTAGAGCTGAGAGAAAAATCAGGTGAATAATTTCACTCTTTTTACTTATTTTTTTTTCTCTGCCCCAGGTACTGGTCTAGTTCAAAAAAATCCTTTAAGATTACTGATTGCAGCAGCGACATAAACGTGGAGTAAGACGTGGAGTAGGACGAGGAGACAGGGCGGATGCGGAAGAGGACAGCTCCTGAAAATCTAGAAGAAGTGGATATAATTCATCTAGGAGGAATGGAGGTAGGAAGCGGGGAAGAGGAAGTATAGAGCACGGTGGAGTCTAAAAGAAGCAAACGTAGACGTCAAGAAACTCAATCAAGACCGTTATCAAGTGCTGAGGAATCAGAGGATGAACGATCCCGGAATGAACAGAAGGAGTGGAAAGTAATCATTAAACATACTCAGGAAGGGGCATCGTTTTGTGAGTGGAACCCAATTAAGCTCACAAATACAATTAATGGGTTACTTGGAGAAGTTTTAAATGCAAGGGTTCTTCGTAGTGGTTCGTTGCTGGTTGCATGTAAAGATAGTGTTCAACAAGGAAAAGCAATCAGTCACTCAGATGGTGGGAAAAAATGTGCAGTGTTCAGTATTGGAAGGAAATAAGGCAATGAGAGGAGTGATATCGGGCATTTCAACGGCTGTCTCAACTGATGAAATAATGAGGGAACTTAACTGGAGCAAAAGTGACAGAGGGACAGAGATTGAAAGCTAATAGAAATGGCGGAAAATGTGATTGTCAGTAATGTTAAAATTTGATGAAGTCACACTTTACGTTCCTCCTCCACGCAGATGTTTCAAATGTCAAAAGTTTGGTCATGTAGTAGCAATATGCAAAGGCAGACAACGACGTCCAGATGCTCCGGTGAACATGAATATGGCAAGAGTGAAAGAGGAGCCACATTAAAGTGCTGTAACTGCAGTGGTGAACATAGCTGTGCATATCGAGGTTGTGAAGCCAGCAAAACAGCAGCAGAAATTCAGCAGATAAAAGTCTTCCAGGGATGAACATATGCAGAAGCTGCGAAAAAGATGCCAGCTAAAAAGTGGGAGTGGACTCCAACAGGGAAAGTGTGCAGACTTGCAGTGCATGCAGTAGAGTTAAGGAAGATACTCTGGTTTTGAAGGAAAATAATTTTGTCTTATTTGTGGTAGATGTGAAAAACTGCACTCACAGACTTCCAAGAAAACAGAAAAAATCAAAATCATTGTGAAAGCAGCAGAAAAATATCTTGGCTTAAGGGGCTACCGGAGTGGTGGCTCAGTTGGTAGAGCATCCGCCCCACACCCGGGAGGCAGTGGTTCAAATCCCGGCCGGGTCATGCCGAAGACCATATAAAAGTGGAACTTACTGCCATCCAGCTTGGTGCTCAGCAATAATGGAATGGAGGAGGGAAATCTGTGGCGGCGCCTTGCATGGCAGCGGCCCTCTGATTCTGCACTGGGGTGTGTGTGATTTGACACTGTAGATAGGTAAAGCACAATCTCGTCCTACTGTACATGATTGGTTGTACGGTTGAATGACAATAAGGGTGATTTAAAAAAAATTTAAAATTTACATTGGGAAGCAGTTGAGGACTACTTCTTCTTCTTTTAGATTTGATTGGCGGTTCACAACCAGCTTACAGGTGCATTACCACCATGTACTTCACTCTGTATCATCACTCTATCTGGTCAAGAGCTGTAGTCCTATCACCATTGCTGTGTCCAATCGAACCTCAACTCTATCTTCAGACATCACTCTTCTTTGTCTCCTCGTACTTTACTCTATATCATCACTTCACTCTATGTCATCACTCTATGGCCAAGATGTCGGCCACCAGGCCGGTGGGGAATCTTTAAGTGCAAAGACATTATGAGCTGGTGGATAAACCACCAATCAAGTCTAAAAGAAGAAGAAGAGCAATGAGATGAGATGCAGATATGAGATTAAAGAGGAAGAATGTCACAAAGCTACGAGGAAAAGGCCACAAAGCCCTGAGGAAAACGTCATAAAGCTATGAGGAAAACGTCAAAGTTATGAGTAAAAACAGACACACAGAAAGAAAGTGAAGTATGCGGCAGTAATGCACCTGTAAGCTGGTTGCCAACCGCCAATCAAATCTAAAAGAAGAAGAAGTGAAGTACGTGGTGATCGTCAACAGAGACGGATAGAGTGATGACCTGAAGAATATAGAGTGGGACCAGATAGAGTGTTATAGACATCATGTAGACATGGAAATCTCACTGTTTGAAGAAGAAGAAGGATGTTTACTTAGAACAATTTTTAAAACTATAATTTTATACTTATTATTGTGGTGGTGTGGATAGCCCTTTGCCCTCTAAATATGTATTTTTAATGGGCTGGTCCAGGGGTGTCAAACATATGGCCTGTGGGCCAAAACTTGTCCACCACAGGGCATCCAAATATTTCTCTGTGAATTTACAGCTTTCTTTCTAGTAAATTTATGACTTTTCTACTGATTAGAATTGTTCATGTAAATTTGAGACATTTTTCTCCTTACGGTGAAACTTTTTTCCTCATCAGTTTTCTATTCTTCCTCTTCTTTTTTTCTGGTGAAAACAGGTAGTGTCCATTCAGGTTAAATCCATCACCAACTACTAATGATATAGTACAGCCCTGAAGGGTGTCCCCGTTCATAGGGGTAATTTTCAGCTCTCAAGGGCTACGAGGTAGGGGTTAGGGGTGGGAATCATGAGGGACCTCACGATCCAACTCAGATCACGATACTCTGGTCATGATCCAATACCATCACAATCCCATTACTATTATGATCCATCACAATACCATACATCCCCCCTCCCATGTCAACATCAAATTTTGTCCCAAAAGTACAGCTGTCAATATCTGTTTCATGTAAAGTTTTAACTCTTTTCAACTCACCGTGGCCGCTTTTGTTGTAGTGGCTGGCGGCTTTCAGTCCTGCAGCGGTCCTTTCTGCTGCTGACATTCTCAGGCCTTCATTTTCCACGGAGACACGTCTCTGCACACAGGTTGATGCTGGTAGGGTGGTGGCATCTCCAGAGTTTGTTGGTCAGCGCCACTTGGAGAAAAAGCAAGCTACATGCCAGTGTGTTTTAGCTTAGCCGTTGCCAACACTACTTTGAGACATGTGCTGGCCATGGTGCCGTGTTTTTATTTTTCCTGCAGCGCCTCTTGCAGGTTGTATGTCATGTGTCTTCCATTCCATCTTTTTAAAAAATCCAAAAAAGGCCCAACATTTGAGCTAATTTTTTGCCACATTTAACTGCTTTCAAACTGTCAAAACTGGCTGCAAATCTGGTGAGGCAAGATTTGACTTCACTTGACTGGGTGTTTACTTCACCCATCTAGTGTACTGAAAACGCAGTTGGTTGATTAATACCCAGAAGCATGCAACATTACATCAATATATATAAATAAATAATAAAAGATCGATCTGTGCGTTGAGGGATCGGTGGATCATCGTTAGTGTCAAGTATCGTGATCCATCACTGGATCAATCTTTTGTCCAACCCGAAAGTGAAGGGGTACAAATGAGAATTGGGATGGACTCCAAATCTACCTGTACTTCATTCTCACATTGCAAATATTTTTCTCTACTGCTTTATTGCTGTTCATAAATAATTAAACAGTGCTTCTCTTCCTTTTTTATGTATTTATAAGGATCATTTACATTTAAAAAGGTTGTAAGTTTAGTTAAAGCAAATTTTAGCATGCGATAGTCAAATTTGATGATATTAAACAATTTTTCAGCCACAAAACTGGGACTAATGGAAAGATTGAGTGGTTAGTAACTTTGGAAAATCACTAGCCAGAATGGCTGTTGAGCAAAAAAGTTAATGTTAAGCCCTGGTCAAGATGATACTGCATTTCAAATGAGGATTTTCCGTCTGGTTATTGTGTAATTTGCCATACTTCAGCCTTTCCTAACCATTCCGATCCTTAAGAAGGACTTTCTGACAGCCACCCATTTCTGACAAAGCTGTGACGAACAGTAAATGATGAACTGAGCCACAGATACCATAACTGAGTACTTAAAATTCTGTAAAGAAAATGTTTTACCTCAGAAAGTAATCACTATGTACCACAATAATTTCCAAGGAATTAAAACGGTGCATAGTACAGAAAAAGATTGCTTTTAAGAATGGGGACATGTTAAGTGTGAAAAATACATCCATCCATCCATCCATCCATCCATCTTCTACCGCTTTTCCGGAGGTCCGGGTCGCGGAGGCAGCAGTTCAAGCAGAGAAGCCCAGACTTCCCTCTCCCCAGCCACCTGCTCCAGCTCTTCAGAGGGGATACCAAGGCGTTCCCAGACTAGCTGGGAGACATAGTCTCTCCACCGAGTCCTGGGTCTGCCCCGGGGTCTCCTCCCAGTGGGACGTGCCTGAAACACCTCAAGTGGGAGGCGTCCAGGAGGCATCCTAATCAGATGCCCATACCACCTCAACTGACTCCTTTCAATGTGGAGGAGCAGCGGTTCTACTCTGAGCCTCTCCCGGATGACTGAGCTCCTCACCCTATCTCTGAGGGTGAGTCCAGCAATCCTACGGAGAAAGCTCATTTCAGCCGCTTGTATCCGCGATCTCGTTCTTTCGGTCATTACCCAAAGCTCGTGACCATAGGTGAGAGTAGGAACGTAGATTGACTGGTAAATCGACAGCTTTGCCTTAGAACTAAGCTCCCTCTTCACCACAACAGACCGGTACAACGTCCGCATCACTGCAGATGCTGCTCCAATCCGTCTGTCGATCTCTCGCTCCATTTTCCCCTCACTCGTGAACAAGACCCCAAGATACTTAAACTCCTCCACTTGGGGCAGGAGCCTGTCCCCAACCCGGAGAGGACAATCCACCTTTTTCCGGCTGAGGACCATGGACTCGGACTTGGAGGTGCTGATTCTCATCCCAGCCGCTTCACACTCAGCGGCAAACCGTCCCAGCAAGAGCTGTAGGTCATTGCTGGATGAAGCCAACAGGACAACATCATCTGCAAACAACAGAGATGAGATCCTGTGGTCACCAAGCATGACACCCTCCATTCCCTGGCTGCGCCTAGAAATCCTGTCCATAAAAATTATGAACAGGACCGGTGACAAAGGGCAGCCCTGGCGGAGTCCAACTCTCACTGGGAAGCAGTGAAAAATACACAGAAAGAAATTAAGTACAGACTAAGAACAGCTAGAGATGAGACGAGGAAGAAATCTGAATCTGAATGCCTAGGAAAAAGCTCTAGGAAATTATTGTGGGACTCAGTTAAAGTTATGACAAAGATGACTCCATCCAAAAGCTGCATTAATGTAATGAATGAGGAAGAAAAGGCAAACGAGTTGAATAATTTCTTTTGCACATTTGAGACTAGAGATTTTTCTCATGAACAAAAAGCTGCTCTGGATGCTGTATCAGTTCCAGGCTCTGCAAAAATTATAGTTGACCAGCATGTTGTGGAAAGATTTTTCTCACGTATGTGCCCCAGGAAGGCATCTGGACCAGACGGGATCTCTGGGCGCTTACTGAAGTCATGTAGTGAGGAGCTAGCAGAAGCCTGGAGTCCCATCTACCAGAAGTCTTTAGATACGTGTTCTGTCCCAGTAATTTGGAAAAGCTCTATTATAATTCCTGTACCAAAAAAAGCAAGCTGCAAAGACAATAATGACTATCGTCCTGTTGCACTGACCTCACTGGTAATGAAGTGCCTCGAGAAGATTATCACTGACAATCTGAAAACTGATTTTGGAGGACTTTTGGATCCTCTGCAGTTTGCTTATAAAAATAATAGAAGTACAGAGGATGCCATTTTAACCTTAACTCATTCTGTGTTTAAACATTTGGAGGAGACAACCTCATCTGCACGTCTTTTATTGGTTGATTTTAGTTCAGCTTTTAACACACTGCAGCCACACCTTTTAATTAAGAGGTTAAATGATTTTAAAGTGCATCCTGTCATTATTAAATGGTACCACTCATTTTTAACTTATCGTAAACAGCAAGTTAGTGTAAATGGAACTTCACCTAAATTTAGAACCCTCAGCACAGGAGCTCCCCAAGGCTGTGTTAGTTCACCATTTTTGTTCACCTTGTACACTGATGAGTGCAGAAGTGTCTATCCAGGCAAGCAAATTATTAAATTTTCTCATTTCATTGTCAAGCTATTTTACAGAAATTCAGAGGTTTGTCAATTGGTGTGATGACAGTCATCTCATTTTGAATACCGATAAAACAAAGGAGATGGTGTTTGACCTCGGGGAGTTGGTGACCACAGGCCTGTGGTCATCCACAACCACACTATAGCACAGGTTAGTTCCTATACATATTTGGGAGTATTTATTGACAATTCATAAACCTGGAGCACACATATTGATTACCTCTGTAGTAGACTACAACAGCGGCTGCATTTCTTGCGTAGATTAAGAATACATGGCGTTGATAAAAGGATTATGTTAATATTTTACCAGGCTGTGTTGGAGAGCTGTATTAGATACAGCATTACAGCTTGGTTTGGCAACCTCTCTGTGAAACTAAAGAACAGTGTTGCGTTTAATTCATACAGCATGGAAAATTATTGGAGTTAAAGAGTATTTACCCATGCAGATCTTACACGACCAGGCAGCCTGTAGACAAGCTCAAAAAATAATCAGTGACATGAGCCATGTACTAAACAATGAATATGTGCGGCTGCCCTCAGGGAGGAGATACAGAGTCCCCAAGTGCAGGTTCAATAGATACAAGAACTCATTTATCCCGATGTCAGTAAAACTTTTAAATTCAGATAAATAGGTCAGGGACACTGATAACTCCTGTTCTTAATGACTGCTGTTATATATTTATGTATGTATGTACTTGTATTATTTATTGGGTTTTATTTCATGTATTATGTACTACATCCATTGTGTATGTGTGGATTGTGTGGTTGCAGCACAGGTGACAAGCCCAAGACAAATTTCCCCTCGAGGGACAATAAAGTTTATCTTACCTTATCTAACTGAAGGGTGGCATGACTTTCAGATACTGCTCATCTGCTGTAGATCGTTTTATAGGCCTGCCACCACTTCTTTTGCCCTCTACTTGTCCAGTTTCCTCCAACATATTGAGGAACAAAATCTAAACTAAAACTGAGTGAAAAAGCAGCTGATGTCCATCCATCCATCCATCCATCTTCTTCCGCTTAATCCTTTACGGGTCGCGGGGGGGCTGGAGCCTATCCCAGCATCTTTTGGGCGAGAGGCTGGGTACACCCTGGACAGATCGCCAGTCCATTGCAGGGCCAACACAGAGAGACAGACAACCATTCACTCTCACATTCATACCTAAGGACAATTTAGAATTCCCAGTTTTTTTGATGCCAATTAACCTAACTTGCATGTTTTTGGCATGTGGGAGGAAACCGGAGAAATCCCGGAGTAAACCCACGCAGACACGGGGAGAACATGCAAACTCCACACAGATCACAGTTGGTCGGGGTCCAAACCAAAAAACAAAATTGAAAGACTTCTAGAAGCCTTAAGAACTACTGCTCAAGATCATTTCAAAAAGTTACAAGACAGTCTGGCTCACTGAAGCAAAATATGAAGATAAGAAGGGTAGCTCAACACTTCTGCACAGTACTGTAGTATCTATACACGCGTGTGGTACATGAAATGCTTACCTTTTCAAATTCTATAAAGGCATAACAGAGAGAATCTCCAGTTTTCCAGTCCCTGATGATCTCACAACTACACAGAACAGACAAACAAAACGAGTTTACCAAAAGCCAATAGGCACTAAAGCTACATACAAAATGTCCAACAGATAATTTATAGACAATCATGTGACTAACATTTAGCCATAGTATTCGCATGTCAATGTCACCTTTTTATAGGCCCAAAGCGAGAGAAGATGATCTCGAGGTCCTCGTCTGTGGTCACTGGGTTCAGCTTACACACAAACAGCACATTCTCTGGAGGCTTCACATCTGCGTCGGGAAGGTCGCCCACCTGGGAGGGAGGCAAAGCAGAAGAGAATGTAAATGAAAAATCTTCAGAAGGCTAACAGCAGGGGGGTTTGTCTCACCATCTCCAGCAGGATGGCCTGAGTCTTGGCCTCTTTCTCCTTCAGCCGCTCCTCCACTTCCTCGGTCGTTTTCCCACCTGTGTCATCTATCACTTCGTCTGCTCCAATACGGCCACTCTACACATCCACGGCAAACAGATCTGAGATTATTCACCGTTTATAAAAGCATGCTATTCTAATAAATCAAGAAATCATTTAATATCTATACAAAAACAAAATGAAATGAAAAAAGTATTTTAAGCTTTATGCAACTGAAAATACTACAAAGAAACCAAAGGAGAGATATGCGTATAACCAGATGTTACATGCGATGGCAGCAGTTGTTCATTTCAAATTTAGGACAGACGCATGTTTACTACTCTGCTGCACCATCAACAACGCTGCAACTCAGGAAACTCATTTAATGTATATTAAATTTCATATTGGGCCAAATGCATGTGCTGACCAGGCATGGTTACAGGCTGTACAACTGGCACCTGTACGGGCACCAAGGGCAGTGTCCCCGATTATCGAAAACAATTTTCAGTTTTAATGGATCAAACAAAAGGATAGTTTTACATTTGAGAGCTAGAGCCCAGAGATCCTGCATCACAGTAGCTGCGAGTGTATTTGATTGACCACTACAGAATCATGATTTAAAGACACTGCCATGAGGGCTGTACCCCAATGCTCCATTATACAGTGCATCTGGAAAGTATTCACAGTGCTTCACTTTTTCCACATTTTGTTATGTTACAGCCTTATTCCAAAATGAAATAAATTTTTTTCCTCAAAATTCTACACACAATACCCCATTAATGACAATGTGAAAAAAGTTTTGAGATTTTTGCAAATTTATTAAAAATAAAAAACTAAGAAGTCACATGTTCATAAGTATTCACAGCCTTTGCTCAATACTTTGTTGATGCACCTTTGGCAGCAATTACAGCCTCAAGTTTTTTGAATATGGTGCCACAAGCTTGGCACATCTATCTTTGGGCAGTTTCGCCCATTCCTCTTTGCAGCACTTCTCGAGCTCCATCAAGTTGGATGGGAAGCGTCGGTGCACAGCCATTTTCAGATTTCTCCAGAGATGTTCAACTGGATTCAAGCCTGGGCTCTGGCTGGGCCACTCAAGGACATTCACAGAGTTATTCTGAAGCCACTCTTTACATTAGTTGGCTGTGTGTTTAGGGTCGTTGTCCTACTAAAAGATGAATTGTCGCCCCAGTCTGAGATCAAGAGCGCACTGGAGCAGGTTTTCATCCAGGATGTCTCTGTACATTGCTGCATTCATCTTTCCCTCTATCCTGACTAGTCTCCCAGTTCCTACCGCTGAAAAACATCCCCACAGCACAGGGATGGCAACAGGAAATTCTGATTTCAGCTGAAATCTAATTTGGTCGATTGACTTATGGGGGGGCTGGGGGGGGGCAGCCCCCCTGAAGCTGGGAGGTTTTCAGTAAAACAGAAGTAATTTAGACTGAAAAAAATGATAAAAAAATTGAAATACTAGACTTAGATAAATCATTAAATTTAATGAAAAGTTAACTTACTTTTTCTTCAATGTTGTCTCACTGTCTTTAGTCCAACATATTTAACAGTTCTATAAGAGTTTATTACACTATTTACACTGGTCACCAAGTCACTTCTGATGTGAAACTTTCTTCCTTTTGGCAGCAAGCTGTGTCAGTCTCTGAACTTTGAACTTCATCTCCTTTTCTGGTTTCTTCAGAAACTGTCCGAGTGTTTCTGTTACCTCGTCGAACTTTGAGCCAATTTTCACCTTTACCGTCACTTTTCTCTCAAGCCAATTCCATCGGAACTTATTTTTGACACTTTTGTCTATTTCTAGCACTGATGACTCCTGATCCTTCGATAAAAATCTCATAATTCCGCTGAAAACAATACCAAAAGCTCAGAATTCCAACACGAACCAGGGATGTGATTTGGGGTTGGGGAAATTATCTGAAAATTCAGCAGGGGGTCTGGGGGACACAGCTGAATGCCACTTATTACTGTATAATATTGACTTATGTTCCAAGAAGATAGCATTCCTAAAATATTCCAACAAGCATTATCCATCACATGCTTTAACACTTGATCAAATCAAAATCAGTTAATTTTATCTATTCCATAATAGAAATAAAATTCCAACATACCATTACTTTTTATAATTTCAGCATTCATTTCAGATCACCAGTTTCAATCTCCATTGAGACTTGAGAAGTTCATTTTGCACAATCACTGATGTAGCCAAGTCTTAGAAATATTCAAAAGTTATGAGTCAATGTCCACTGTGCACTGTCAATTTCAAACTGTTTGGAATCATAAAAGTAATCTAACTAAATTGTTTTGCTATTTTTTTCTCCTCAACATCAATGTCAGGACGCTGCGGGTGTTTTGGGGGATGGTTAACTTTTATTACCGTTTCCTCCCCCGCGCAGCCCAGCTCATACAGCTGTTGTACGCCGCCAGTAACAGAGAGTTAATGGCTCTCCACCTGGCCATATGCCACTTCCAGTTCTGCCTGAAAGGGCACACCTTCACTGCGTTCGTGGACCACAAGCCGCTAACGTACTTAACGTACTTTATCTTCCTGGAAGATAAAATAAAGCGGAATTCGGCGAATTAGCAGAAAATCACATCCCTGAGAACACGCCGCCATGAATTTTTGACAAAGCATACAACGAGCCATTTGACTGGTCCAATTGTTTGCAACTATCCAATCGCAGGACTGTTCACAATACAGCAGTAGCTTGAACACAACACATCCGGGTTATCGCGGGAGACGACTTCTGGGGAAGCGCCGAGCGCTTATGTAATCGTGTTGATTTTCGCTAAAATCGGTAACAATAAGGTACCTTACCCCCCCCCCCCCTAAAATTTTCTCAACGGATTTAGACGATTCACAGAAATGATCAATTTGAAAATAAATCGGCGGAAATCCACGGATCGGCGGAAAATTGCCATCCCTGACAGCATGATGCTGCCACCACCATGCTTCACTGTAGGGATGGTATTGGTGTGGTGATGAGCAGTACCTGGTTTCCTTCAAACGTAACACCTGGCATTCACGCCAAAGAGTTCAATCTTTGTCTCATCAGATCAGAGAATTTTGTTTCTCATGGTCTGAGAGTCCTTCGGGTGCCTTTTGGCAAACTCCAGGTTGGCTGCCATGTGCCTTTTACTAAGGAGTGGCTTTCGTCTGGCTACTCTACCATACAGGCCTGATTGGAGGATTGCTGCAGAGATGTCCTTCTGGAAGTTTCTCCTCTCTCCACAGAGGAATGCTGGAGCTCTGACAGAGTGACCATCGGGTTCTTGGTCACCTCCCTGACTGTCTCGGAGGTCTACAGACAAATCCTTTGACTTCATGCTTGGTTTGTGCTCTGACATGCACTATCAACTGTGGGACCTTATAGGACAGGTGTGTGTGCCTTTCCAAAGCATGTTCAATCAACTGAATTTACCACAGGTGGACTCCAATGTAGGAACTGTAGAAACATCTCAAGGATGAGATCAGGATGCACCTGAGCTCAATTCTGAGCTTCATGGTAAAGGCTGTGAATACTTATGTACAAGTGATTTCTTAGTTTTTAATTTTTAATAAATTTGCAAAAATCTCAAAAAAAAAAAAAAACTTTTTTCACATTGTCATTATGGGGTATTGTGTGTAGAATTTTGAGGGAAAAAATGAATTAATCCATTTTGGAATAAAACAGTAACATAAAATGAGGAAAAAGTGAAGCGCTGTGAATATTTTCCGGATGCATTGTATCAATACTCAGTTTTCAAATCTGGTATTCAGATAGCTTGCCACTCCTTTGTTTAATAAAGTTAAATTACCAATTTACTATTAAAAAAATTGCAAATTTTGGAGAAAATCTAACAAATTCAAAAGACAAAAATGACAAAAAAATGCGTATTTATGAAAAAAAAAATCCAAAATTTATGACGAATAGGAAAAATAACATTTACAAGAAAAAAATGCATATTCATCCAAAAAATGTAGTAAATTTCCTGGAACAAAAGTGTCCAATTCACAAGAAGAGCTGAAAATTTATGACAAAAAAACTAGCAAAGTCACATGAAATGGTTCCAAATTTATATTTGACAAGTCAGCTTTCTGAAAAACATTTATTCTGATCAAGTCCACAGACTTAGAAGAAACACTGCACAGAATATTCAGATTTTCATTCTGGATCACTCCAGGAATATTCAGAGCCCTTAAATAAGTTTCTGGGACAGCTCCCACAGCCACCAAGAATTTTGATGATTATGGTAATTGTCTGGTGTAGAGAAAGATTTCTCTGCATTCTGTAAACCATCTTAATGATACTGGGTCATTTCTACCTCTGTATCACACTACATGCTATATTTTTGTCTTCTTGATGAAATTGCTCATTTTATTCAAAACCATACTGTACCATAAATTTGAAAATTGAACCACACTCAAAAAGAAAAACAAAAAGAATTTAAAGATTAGGTCAGTAA
Organism: Pholidichthys leucotaenia; assembly: GCA_020510985.1. Taxonomy (NCBI): domain Eukaryota; kingdom Metazoa; phylum Chordata; class Actinopteri; order Cichliformes; family Pholidichthyidae; genus Pholidichthys; species Pholidichthys leucotaenia. Next base: position 36,752,163 of record CM035842.1, on the reverse strand, counting down.
GTTTAGCGGTGCAACAGCCTGCTTCTCACATCTAGTTGCTCCTTGGTGGGCTCTGGCGATCGATCAGGTACTGGCAGGTCAGGAGGGTCGTCAAATGGGTCATCCAGGATCACCGTATGGTTTATCCTGCAGCAACACATTATTGTCTTACCGAGATTTTTAAACAGTATACTAAAAAGTAGTTACAAAATACCTCAAAGGTCATCATATAGCAATTCATAATGCACGTTGCCCATCAGGACAGCTACACTACAGCATCTCCTGCAGAAAGTTTAACGCCCAATGACTGTTTCTTTACCCAGTCAAAGGTCTCATCAGCCAAAGGCTTTGCTATTGGCTGCCCTACAGAAGCCAATGCGCCTCATAGACCTGCAGTTCAGATGAGGAGTGGCTTAGAACAGGGAAGAGAAGGAGGGCTGAAGGAGGGAGGGGGTTGTTTCCGGTTTCTCAAATGTCTGCCTACTCTAGGCCTGTTTGTCAAGTTGAGGACAGTGACTTTATTCCCAACTCACCTGATATCCTGAAACGGGACAAAATCCTTATCAACAAATGTCTCATTGATCTTGGTTAATACGTCCATTCCTTCAGCTACTTCCCCAAACACAGTATGAACGTTGTCCAGATAGTCCAGGTTCTCACCAGTCGTTAGGAGGAACTAGGAACAATCAAAATAGTAGACTAAATATACTTTATAAAACATCTAAATATATTCCAAATGACATACCACAGCCATCCTGTCAATCTATTCACCTGAGAAGCATGTTGATCATTCCCATTGTTCACCATGGACACGGTCCCCTTCTTCCTGTGTTTGATGCGTGGCGCTTTCTCCGCATCAAAAAAGCGGGCCTGGTCTCCATAAAGTTTGCTGACAGCACACAGGAGGAATTGTTGTTTTATTCAACCACGTTCTACTTAATTACTTTACAGCAGCTATGATGCAAATGACTGACCTGTAGACTGACTCTCCACCGCGGCCTGTCCCAGTGGGATCTCCAGTCTGCACAATGAAGTCTCTCTGAGAAGATATACATTACATACAACATTTTTTGGTGCCAAACTTGGAAGGTAGATTCAAAACCATACCTTTACTAGAGCATCAGCAGTGCTGCTAAAATACATTTATGGTAAGGTTACAGTATATTTTTCACATTGGAAATGTCTATAATGACAACACAAAATCTGTTTTATAGAGCTGTGAAAAAGTATTTGCCCCTTTCTGATTTCTTATATTTTTGCATGTTTGTCACACTTAAATGTTTCAGATCAAACAAATTTTAAAGATGCATGCCAGTGGATATAAATCCCCTATAAAAACAAATCTACATTGTCTAAAATAGTATTTTATGCCCTTTTTTCTACAACAAACTCTTTCATCGTCTTACAGGATCGAGTCAAAATCTTTTCACTTTTTTTCCTCCTTCAAACATCAGGTTCTGTGAATAGGCCCATTCACAACCCACAAGGCAAACAGTGGCTAGCATTACATTAAACAGAATAAATCCTGTGATAAAAATACTTACCAGTTGAAGGACATGTCCAGTTGTATGCACAGTGGCCCAGGATAATGACTGAAACTGCAAAAAGCAGTTTAATAGTAAAACCCATCTTAATTTGGGTCAAGTTTTCAAGGCAGCTGTCCAAAAACTGCAAACTCGCCCTGGAGGCCAACTTCATTTCGGCCAGAGAGTCCTGACTGGCTCAACACTACAGACCTGCTATATTTACGTCACCAAAAACGGTCTGTCTAAACTCGCCTTTTTTCAGGAGCTTAACTGAAATTTTAAATTAAAAAAAAAGAGAAATGACACATTTGAGTGATTTCCCTTTGATATGTCTTGCAAGTCTAAAAAACATGTTAGACATGTTAACAAGAAAAAAAAACCCTCACTTTTTGGTGGAGAGTGTCACTTTAATATTAGACAGAGACAACCTGAGTTGATGCAAAATGCAGTTTTTAAATGATGCTTTATTAAGGGCAAAAAGCTATCCAAATTGACCTGGCCCTATGTGAAAAAGTAATTGGCCCCTAAACCTAATAACTGGTTGTGCCACCTGATAGAAAAATTCCATATTATCCATATTATTATTCTTATATTATCCCATGACTTTCCTACCTCATGTCTGATGTTTATATGTGCATTCCATGTAGGATAAGTTCATATATTCTTCTGTATTATTCATTCATATATTATATCTGATGTATTTTTGGTGCGTTGTATGAGCCATTATTTGTTCCATGTCCCAGAGTCTTGAGTGCAGAGTGAATGTGCGAATGCCTGTGAAGGTTAGGTCAGCAAAGATGCAAATGATGACCCAGGATAAGCTCTTGTTATATTGCTCTTGTTATATTAACCTGCCCTGTTTAGGATACCAGGAACGTGCTAGACACTTAGACTGTCTCCGAGATGTCTCCCAGATGCCAAGGATTTCTCCCCCTTGTTTAGAGCTATAAAAACACCATGCTTAGAAATGTATGTTCAGAGGTTAGGAGTGTGTGTGTGTACTGAGTGCCACGCTCATGTAATCTCTCCCCCAGTGGCCATGGGGTTAAATAAATATACTTATATTCAAATATCCCGCCTGATTTTTGACTGCTGAAAATTATTCTATCACCACCCTTGGTGGCAACAACAACCAATCGGTTCAATAATCATGTTTTCTACAAATTTTGCACGGATCCTTGGCTCCACAACAAACCCAATGCTTTTACAGCTTAGAAACATCATCTTCAAATAAAAGACTTGCAGAAACCTCAAATATTCAGGGACAGAATTTAGGACCAACACAGACAGATAAGACAACCACATATTTTTATACTCCAAACCTTTACATAACGCAAAGTAATCTATTAATCTAAGGAGCATGTCTTCGGACTGTGAGAAGAAACCATAGTACCAGAATTAACACCCCCCCCCCCCAAACACAAGGAGAACACGCAAACTCCAAACAGGACAACCACTACTGTACTGCAGCTGCATCACTGTACCACTACTATAGAAGATACCCCAGCACAGCATGCACATTGTCCTAAAGTCTAAATATTTGGGAATGAACATTAAATTAATGCACCATTTTGGCGCACCGAACAGCAGATCCACATGCCCGATTTCAGCGAGTGCACAGCTGACGAAAGACCTTCCCAGGCTGAGTACAGGACTCAGTGTTACTGCAATGAGGGCATTTCAGAACAGGGGCACTGGAACAGACTGGGTGACGGGTCTAAGATCCCTAAAGGTGGCTTGGATGTGAGTACATTTATTTGTTGTGTAAAAGGTGGTATTCCCTGGGATGAGAGACTCCCTGAGGGTGAAATGTTTTCCTGAGCGCTTGACACCACAAAGCCTGGTTAACGTCTGTTCGTGTCGGCGAGGTGGATGCTTAGGTGTGTTGTTGCGCGCAGAAATTAATGCAAGAGACTTCAATATTGTACAGTGAGCCCTGAGGTACTGTATTAATAGGGGCAAGATTCTGCCCACAATATTGCAGTGAGCATTAATGTATAAAAGTCTGAGCAAGATTCTGCCATTCAATTGCAGTGAGTATTGATTTGAAGACAGATGCAAGATTCTGTCATGGGATTGCAGTGAGCACTGACTTGAGTGAACCGGTAATTTTTAATTATTGTTATAACACTGGTTTGAATAAAGTTACTGCAGTTTGTCCGTTTGTTTGTCTTGTTTGTGTTCAGGAATCTGCCCTGGTGAGAGAGAGCAGGGAGATTCCGCGGAGGCTGAATGGGAGTTTTAAAGTTGTTGTGAATTTTTTGGTCATTGTGGAGAATAGAAAATTGTGGGAGCTTGCAAGTAATACCTTTGGGTAAGAAACTGGATGGTATTCTCATAGCGGTAGACAAAAAGTTGACATGAGAACGTTGGGTTGCCAGATTTGTTTTTACAAGTACTTCATACTTGTTTTAAGGCAGTCTTACTGTTTGTGTGTGTGAGCAGCTGCCCAAAAGTAACCTAGGAGAGATAACAGGAGAGAGCTGCATGTGTGTATGTGTGGGCCCTTGTGTCTGATAGTGAGTGAAAAGAAGGGAACAATTTAAAAAAAAAATCTATATATGGGTATTTTTGCTTTTACAGCTTAGAAACACATCATCTTCAAATAAAAGACTTGCAGTAACCTCAAATATTCAGGAACAGAATTTAGGACCAACACAGACAGATAAGACAACCACATATTTTTATACTCCAAACCTTTAGATAACGCAAAGTAATCTATTAATCTAAGGAGGATGTCTTTGGACTGTGAGAAGAAACCACAGTACTATGGGACCTTGGGGGAGTCAGATTATTTAGCATCTCAGACAGAGACAGTGAATAAGCATAGGAGAACAATGCCCAGGGAGTTCCTGGCGAGATGGCAGGAAGGAGTCAAGGACATAGGGGGTTGAATGCAGTGTAATGTAAATGTCATGCTGTGTGTTCAGAAGTGCCATGAAACTTGTGAAGAGTGATTGGGGTAAAAGCAGAGAACTTGTGGAAAGGATTCATTCTGTTCTGTGCTTGTGAGATGTGAAGTGTGTAATAAACCGTCTGTCCATGGATCTGCCTCTGATTTGACACACTCCACACTGGTGACCCAAGACGTATTATGGAACACGAGGCAAGAACCCCGGAGCCGGCCCACTCAGGAAGCCCCAGCGACGCAGCAGCCATCCTACAGACAGCCCGGACTGGAGCCCCCAGCCACGCGTGTGCGGTTTCAGTCAAGCTACCGGATTTCTGGCAGCACAACCCGCGCTCTTGGTTCCACCACACAGAGGCCCAGTTTGCCCTCCGGGGAGTAACGGCAGACGACACCAGATTCTACCATGTGATCGCACCGCTGGACGCCCACACAGCTCAGCAGGTAGCGAGCCTGCTCGATCAGCCGCCAGCCAGCAACAAATATGAGGCGCTCAAGGCTGCGCTCACCCGGCGCTACACACTCTCGGAATGTGAGAGCGGAGAGGCTCCTGAGACGGACTGAGTTAGGAGATGGTTCGGCCGTCGACCTGATGGAGAAGATGCTGGCGTTAATGGGCACGGACGACGGGCACTTTCTGTTTGTCCACCTTTTCCTCCAGAACCTTCCAACAGTGGCGAGAGCGGTTCTGGCCAATTCGCCATTGTTGGCAGCGCGTGACTACCGTGCACTAGCCCAGGAGGCAGACCGGATCATCCTCACCACCAGGGCAATCACAGTCAACGCGGCAGCGGCGGAGCCCAGCGAGACGACCAGAGGAGGCAAGGAGCCACCGACGGTAGCAGCAGCGGAGGCCAAGGAGCGCCAGAAAGACACGCTCTGTTTCTACCACCGTCGCTTTGGAGAGAACGCACGCAGATGTGCGCCACCGTGCCAATTCAAGCGCTCGGGAAAACACCAAGGCCGGTGGTCGGTAGCAGCTGCGACCCTCGGTGAAGAGAACAAGCTGCTCTACATGACGGACGCGCGCTCGGGGAGGCGTTTCCTCGTGGGCTTCATCCTGCCGACCTACGCCGACCGGCTGGCAGGACCTAGCGGCCCCGAGATGTTGGCAGCAAACGGCTCGGAACTTAAGACCTTTGGTGAGAGGACACTGATCTTATCTCTACACGGCCGTACGTACGAGTGGACTTTTGTTGTAGCAGCACTGAATTACCATATCCTGGGGGCTGATTTTCTGTGTGCACATGGTTTACTGGTTGATGTTGCTAACAGACGCCTGGTTAACACACTGTCCTTTGACTCTCTCCCCTGTATAGCTCGAGCGACCCAGCCAACAGCACAAGCCAACGTCACAGCTCCAGGCGGTAAGTTCCACGCACTGCTCACTCAGTTCCCAGCACTCACGGTCCCGACGTTTTGGGCGGCCATCGCTAAACACTGGGTGGAGCACTTTATCAACACCATCGGGCCGCCCCTTTTTGCAAGACCTCGGTGCTTGGACGCAGCTAAACTGGCCATAGCGTGCAAGGAGTTCGCCAACCTGGAAAGGTTGGGCATCATCAGGCGTTCGAACAGCCCATGGGCATCCCCGCTACACATGGTCCCTAAGGCTGAGGGATCGTGGCGACCGTGCGGTGATTTCCACAGGTTGAACAATGCCACAGCGCACGACCGCTACCTGATTCCCCACATACAGGATTTTTCCGTTCACCTCACTGGAGCATGCATTTTTTCCAAAATAGACCTGGTCCACGGTTACCACCAAGTCCCAGTGCACGCGGAGGACGTACCCAAAACAGTTGTAATAACTCCATTCGGTTTATTCGAGTTCCTGCGCATGCCATTCGGGTTAAAAGGCGCAGCACAGACAATCCAGCGCATGATGGATGCAGTGCTGCGCGATCTCCTGTTCGTGTTCGTCTACCTGGACGATATCCTGGTACCCAGTGCGTCCGAAGACGAACACGAAACCCACCTCAGGACGGTTTTCCGGAGGTTGGAGGAGCACGGGTTAATAATCAACGCGGCAAAATGCCAGTTCGGCGTGGCGGAGATTGATTTTTTTGGGGCACCGCGTCTCTCCGGAAGGAGCGATCCCGTTGCCCGACAAAGTGCGCGCCGTGGCGGATTTTCCCCAGCCTCAGACGGTCAGGGCGCTGCAGGAATTTTTGGGGATGGTAAACTTTTAGAACCGTTTCCTTCCCCGCGCAGCACGGCTCATGCAACCATTGTACGCCGCGCTCAAGAAATAGAAACCCGCGGATAGGGTCGAGTGGACCCCGGAGCGGGAGTTCTCGGAGGTTAAAGCAGCCCTGGCAAATGCCACACTGCTGGCGCATCCGGACCCGGCGGCCCAGATAGCGCTCACCACCAACGCTTCAGACGTGGCCATAGGGGCTGTCGTAGAGCAGCGCGTCGCCGGTTCTTGGCAGCCGCTCGCTTTTTTCAGCAGAACTTTGCACGACAGCAAACGTAAAAACAGCGCTTTCGACAGAGAGTTGCTGGCTCTCCACCTGGCCATACGCCACTTCCAGTTCTGGCTGGAAGGACGCAGCTTCACTGCGTTCGTGGACCACAAGCCACTAACGTTCGCGATGGCCAAGGTTTCAGAACCGTGGTTGGGCAGGCAGCAGAGACAGCTGGCCACAATCTCAGAGTTTACTACCGATATTCAGCATGTGTCGGGTAAACTGAATGTGGTGGCGGACTCTCGCACGCCGTGGTGGCCCCGGTCTATGTGGGGATAGATTACGCAGCCATGGCCGCGGAGCAGATTAGTGATGCAGACGTGCACGCGCTCCAGTCTGGACCAACAGGGTTAAGGCTGGAGAGCAGGATGCAGCAAGATGGCGCCCCCCCCCCCCAAATCTGCGATGTCTCCACGGGACGCCCGCGTCCGGTGGTCCCGGTCACGTGGCGCCGCCGTGTGTTTGAGTCGGTTCACACTCTGGCGCACCCAGGAGTGCGCGCGTCAGTCAAAATGGTGGGAGAGAAGTTTGTGTGGCCGAGCCTACGCAAACAAGTGAAAGAGTGGGCTGCAGCCTGTGTGGCGTGCCAACGAGCCAAGGTACACAGACACACGAAGGCTCCCTTGGAGCCGTTTCAGGTACCGGCTAAGAGGTTTGACCACGTTTACATGGACCTCGTGGGCGCCCCCTCCCGCCATCACAGGGGTGCACGCACCTCCTGACAGTGGTGGACCGCACCACGCGCTGGCCAGAAGCAGTCCTGCTGGCGGCAACCACGTCCGCAGACGTAGCACGCGCTTTTTTGACAGCATGGGTGGCGCATTTTGGAGTCCCGTCGGACATTACGTCCGACAGGGACCCTCAATTTGTTTCCAAACTCTGGTCCGCGATGGCCCGCAGCCTGGAGGTTACAATTCATCGCACAACCGCGTACAACCCACAGGCCAATGGGTTATGCAAGCGTTTTCATAGATCACTGAAAGCAGCACTCAGGGCTTCACTGACGGATGCAAATTGGGTGGACAGGTTGCTGTGGGTTTTAATGGGGTTGCGCTCCGCGCCAAAAGAGGATCTGGAAGCTTCCCCAGCAGAGCTGGTTTTTGCGCAGCCTCTACGGCTGCCCGGGGAATTTCTGCCAGATAATCCCGCGCCGGACAACTGCCCGTCTCAGCTTTTGCAGCGTAGCACAAACACAGGCACGCTGCCGGGCCCGGCCCACCACTGTTTTCCATGTGTTTTCGTGCCTAAGACTTTGAAGAACGCGGAGTTCGTGTTTGTCAGACACGATGCCCACGATCCTCTATTGCGCCCACCCTATGATGGACCGTTCAGAGTGTTGGAAACAGGGGATAAGCATTTTTTGCTAGACTTGGGGGGTAGGCAGGAGAAAATTGGCATAGACAGACTCAAACCCGCTTTCGTAGTGGCGGACGAGCAAATGCTGTTGGCTAGACAGCATTTGCTCCGTGGAAGCTCTCCGTGGAAGACCCCCACGGAGAGCTTCCCAGGGAAACGATTCACCAGGGCAGCCTCACGGACAGAGCGAGGTCCCCCCCCACCCCACTTGCCACAGCCCACCCGGAGTCAGACACACTCCCAACAGCCCCCCACCGGCACAGCAGCGCCGCGGAGGTGGTAAACCCCAGTTGCAGCAGATATGGGAGGAGACTGAAACCAAAACGGCATGTGGACTGATGTTCTATTGTTCTATCTAAGATGCTGGGGGGGGGGGGGGGGTGGTATGGGACCTTGGGGGAGTCAGATTATTTAGCATCTCAGACAGAGACAGTGAATAAGCATAGGAGAACAATGCCCAGGGAGTTCCTGGCGAGATGGCAGGAAGGAGTCAAGGACATAGGGGGTTGAATGCAGTGTAATGTAAATGTCATGCTGTGTGTTCAGAAGTACCATGAAACTTGTGAAGAGTGATTGGGGTAAAAGCAGAGAGCTTGTGGAAAGGATTCATTCTGTTCTGTGCTTGTGAGATGTGAAGTGTGTAATAAACTGTCTGTCCATGGATCTGCCTCTTATTTGACACACTCCACAGTACCAGAATTAAACCTCCCAAACACAGGGAGAACACGCAAACTCCAAACAGGACAGCCACTACTGTACTGCAGCTGCATCACTGTACCACTACTATAGAAGATACCCCAGCACAGCATGTCCGTTGTCCTAAAGTCTAAATATTTGGGAATGAACATTAAATTAATGCACCATGATGAAAGACAGACACAATGCTGTGCTGGTTGCATGGGCTGTGTTTTAAAGTCACAGCCCACCAAAAATCTAGTTTTTTCCCCCTGCTTAATATGTCTGTAACATGTTTTTAAATAACTTACAAGACGTATCAAGAGCGAAATCACTCAAATTTGTCATCTCTGTCTTTATCTGCTGTGAAATTTCAGTTAAGTGCTTCCCCTTGGAAAAAGGCAAGTTTAAACAAACTGCTGTAGTTACATTACTATTAACAGACGAATGATATGACAATTGGATGAGATAAAAACGTCTGTCATTTCATATAATACTATCCTTTATATCGGGATTTTGCAAAATACACATACCCCGTTTCTTCAGCAAAGCTTCTCACACACTAATTATCAGCACCCTGCTTCTCCCCCACAGGTGTGTCGGTTGCTAGGTTTCACTCCGGTGGTTAGCACAGCAGCAATCGCTAACCTAATGGTTTGGTCAAATAGCAACTACTTCGGTTTGCCAGGGATGTGGGACTGTTTGCGTCAGAGAGGCTAGTCTGCTAACCTTGTTTTAATTGAAGTAAGTAACATTAACACCATCTCACTCTTATCATTGTAAAACAGCAAATGCTAAATTCCTATTAGTTGTCACTAATCGGAAACATTATTAGTGTATCAGATCCTCATTTCTTTGCTTTAAATTACTGCTGAGTTTCTCAGTTTTATCTGAGAAAAATTACATTAAAGCTGAAAAAGTGTGTGAAAGTAGCGCATACACACAAATGACAAATAAATTAAAATGTGTCTGAGGACTTCCGGTTATGGCGGCCACGTAGGAAGACGTGTTTCACACCGCTCTGCTTGTAAAACTAAAAATTCTACTAAAACTCTCTCAATTGGAACAAAAACCCATCCCAGCGTTTTGGCGTGGATATGGTAAAGACCAAGGTTGGAAAATTAGGTGGAGGAAAAGGCAACTTGACAAAACAAGCCAAGCTAACGGACTTCCACGCTCAAGGCGAGGCAGGGAAAACTCCAGAAGCAATGGCGGAGGATGGAGCCAACGGCGGAGCGGGAACTGCTGGGGAGGGGACAAGCGTAGTGCTCGCTGCCATCACCTCCATGAGAACAGAGTTTTCGTCTAAATTTGATGGGATTATAGCAGCGATAGAAGGTATGAGGAAAGAAATAAACGACCGTTTGGAACGAGTGTCGCAAGCGGAGCTCCGAATTTCAAGCGCTGAGGATGACGTCACCAGCCTGCAAATTAAACTTCAAACACTGGAATTAAATGTAAACGTCTGGAAGATAACGTTCTAGACTTGAAATCCCGCTCACAACGGAATAATTTGAGGCTGGTGGGCCTCAAAGGAGGGAGCGGAGGGACAGGACTCATGTTCCTTTTTGGAAAAGTGGATTCCAGAAGCGCTGAACAACGCGGACCTGCAGTCATCGATCGTTTTAGAGAGCGCTCATCGAATCGGCCCACCGAGAGATAAGACACCACCGAGGACGCTGATTATGAAGTTCCTCAACTACAGAGACAAGATGACGGTCACCAATGCGGCGCAAGCTAAAGGGGAAATTAAATACCAGGATCAACAGGTGCGGTTCTACCCAGACTTCGCCACAGGAATTCAACAATTAAGGAGGCAGTTCGACCCCGCCGCAAAGAGCTGCGCAACCTAGGGATTCGTCACGGAGTGATTCATCCGGCAAGACTGCTGGTCACATATAAAGGGAGAACCCACACTTTCAAGACCCCTCAAGAGGCGCAGGAGCTCATCAAGCAAATCCAAAAGGAGACTGGTGGGAGCTAAGCATGAACATGACAAAGGTAGAACATTTAAGCATATGTACAGACATCTGATTGATCTGAAACATATAAGTCTATAAAATACAGACTGTATTTAAAAAAAAAAAAAAAAGCTATGATGTACAACGTTGCTATAAAACTTTGAAGTTATGCTGAAAAAACTAGAGAAGAGAGTTAATGTTATAATGTTATAAGAATAGAAGTAGAGTCAGGGTGATTGAGAGGAGAAAGAGAGAGTGGTTTGACTGATCCTCGCAGGTGTGGAACAGTCACTAGCTATAAAGGGAGACAGAATTTTTTTGATTTTGGGGGGATTACCACAAATGTGGGGAAAGGGAATTTGTTTTTGTTTAATTTGTAGGATGAATGTTCTATCATCCATGTTTTTGCTTCTCTGTAAGAGTATGTTCATGTTGCAAGGTAATCTCAAACTCTTTACTGATCATAGATCAAAGCGTTAATCTTAATTTAACTTCATGGAATTGTAGAGGTCTACAAACTCTTAAAAAACTTAAACAAGTTATGAATAAAATAAAAGACATAGATTCAAAAATTGTATTTTTACAAGAAACTCATCTAATAGAGGAGGATGTAAAAAGAATTAGGAGAAGATGGCAAGGTAACGTGTTCACCTCATCATTTTCATCCCGAGCTAGGGGAGTTATGACTCATACACAAAACAGTCCCATTTCAAGTGAAAAATGTAATTGGAGACAAATTTGGAAGATATCTAATCATCCAAGAATTTTTGTTATTAGAAAATATAAATCTGGTGAACTTATACAGTCCCAATATTGATGATCAAAACTTCTTTAATTTATTCCTTACTTTATCATCACTTACAGGGCAACATATAATAGCAGGGGATTTTTTTTTTTCCACAATATCTTTATTGAACCTTTTTTTTTTTTTTTAACAAACATGATACAAACAATCAAACACTAACACTAAAGTACTACAAAAAAAAAAAAAATGCACTAAAAACACCAACAACCACCAACAAAATCAAGTCTTCAACAATGCTCCTCTGTTTAGTCTAGACAATCCAATACATAAGTATACATATTATGTTCACCAGTTTGGAATTTACAAGGTCCACACACATCATTCACCTTCTTCTTCAAGAGTTATGTTTAAATTTTTTACATAATCAATAAAAGGTCTCCATATATTCTCAAACACAATTTCCTTTGATTTCAGTATATATGTTATTCTTTCTAATGGAAGGTTTGTTAACATCTGTCTTAACCACTGAGTCACATCTGGTCTATGAGTCTTTTTCCATAATAGTGCAATACATTTTTTGGCATTAAGCAAACTGAGGTCTATGAATGTTCTTTCACTTTTATTGAAATTATGCTTTTCTGGGTACAGACCCAACAAAACCAGTTTAGGATTCAATATGATTTGTTTTGAGATTATTTTTTCAATTGTTACCCTCACCTCTTCCCAAAACATTCTTATTAATCTACATTCCCATAAACAATGAAATAGGGTTCCTTTACTTTCCATGCATTTTGTGCATGTATCTGGTATATTTTTGTTATATCTATTTAACTCCTCCGGTGTAACATACATCCGCATTAACCATTTGAAATGTATCAATTTAAGGCGTGCATTTATTGATTTGGTTTGAGCTTCTGTACAAGCCAATTCCCATTGTTCCTCTGAAATTTCAATTTGCAGATCTTCTTTCCAGTAGTTTAATCTTTTCAGTGAATTTTCACTTGAAGATAGTGTCAATGAGTTATAAAACTCTGAAATAATACCCTTTCTTTTACTATCTTTCATCATCATTTTTTCCAAGGATGAATAAATAGGTCGAGTGAGAGCTTTATTTTGATTTGATCGAATAAAGTTTCTAAGTTGAAGATATTTAAAAAAATGTGTTCTATTGAGATTAAACTTGATCCTCAGCTCTTCAAAAGACATTATGTTGTCTGCACATGGCAAATATAAATCCTGAATCTTTTGTATCCCTTTTAAATTCCATACTTTAAATACAGCGTCCGCTCTCCCTGGTTTAAAATATTGATTACCCCATATTGGACTAAATTGTGACAATAACTGTGGTTCTTTTAAATAGTTTTTAGCTTCACACCATATTTTGATCATATGCTTTACAAATGGATTTTTAACTTGTTTTTGTAATTTTTTTGCCGAATCTGAGTATATGAATATGGGAAGAGGTAAAGGTAAATTGTATGATTCCATTTCAGTCCAGTGAGGGAGATCATTTGATGAAAAATAATATGTCATAGACCTCAGTTGTGCCGACCAATAATACAACATAAAATTTGGACATTTCAGACCTCCACGATCAAATGGTAAATATAATAAAGACAGACGTAATCTAGCCCTCCTGTTGTTCCATATAAATTCCACTAACTTTTTTTTTATTCTTGAGAATAGATCTAAAGGTGGTGATAAGGGAATGTATTGAAATAAATAAAGTATTTTAGGTAAAATATTACTTTTAAGTATATTGATTCTCCCGATCATCGACATTGGTAGTGACATCCATCTCTGAGTTAACTCACTGATATCTGACATTAAGGCTTCATAGTTGACACTGGCGACTGATTCTAGCTTAGGCATAATTTGGATTCCTAAATATTTAAACTGATTTACAACATTGAATTGATTTACCTCAGGGGCTGGGTAATTTCTCTGGGTCTCATTTAGCATTAATATTGAAGATTTAGTTTTATTTATTTTATATCCTGATATTTCCCCAAAATTCTTTATTAAATTCAACAAGGTTGGAATTGATTTTTTTAGATTTGACATAAACAAAATTATATCATCGGCGTACAGGGAGATTTTATGTTCTGTTGGTCCAACTTTAATTCCATATATTTGTGAATGTAAACGTATCGCTATCGCTAAAGGTTCAATTGCCATAGTAAACAGTAAAGGTGAAAGTGGACAGCCTTGTCGACATCCTCTATTGATTTTTATTGGTTTTGAAATATTGTTATTTGTTAGGATTTCTGCTGTAGCATTATTGTATATTATTTGAACCCATTTTATGAAATTATTTCCAAGTCCAAACCTTTGTAGGACTTCAAAAAGAAAGGGCCATTCAACTCTATCAAAGGCCTTTTCGGCGTCCAATGATAGGAGAGCTGTATCCGGTGCTTCTTTATTAAAATAAATAATATTAAATAGTCTTCTTACATTATGGAAGCCTTGTCTACCCTTTATAAAGCCATTCTGATCTCGATTAATAATATTTGGTAAAATTTCTTGTATTCGTCTTGCTAAAATTTTACAGATTATCTTAAGGTCGGCGTTTAATAGGCTTATTGGTCTCATATTTTCACATTTATTAGAGGGCTTACCTGGTTTTGGCAGCAGTATAATTAAGGCATTATTTATGTATGATGGTAAATTATTATTTTGAAATGCTTCTAAAACCATTTCCAAAAAAGGTTTTATTAATTTATTCTTAAATTTTTTATAAAGGTCAACTGGAAGACCATCTGGTCCTGCACTTTTTCCTGATTTCATATTATCAATGGCTAGCCCAACTTCTTCTTGACTAATTTTAGACTCCAATATCTCCCTGTTTTCATTTGGAATACACGGTATAGATAGTTCGTTCAAAAACCCATTTAGTTTTGTTAAATCAGGTTCATTTTTGGTATCATATAATTTTTCATAGTAATCTCTAAAGGCTCTATTAATTTCTAAAGGATCTATAACTACCTGTCCGTTACTTATAATACTGGTAATTGGTGTTTTAATTTCCAATTGTTTAATCTGCCATGCTAATAATTTTCCTGATTTTTCACCTTGTTCATAAAAAGATTGTTTCAATCTTAGAAGACTCGAGGCAGCTCTATTCGCTGATTTTTTGTCGTATTCAGCTCTCAAAATCAGTAATTCATTCTCCAACCTTGGGTCACTTCCTGCATACACTTTTTCCTGAAGATTTTTTATTTTATGTTCCAATTTAGCTCTCTCCTCTCGAGTCTTCTTAGATTTTGATCCTGTATAACTAATAATATGCCCCCTAATAAAAGCTTTGAAAGCCTCCCACTTTACACATGCTGATGTTTGTGTAGTATTGATGTCAAAGAACTCGTCTATCTGTTTTTCTATATACTTGACAAATTCCTCATCCTGAAGCCATTTATGCTGAAATTGCCATCTACCTGATTCCTTTGTCAATTTTTTATCTACATATATTAGACAACAGGGTGCATGATCAGAGATCACGATGTTATCATAAAAGCAGTTTTGAATCTTGGACCTTAATTCTGTGGAAATCAAAAAATAATCAATACGTGAGAATGTCTTGTAGGTACTGGAATAACAAGAATAGGCTTTAACTTGTGGTTTCATTTCTCTCCATATATCTAACAATCTCAATTCTTTCATAAAATGATTAATAGTCATCCTACATCCAATGTGCGTACAATCCAGTCCTGTTGATCTATCCACACCTGGATTCAATGTACAATTAAAATCCCCTGCTATTATATGTTGCCCTGTAAGTGATGATAAGATGAGAAATAAATTAGCAAAGAACTTCTGATCATCTAAATTGGGACCATATAAGTTCACAAGATTTATATTTTCTAATAGCAAAGAACCTTGAATGATTACATATCTTCCAAATTTGTCTCCAATTACATTTTTCACTTGAAAAGGAACTGATTTATGTATGAGAGTCATAACTCCCCTTGCTCGGGATGAAAATGAAGAGGTGAATACACTTCCCTGCCATCTACTCCTAATTCTTTTAACATCCTCCTCTATCAGATGAGTTTCTTGTAAAAACACAATTCTTGAACCCATGTCCTTTATTTTATTCATAACTTGTTTAAGTTTTTTAAATTTTGTAGACCTCTGCAATTCCATGAAGTTAAATTAAGATTAACACTTTGGTCCATGATCAATAGAGAGTTTGGGATTACCTTGCAGTGTAAACATGCTCATACAGAGAAGCAAAAACATGAGTGGTTGAACATTCATCCTACAAACTACACACAAACAAATTTCCCCTTCCCACACTTGTGGCAAACCCCCCAAAATCAAAAGAAAAATTCTGTCTCCCGATATAGCCATCGACCGTTCCACACCTACGGGGAACAGCCTAAGCCACTCCTTCTTCATCCTCCCAATCACCCTAACTCTACTGCTTTTAATGACGTAACATTAACTCTCCTCTGTAGTTTTCCAACTTAACTCCAAAATTTTTAACAACTTTGTACATCATAGTTTTTTTTTTTTTGTTTGTTTTGTTTTTGTTTTTTTAATATATAATACAATCTATATTTTGTAAACTTACTATTTACTTCAAGTCAGTCAGATGCCTGTGCAAATGCTTAATTATTCTACCTTATATTTTGTTCATGCTTAGCTCCCACCCGTCTCTTCTTCTTCTTTGATCTTCTTGATGAACTCCTGCGCCTCCTCTGGGGTCTTGAAGATGTGGGTTCTGCCCTCATACGTGGTCAGCAGTCTCGCAGGATAGATTACACCATGACGAATCCCAAGGTTGCGCAGCTCCTTACGTACGGGATCAAACTGCTTCCTCAATTGCTGGATTCCTGTGGCCAAATCTGGGTAGAACCGCACCTGCTGGTCCTGGTGTTTAATCTCTCCTTTTTTAGCTCGTGCAGCGTTGAAGATCTTCATCCTGTCTCTGTTGTTAAGAAACTTCATAATTAAGGTCCTCGGCGGTCCCTTATCTCTCCGTGGGCCAATACGATGTGCTTTTTCCAGAACCACTGCTGATTGCAACTCCTCGCTGCCCAGCACCTCCGGAATCCACTTTTCCAGAAAGGAACATACGTCCCGACCTTCTGATTCCTCTGGAAGACCCACCAGCCTCAAATTATTCTGTCTCGACCGAGATTCCAAATCCAAAATATTATCTTCCAGAGATTTATTTTTTTTTTCCAAAGTGCGCACCTTTAATTGAAGACGGGTGACGTCATCTTCAGCACTAGCGAGACGGAGCTCCATCTGCGCCGTTCGTTCTACACAGTCACCCAATTCCTTTCTTATTCCTTCCAACGCTGTCATAATCCCATCAAATCTAGAGGAAAAGTCCGCTCTCATTGAACTCATGGCAGCCATCAGCGCATCTGCGCCATTCCCCGCAGAAATCGCAGCGCCGCCAGCCTCCTCCGCCATATATGGAGCCCTGTTTGCTGCGTCACAGACCTGAAAGTCCGTTAATTTGGACTGTTTCGGCGGCTCGCTTTTTCCTTTTCCTGGTTTTCCAGCCTTAGGCTTCGCCGACATATCCTCGCCCAAACGCTGGGATACGTTCTGTCCCAAATGAGAGAGTTATTTGCCGATTTTTTTTCTCCAGGAGCAGAGCAGAGCGAGACACGTCCGTCCTACGTGGCAGCCATAACCGGAAGTCATAGCAGGGGATTTTAATTATACATTGAATCCCAGTATAGACAGATCAACAGGACTGGACTGTACGCACAATGGACGTAGGATGGCCATTAATCATTTTATGAGAGAACTGAGATTGCTAGATATATGGAGAGAAATGAAACCACAAGTCAAAGCCTATTCTTGTTATTCTAATACCTATAAGACATTTTAACGTATTGACTACTTTTTGATCTCTACAGAATTAAGGTCCAAGATCCAAAACTGTTTCTATGATAATATTGTGATCTCTGATCATGCACCCTGCTGTCTAATATATGTAGATAAGAAATTGACAAAGGATCCAGGTAGGTGGCATTTTCAGCATAAATGGCTTCAGGATGAGGAATTTGTTAAGTACATTGAAAAACAGATGAGTTCTTTGATATTAATACTACACAAACAACGGCATGTATAAAGTGGGAGGCTTTCAAAGCTTTTATTAGGGGGCATATTATTAGTTATACAGGATCAAAATCTAAGAAGACCCGAGAGGAGAGAGTCCAATTGGAACGTAAAATAAAAATTCTTCAAGAAAAAGTGTATGCAGGAAGTAACCCACAGTTAGAGAACGAATTACCGGTACTGATTCTGAGAACAGAATATGACAAAAAATCAGCGAATAGAGCTGCCTCGAGTCTTCTAAGATTGAAACAAACTTTTTATGAACAAGGTGAAAAATCAGTAAAATTATTGGCATGGCAGATTGAACAATTAGAATTTAAAACACCAATTACCAGTATTATAAGTAACGGACAGGTAGTTATAGATCCTTTAGAAATTAATAGTGCCTTTAGAGATTATTATGAAAAACTATATGATACAAAAAATGAAACTGACTTAACAAAATTAAAAGGGTTTTTGGGTGGATTATCTGTACCGTGTATTCCAAATGAAAACAGGGAGATACTGGAGTCTAAAATTAGTCAAGAAGAAGTTGGGCAAACCATTGATAATATGAAATCAGGAAAAACAGCAGGACCAGATGGTCTTCCAGTTGACCTCTATAAAAAATTTAAGAATAAATTAATAAAACCACTTTTGGAAATGGTTTTAGAAGCATTTCAAAATGGTAATTTACCACCATACATGAATAATGCCTTAATTATACTGTTGCCAAAACCAGGTAAACCCCCTAATAAATGTGAAAACATGAGACCAATAAGCCTATTAAATGCTGATCTTAAAATAATCTGTAAAATTTTTGCAAAACGACTACAAGAAATATTACCAAATATTATTAACCGAGATCAGAATGGCTTTATAATGGGAAGACAACGCTTCCATAATGTAAGAAGACTATTTAATATTATTTATTCCAATAAAGAAGCACCGGATACAGCTCTCTTATCATTGGACGCCGAAAAGGCCTTTGATAGGGTCGAATGGCCCTATCTTTTTGAAGTCCTACAAAGGTTTGGACTTGGAAATAATTTCATAAAATGGGTCCAGATAATATACAATAATGCTACAGCAGAAATCCTAACAAACAGGAATATCTCAAAATCAATAAAAATCAATAGAGGATGTCGACAAGGCTGTCCACTTTCACCTTTACTGTTTACTATGGCAATTGAACCTTTAGCGATGGCAGTACGTTTAATTCAACTCAATTCAACTTTATTTATATAGCGCCATTTCACAACAACAGTCATCTCATAGCACTATCAACTGTAGGGGGAACCCCCACAGTTGCAGAAAGACCCCAGCAATCAGGCGATCCCCTGTGAGCAAGCACTTGGCGACGGTGGAGAGGAAAAACTCCCTTTTAACAGGAAGAAACCTCCAGCAGAACCAGGCTCAGGGAGGGGCAGTCATCTGCTGCGACTGGCTGGGGGGTGAGGGGATAGAGAAGATGAAAAGAACAGACGTGTAGAGAGCAAACAGCACGATGGGGACTCAATCTATGGGAGAGAACAAACAAATGTTAATGACCAGCAAAAAAAATATTTCATTGAGAGTGAGGAAAGGAGTGAGGCCCAGTGCATTACTGGAGGTTCCCCGGCTGACTAAACCTATTAGCAGCATAACTAAGGGAGGGTTCAGAAACACATGATCCCTCCCTAATTGTAGGCTATATCAAAAAGGTAGGTTTTAGCCCTATTCTTAAAAACAGAGATCGAGTCTGACTCCCGAATCCAGATTGGCAACTGGTTCCACAGGAGAGGAGCTTGATAACTGAAGGCTCTGCCTCCCATTGTACTTTTGGAGATTCTAGGTAGGGGTGGGTTCAAAAGATCAATATATCGATATGGATCGATCCACGTTTGACTGAGCCGATATCGATCCACAAAATCCGCGGATCGATCTTTTAATATAATATTAATATATTTTAATATAATATTTTTACGTTTGTGAACGTCTGCTGAGTATAATCGGGTCGAAACCGGGTCAGTGAGCCAGGAACAACGGCCGAGAACCATAAACAACCGACGCGCTAACGGCGCTAGCAAGCTAACGATATGCTAGTTCTTCTTCTGTAACAACTAGCAACAACTCTAAGATTTTTGAAATGAAAGGGAGATTAGAGATTGCTCTATAGTTAGCTAAAGCTCCTGGATCTAGCGTTGGCTTTTTGAGTAAGGGTTTAATTACAGCCATTTTAAAAGCCTGCGGTACATGGCCTAAAGTTAATGAAGAATTGATTATATGAAGAATAAAGCTACCAATAAGTGGGAAGACTTCTTTAAATAACCTGGTAGGAATAGGGTCTAAAAGACAAGTTGAAGGTTTGGATGAGGAAACTATTTTGTCTAACTCGCAAAGGTCGATTGGAGTAAACTCATCAAGACAGACATCAACTGAAGGAGATGAAGTAGTTACAGTATTTAAGTTAACTGTGGGAAGAATCTGATTGATTTTATCTCTGATGGATGAAATTTTATTATTGAAAAAGTTCATAAAGTCCTGACTAGTAAGCTCTGAGGGAATGCTAGGATTGACAGAGTCCTGACTCTTTGTCAACCTGGCTACAGTGCTGAAAAGAAACCTGGGATTTACATCCACAGATATATGGAATTAAAGTAGGACCAACAGAACATAAAATCTCCCTGTATGCCGATGACATAATTTTGTTAAAGTCGAATTTTAAAAAATCAATTCCGACCTTGTTAAATTTAATAAAGAACTTTGGGGAAATATCAGGATATAAAATAAATAAAACAAAATCTTCAATATTAATGCTAAATGAGACCCAGAGAAATCATCCAGCTCCTGAGGTAAATCAATTCAATGTTGTAAATCAGTTTAAATATTTAGGAATCCAAATTTTGCCTAAGCTAGAATCAGTCGCCAGTGCCAACTATGAAGCCTTAATGACAGATATTAATGAGTCACTTCAGAGATGGATGTCACTGCCAATGTCGATGATCGGGAGAATTAATATACTTAAAAGTAATATCTTACCAAAAATACTTTATTTATTTCAAAACATTCCTTTACCACCACCTTCAGATCTATTCTCAAGAATTAAAAAAAAGTTAGTGGAATTTATATGGAACAATAGGAAAGCTAGATTACGTTTGTCCTTACTATATTTACCATTTGATCGTGGAGGTCTGAAATGTCCAAACTTTATGTTGGATTACTGGTCAGCACAACTGAGGTCTATGACATATTATTTTTCATCAAATGATCTTCCTCACTGGACTGAAATGGAATCATACAATTTACCTTTACCTCTTCCCATATTCATATACTCAGACTCGGCTAAAAAACTACAGAAACAAGTTAAAAATCCAATTGCAAAGCACATGATCAAAATACGGTGTGAAACCAAAAAATATTTAAAAGAACCACACTTACTGTCACAATTCAGCCCAATACGGGGTAATCAATATTTTACACCAGGGAGAGTGGATGCTGTATTTAAAGTATGGAAATTAAAAGGTATTCAAAAGATTCAAGACTTATATTTGTCGCGCTCAGATAACAATGTCTTTTGAAGAACTGAGGATAAAATTCAATCTTAATAGAACACATTTTTTAAATATCTTCAGCTTAGAAATTTTATTCGATCAAATCAAAATAATGCTCTCACTCGACCTACTTATTCATCTTTGGAAAAATTTTTGACGAAAGATAGTAAGAGAAAGGGTATTATTTCAGAGTTTTATAACTCATTGACACTATTCTCAAGTGAAAACTCACAGAAAAGATTGAATTATTGGAAAGAAGACTTGCAAATTGAAATTTCAAAGGAACAATAGGAAATGGCTTGTGCAGGAGCTCAAACCAAATCAATAAATGTACGTCTTAAACTGATACATTTTAAATGGTTAATGCGGATGTATGTTACACCAGTGGAATTAAATAGATATAACAAAAACATACCAGATACATGCACAAAATGTATGTAAAGGAACCCTATTTCACTGTTTAAGGGAATGTAGAAAAATCAGAATGTTTTGGGAAGAGGTGAGGGTAACAATTGAAAAAATAATCTCAAAACAATTCACATTGAACCCTAAACTGTTTTTGTTGGGTCTGTATCCAGAAAAACATAACTTTAATAAGAGTGAAAGAGCATTCATAGACCTTGGTTTGCTTAATGCCAAAAATGTATTGCACTACTGTGGAAAAAGACTCATAGACCAGATGTGACTCAGTGGTTAAGACAAATGTTAACAAACCTTCCACTAAAAAGAATAACATATATACTGAAATCAAAGGAAAATGTGTTTGAGAATATATGGAGACCTTTCATTGATTATGTAAAGAAATTAAACATAACTTCTGAAGAAGGTGAATGATATGTGTGGACCTTGCAAATTCCAAACTGTTGAATGTATATTATGTATTCTTATGCAGGAATGAGAATGGGGTTTGGGAAAAAAAGAGGAAACTAAGCCGGGGGTCTTGGGGGACGCAGGCCCCCAAGCCGGATCGAAGGCGGAGCCTTGGTGGGGGGTGTTGCCCCCCAGAAGCTAACAAAATCTGGTGTTTTAGAATGCTCAAATGTGGTCTTATATTTAAAGTTAGAAGTAAGTACAAATGCATTTATAGTTTACCTTTTTAATCTGCTGCTGCATCACACTGTAAATTTATGATATCTGAATGGTATGTTGATGTAATAATACTAAATTATATTTTACTACTATTTAATATGTTTAGAAATGACACAGAATTACATTTACATAGTTCTAGAACAGACAAAATAATTTAACCAAGTAAAATAAATTATAAATATTAACAAAATTCCATCACCAAGTCCATCACCCATTTCTTAAAATATACTGACATTCTGCAAACATTTTGATTTATTAATGTGTACATTTGTTAGTGTTACTAGGAATATAAAAAAGTTGCATATTAGTATATTTTAATATTTGAAAGATAATCTAAGAAAGTAAGTAAAACCTGAAAGATGTTTAATATTTTTATGCAATGACCATAAAGAAATTATATTTACTAATAAA
Source organism: Pholidichthys leucotaenia (assembly GCA_020510985.1). Lineage (NCBI taxonomy): Eukaryota > Metazoa > Chordata > Actinopteri > Cichliformes > Pholidichthyidae > Pholidichthys > Pholidichthys leucotaenia. The sequence goes on along the minus strand of CM035842.1, from coordinate 36,729,449 downwards.
AGCAAAGATATCTTAGGAAAGGCAACCCATCACCACCCATGACAAAAAAAACACACATGCATTATGTAACTCCTCCTAGTGAAACAAAAAATGATAAATTATATTCAAAATTCTTAGATTGCATTTCAAATTGTGAGAAAATATGTAACTAGAAAAGCACTCGGAGAGCGCAGACCTCCGCCCAGCGCCACAGTTCCCCCCATACAGTGTTTAACATCATAAATATTAATCCTACATTTATTTTGTCTAACTTTATAGATTCCTTGACCATGGAAAAAAAATGCCATTCGCAAGAATTTTTTAAAGGATTCTTTTTTGGCGGAGGTAAAAAAAAAAAAAAAAAAAGAATCCTTTAAAAAATTCCTGGATCCAGACGGTGATCCGGATCACCACCAAACATTTATCTATTAACATTAACACACATGTATATAACACATTAACATTAACATTTATCGGACTTCCGGTTATGGCCGCCACGTAGGAGGACGTGTTTCACTCTGCTCTGCTCCTAAAAATAAAAAGTCGGCAAATAACTCTCTCAATTGGAACAAAACCTATCCCAGCATTTGGGCGCGGATATGCCGGTAAAGCCTAAGGCTGGGAAATCAGGTGGAGGAAAAACTGAACCGCCGAAACAGTCCAAGTTAACGGACTTCCACATTCGTGACGAAGCAGAAAAATCTCCAGAGACTATGGCGGAGCAAGCTAACGGCGGAGCAGTGACTGCTGGCGACGGCACAGGTGTGGTGCTCGCTGCCATTAGCTCAATGAGAGCAGACTTTTCCACTAAATTTGATGGGATTATAGCAGCGATAGAAGGAATGAGAAAGGAAATAAGCGACTGTATGGAACGAGTATCGCAGGTGGAGCTCCAAATTTCCAGCGCTGAGGATGACGTCACCAGCCTACAATTAAAGGTTCGCACATTGGAATCCAACAATTAAGGAAACAGTTTGACCCCGCCCGTAAAGAGCTGCGCAACCTCGGGATTCGTCATGGAGTGATTCATCCTGCAAGACTGCTGGTCACATATAAGGGCAGAACCCACACCTTCAAGACCCCTGAGGAGGCGCAGGAGCTCATCAAGCAGATCCAAGAGACTGGTGGGAGCTAAGCATGAAGCATGAACAAAATATAAGGTAGAATATTTAAGCATCTGCACAGGCATCTGACTGATCTGAAGCATATAGCAAGTTTACAAAATATAAATTGTATTATATATTAAAAAAAAAACACCTGGACTTCCGGTTATGGCGGCCACGTGAGAAGGACACGTCTCACTCTGCTCTGCTCCAAGAGAAAAAAAATCGGCAAATAACTCTCTCATTTGGGACAGAACCTATCCCAGCGTTTGGGCGAGGATATGTCGGTGAAGCCTAAGGCTGGAAAATCAGGCAGAGGAAAAAGCAAACCGCCGAAACAGTCCAAATTAACGGACTTTCACGTCTGTGACGCAGCAGATAAAGCTCCATATATGGCGGAGGAATCAGAATCAGAATCAGAATCAGAATCAGGTTTATTGCCATTGTTCATGTAGTACACAAACTAGGAATTTGTCTCGGTACAATGCTGCAACATTAAACATGATAAGATAAGAGAAATAAACTATACATGTAATAAAGTGTAGGATAAGATTAAGTTACTGGTCAACAGTTAAAATATATATTAGCCAGCAGCAGATACTGTGGAGAACTACAGTATATAGTGCAGTCGGTAATGCAGGAAGAAAACAGTGATGATTGACATGAGTCTGGTTGAGCTGCTGTACATGGTGCACGAGAGTCAATAAGTCACTTAGTGTTCAGCAGTCTAATGGCAGAGGGGAAGAAGCTGTTCATGTGACGGGAGGTTTTAGTCTGGATGGACCGAAGTCTTCTACCAGAGGGGAGGGGGGCAAACAGTACGTGACCAGGGTGTGAGGGATCGGCTATGATCCGGCCAGCACGCCTCCGGGTCCTGGAGATGTACAGATCCTGGAGAGATGGGAGCTTGCAGCCGATCACCTTCTCAGCAGTGCGCACGACGCGCTGCAGCCTTAGTCTGTCCCTGGCAGACTCTGTAGCAGAATATTGTGCCCCTGTCTGGTCCAGGTCATCTTACACACACCATGTAGACACCCAGCTCAACTCAACCATGAGAACTATAACTGGAACAATCCGCTCAACACCACTCCCCTGGCTCTCTGTACTGTCAAACATAGCCCCTCCACACATCCGGCGAGCAGCATTAACTCAAAGGATGCTCCAAAAAGTTAAAGATTTTCCTCACTTACCAATCCATGCAGATATCTACACCCCACCCACTGCCCGACTTTCATCCAGACGGCCGATTTGGAAAAACCCTCCCCCAGCTGACTTTACCATCCAGACAGCTTGGCAAGAGGAATGGGAGACCAAGGAGGTCCCAAACAAACAGCTGGTGATAAACCCCAACCAACAGGTCCCGGGCACCAACCTCCCAAGGAGACAGTGGTCTACACTCAATCGCTTCAGGACTGGACATGGCCCCTGCTTGGCCAGCCTTCACAGATGGGGCAGTAGCCCTAGCCCACTGTGCGCATGTGGAGAGGAGCAAACTATGGAACACATCATAGAGGCTTGCCCGCTCCAAAGACTGGAAGGAGGATTACACACCCTCCATACAGCAAACCAGGAGGCAACTGCTTGGCTTAAGGACTTTGCATTCGCTAAATAAATAAATAGTGGCTCCTGCGTACCACACGGTTATGGAGGTGGTGAGGATGGACTCGATGATGGCTGTGTAGAACTGCACTAACATCTTGGTGGGTAGCTTGAGCTTCCTCAGCTGCCGCAGGAAGAACATCCTCTGCTGGGCTTTTTTGATGAGTGAGCTGATGGTCAGCTCCCATTTGAGGTCCCTGGTGATGGTAGTGCCTAGGAAGCGGAAGGAATCAGCAGTGGTGATGGGAGAGCCTGAGAGGGTGAGGGGGGGCAAAGGAGTAGTGACTTTCCTGAAGTCTACAATCATCTCCACTGTCTTCAGAGCGTTCAGCTGCAGGTTGTTATTGCTGCACCAGGACGCCAGCTGGGCCACCTCTCTCCTGTAGGCGGACTCGTCGCCGTTGGAGATGAGCCCGATGAGGGTGGTGTCGTCCGCAAACTTGATCAACTTGACAGACTGGTGGCTGGAGGTGCAGGAGTTGGTGTAAAGGGAGAAGAGTAGGGGGAAAGTACACAGCCCTGGGGTGATCCGGTACTGATGCTAGTATAGTCTGAGACAGTCTTTCCCAGCCGCACATGCTGCCTCCGGTCCGTCAGGAAGTCGATGATCCACCTGCAGAGGGAGTCAGGCACGTTGAGCAGGGACAGCTTGTCCCGGAGCAGAGCGGGGCGGATGGTGTTGAATGCGGAGCTGAAGTCCACAAACAGGATCCTGGCGTAGGTTCCCGGGGAGTCCAGGTGCTGCAGGATGGAGTGGAGGGCCAGGTTGACTGCATCATCTACAGACCTGTTGGCTCGGTAGGCAAACTGCAGCGGGTCCAGGAGAGGGGTGGTGATGGACTTGAGGTGGGACAGGACCAGGCGCTCAAAGGACTTCATGACTACAGAGGTGAGCGCTACAGGTCTGTAGTCATTAAGTCCAGTGATCCGTGGCTTCTTGGGGACAGGGATGATGGTGGAGGATTTGAGGCAGGACGGCACGTGGCATAACTTAAGGGAGGTGTTAAAAATGTCTGTGAATACAGGAGCCAGCTGTTTCGCACAGAGTCTCAGGGTGGAGGGAGACACGCCGTCTGGGCCGGGGGCCTTGCGCGGGTTCAGTCTGGAGAACTGTTTGAGCACATCCTGCTCACTGATGATAAGGGGCGGGGGGGAGGAGGGGGGGTGCCTTAAATGAAGTAGGGAATGTGGAGGCTGTGGAGCTGGAGGGAGGGGGGGAGTTGGACACAGATGACGAGGTGTCAAAACGGGCATAGTGTTGGGACAGTCTTTGACAAAGGGCTTTGTCATCCTGACCTTTAGGAGCCTTAGGTCGATAGTTGGTGATTTGCCTCAGTCCTCTCCACACGGAAGCCGAATCATTAGCAGTGAACTGCTGCTGGAGTCTCTCTGAGTATAGAGATTTAGCCCTCTTCAGCTCTCTGTTAAACCGGTATTTAACCTCCCTGTAGCAGTCCCTGTCTCCACTTTTCAGCGCTGCTTCCTTCTCCTTCCTGATCTGTCTGAGCTTAGCTGTGAACCAGGGTTTGTCATTAGAGTAACTCACCCTGGTGCGTGATGGAAGAATGTTCTCTTCACAAAAGTGGATATATGAGTTCACAGTGTCCGTGTACTCATCCAGATCATGCGTGGCTCCTTTAAGCATGCCCCAGTCAGATATTTCCATGCACGTTTCCAGCTTCTCCTCAGCATCACTGGTCCGTATCTTCGTAGTGCTCACAACAGGTTTAGTGAGCTTCAATCTCTGTCTGTATGTGGGAATGAGGTGAACCATCACGTGATCAGATAATCCCAGCGCAGCTCGAGGGACAGCGCGATATGCGTCTTTCACTGTGGTGTAACAGTGATCCAGTGTGTTTAATCCTCTGGTGGGGCATTTAATAAACTGTTTGTAGCGGGGGAGATCGTGGCTCAGATTGCACTGATTAAAGTCGCCAGCCACAATAATCAGCGAGTCTGGAAAACTCCGCTCTGTGTGTTGAATGTGATCCGCGAGCACGCGCTGAGCTTCGCGCGTGTCCGCGTCGGGAGGGGCGTACACAGCGATCATTATGAAAGAAGCAAACTCCCGCGGGGAATAGAAGGGCTTGCAATTGATAACAAGAAATTCCAAGGCAGGAGAACAGTGTTTGGAAATTACCGTTACATCAGAGCACCAGCTGCAGTTGATGTAGAAGCAGACTCCGCCTCCTGTGGTCTTGCCGGAAAGCTCTAAGGAAGGAAGCTAGCAGCGGTGCGGTGACTGTGGGAAACGGCACAGGTGCAGTGCTTTCTGCCATTAGTTCAATGAGAGCAGACTTTTCCGCTAAATTTGATGGGATTATGGCAGCGCTGGAAGGAATGAGAAAAGAATTGGGTGACTGTGTAGAGCGAATGACGCAGGTAGAGCTTCGTGTCTCCAGCGCTGAAGATGACGTCACTAGCCTTCAATTAAAGGTGAACTGAACTCACCTTTTTGCCAAAAAAGTAGAATAGCAGATTAATTCCTTATTACCTATTGTATTTTTCAACACATAAAAGAAATTTTTAGGCCGTGCGATGGCCAAGCTATAAGCCGATAAACTTTTGCCTCTGGCTGGCAGTGCCAAACAAACCGGAAGTAGTGCAGACGACGCTGCGTGACGTCACGAGTGTGACCCTTATCAAAACAACAATGGCAGATGATAGCAGTTCCAGCAGTCAAGAACACCAGAATTTTCAGAGTAAAGAGGCATTCAGGATTGGTGACAAGACAGAGGAGGATGCAGGAGTGTCAAGTGAACAGGAAGAGAGTGAGGGAGGCATCGAACCGTACAGATTAGAGCCAGAATTTTCGGGGGATTCCAGTACCGACTCAGACCGCAGCAGTGATGGGGAGGAGAGTCGCTTATTGAATACAGAATGGTGAGTCTTTACTTTGGCATGTTTGGGGTGTCAGGATAAGGAAAATTAACAATAAAAAAGAAAGGGAAAAAAAAACATCAGCATTTTTCCAACTTATTACAGTTATCCCTCACTTATCGCGTTTAATGCGGTCTTCCTTCGCTGGGTATAGGCACTCGGCAGGGAGCGAAGCTGGGTAAAACGTATCCGCCAATCAGCTTGCGAGATAAAACGTCTCGGCCAATCAGCTTGCGAGGTAAAACGTCTCGGCCAATCAGCTTGCGAGGTAAAACGTCTCGGCCAATCAGCTTGCGAGATTCCCGAGCGGGCTGGGGAGCCGGGGAGAGCGGGCTCTCCGTGTTGATACCTGATGTTCTAATGTAATCTCCCTGCCTTCTCATTAGAACATCAGGTATCAACACGGAGAGCCCGCACAGCTCAAAATCTACCTCTCTGACCACCGCTCCACTCCTCTCCGCCCACCTCTTCACCGCTCGGGAATCTCGCAAGCTGATTGGCCGAGACGTTTCACCTCGCAAGCTGATTGGCCGAGACGTTTTACCCAGCTTCTCTCCCTGCAGAGCGCCTTCTTTATCGCTCGTGTTGCTTAGTGGCACTTTTCGCTGTTCTCTTGTGCCTTTTTGTGCAAAATAGTGCTTGTGACGCCCTTGGGGGGGGGGTGACGCTACTTTGCGGTTTTTCACTTTTCGCGGCCAGTTCTGGTCCCCATTAAACGCGATAAGTGATGGATCACTGTATATCTAGAAACGCATCGCTTCCCGGTCGCTTTTCCTCCCCCTTTCTTTTCTTTCGTCGCCATGACAGCTTTCCTTGGCCACTGAACAGATCTTCCCAGGTGTTGGAAGTGTTTTGTAGTCGACTATCACGACAAAATGCACCAAAAACAACCAGTGTCGACGTGCTCGCAATGGTAAACATGAGGACTGGGTCACACTCGTGACGTCACGCGGAACTCCGGCTGCGCTTCGGCGGATTTGTCTGATTTTTCAGGGCGGGAAATTCTAAATCGCGATTTTCTCCAAGATTCCGGGATTTGTGGAGGGGGTGCCAATGATAAATTATCTTTATAATTGTATGTACTATCACCCAGTGCCGTTCAATGCCGTTGAGTTCAGTTCACCTTTAAAGGTGCGCACTTTGGAAAAAAAAATAAATGTTTGGAAGATAATGTCTTGGACTTGGAGTCCCGGTCGAGACGGAACAACTTGAGGCTGGTGGGTCGACCGGAGGAATCCGAAGGTCGGGATCCATGTTCCTTTTTGGAAAAGTGGATTCCGGAGGCGCTGGGCAGCGTGGAGCTGCAATCAGCAGTCGTTCTGGAAAGCGCATACCGTATCGGCCCACGGAGAGATAAGGGACCACCGAGGACGCTTATTATGAAGTTCCTCAGCAACAGAGACAGGATGAAGATCTTCAACGCTGCGCGAGCTAAAGGAGAAATTAAAAACCAGGACCACCAGGTGCGGTTCTACCTAGATTTGGCCACAGGAATCCAACAATTGAGGAAGCAGTTTGATCCCGTACGTAAAGAGCTGCGCAACCTTGGGATTCGTCATGATGTAATTTATCCTGCGAGACTGTTGACCACGTATGGGGGCAAAACGCACATCTTCAAGACCCCAGAGGAGGCGCAAAGTTCATCAAGAAGATCCAAGAAGAGACTGGTGGGAGCTAAGCATGAACAAAATATAAGGTAGAATTTGCACAGGCATCTGACTGATTTGAAGCAAATAAGTTTACAAAATATAGATTGTATTAAACTCTATGATGTACAAAGTTGCTAAAAATTTTGGAGTTAAGTTGGAAAACTACAGAAGAGAGTTAATGTTATGTCATTAAAAGCTGTAGAGTTAGGGTGATTGGGAGGATGAAGAAGGAGTGGCTTTGGCTGATCCTCGTGGGTGTGGAGCGATCGATGGATATATCAGGAGACGGAATTTTTCTTTTGATTTTGGGGGGATCACCACAAATATGGGAAGGGGGAATTTGTTTGTGTGTAGTTTGTAGGATGAATGTTCAACCACTCATGTTTTTGCTTCTCTGTATGAGCATGTTTATACTGCAAGGTAATCCCAAACTCCCTATTGATCATAAACCAAAGCGTTAATCTTAATTTAACTTCGTAGAATTGCAGAGGTCTACAAAATTTAAAAAAACTTAAACAAGTTATGAATAAAATAAAAGATATGGGTTCAAAAATTGTGTTTTTACAAGAAACTCATCTAATAGAGGAAGATGTAAAAAGAATTTGGAGTAGATGGCAAGGAAGTGTTTTGACCTCATCATTTTCATCCCGAGCCAGGGGAGTTATGACTCTCATACATAAATCAGTCCCATTTCAAGTGAAAAATGTAACTGGAGACAAATTTGGAAGATATTTAATCATTCAAGGATCTTTGCTATTAGAAAATATAAATTTGCTGAACTTATATGGTCCCAATATAGATGATCAAAAGTTATTTGCTAATTTATTTCTTATCTTATCATCACTTACAGGGCAACATATAATAGCAGGGGATTTTAATTGTACATTGAATCCCGGTATAGATAGATCAACAGGACTGGACTGTACGCACAATGGATGTAGGATGACCATTAATCATTTTATGAAAGAATTGAGATTGCTAGATATATGGAGAGAAATGATACCACAAGTTAAAGCCTACTCTTGTTATTCCAATACCTACAAGACATTCTCACGTATTGATTATTTTTTGATCTCCACAGAATTAAGGTCCAAGATTCAAAACTGCTTTTATGATAACATCGTGATCTCTGATCATGCACCCTGCTGTCTAATATATGTAGATAAGAAATTGACAAAGGAACCAGGTAGATGGCAATTTCAGCATAAATGGCTTCAGGATGAGGAATTTGTTAAGTACATAGAAAAACAGATAGATGAGTTCTTTGACATCAATGCTACACAAACATCAGCATGTGTAAAGTGGGAGGCTTTCAAAGCTTTTATTAGGGGGCATATTATTAGCTATACAGGTTCAAAATCTAAGAAGACTCGAGCGGAGAGAGTCCAATTGGAACATAAAATAAAAATTCTTCAAGAAAAAGTGTATGCAGGAAGTGATCCAAGGTTGGAGAACGAACTACTGATTTTGACAGCTGAATATGACAAAAAATCAGCGAATAGAGCTGCCTCGAGTCTTCTAAGATTGAAACAATCTTTTTATGAACAAGGTGAAAAATCAGGAAAACTATTGGCATGGCAGATTAAACAATTAGAATTTAAAACACCAATTACCAGTATTATAAGTAACGGACAGGTAGTTATAGATCCTTTAGAAATTAATAGAGCCTTTAGAGATTACTATGAAAAATTATATGATACCAAAAATGAATCTGACTTAACAAAACTAAATGGGTTTTTGAACGAACTATCTATACCGTGTATTCCAAATGAAAACAGGGAGATACTGGAGTCCAAAATTAGTCAAGAAGAAGTGGGCTAGCCATTGATAATATGAAATCAGGCAAAAGTGCAGGACCAGATGGTCTTCCAGTTGACCTTTATAAAAAATTTAAGAATAAATTAATAAAACCTTTTTTGGAAATGGTTTTAGAAGCATTTCAAAATAGTAATTTACCATCATACATGAATAATGCCTTAATTATACTGTTGCCAAAACCAGGTAAACCCTCTAATAAATGTGAAAATATGAGACCAATAAGCCTATTAAATGCCGGCCTTAAGATAATCTGTAAAATTTTAGCAAGACGAATACAAGAAATTTTACCAAACATTATTAATCGAGATCAGAATGGCTTTATAAAGGGAAGACAAGGCTTCCATAATGTAAGAAGACTATTTAATATTATTTATTCTAATAAAGAAGCACCGGATACAGCTCTCCTATCACTGGACGCCGAAAAGGCCTTTGATAGAGTCGAATGGCCCTTTCTTTTTGAAGTCTTACAAAGATTTGGACCTGGAAATAATTTCATAAAATGGGTTCAGATAATATACAATAATGCCACAGCAGAAATCCTAACAAATAGCAATATTTCAAAATCAATAAAAATCAATAGAGGATGTCGACAAGGCTGTCCACTTTCACCTTTACTGTTTACTATAGCAATTGAACCTTTAGCGATGGCGATACGTTTACAGTCACAAATATATGGAATTAAAGTTGGACCAACAGAACATAAAATCTCCCTGTATGCTGATGACATAATTTTGTTTATGTCGAATCTAAAAAAAATCAATTCCGACCTTGTTGAATTTAATAAAGAATTTTGGGGAAATATCAGGATATAAAATAAATAAAACTAAATCTTCAATATTAATGCTAAATGAGACCCAGAGAAATTACCCAGCCCCTGAGGTAAATCAATTCAATGTTGTAAATCAGTTTAAATATTTAGGAATCCAAATTGTGCCTAAGCTAGAATCAGTCGCCAGTGCCAACTATGAAGCCTTAATGACAGACATTAATGAGTTACTTCAGAGATGGATATCACTACCAATGTCGATGATTGGGAGAATCAATATACTTAAAAGTAATATCTTACCCAAAATACTTTATTTATTTCAATACATTCCTTTACCACCACCTTCAGATCTATTCTCAAGAATTAAAAAAAAAGTTAGTGGAATTTATATGGAACAATAGGAAGGCTAGATTACGTCTGTCCTTACTATATTTACCATTTGATCGTGGAGGTCTGAAATGTCCAAACTTTATGTTGTATTACTGGTCAGCACAACTGAGGTCTATGACATATTATTTTTCATCAAATGATCTCCCTCACTGGACTGAAATGGAATCATACAATTTACCTTTACCTCTTCCCATATTCATATACTCAGACTCGGCAAAAAAATTACAGGAACAAGTTAAAAATCCATTTGTAGAGCATGTGATCAAAATATGGTGTGAAACCAAAAAATATTTAAAAGAACCACACTTATTGTCACAATTTAGCCCAATATGGGGTAATCAATATTTTAAACCAGGGAGAGCGGATGTTGTATTTAACCCTCAAGCGACCGAGTGGGGTCATTTACGACCCCAGCCATATAATTTAATGTGCCGTCTCTTTATTTTTTATCCAAATTTTCTTTCCTAGCATGAATTTGTCAGTCTACTAATCCTACACACTTTCCTAGTTTTTTGCAGTGATCAACCAATTGGTGTGGCGTAGACATCGCAAACTCTTGTGGGGTCATTTATGACCCCAAAGAGAAGCACTGGTTTTTAAACATTGGTTTTATAAATTTTATTCAAATGTTCCACTTCTAATAGTTAGTTAGTTAATCCCTTCACACCTGAAGGTGTATATGGGCGGCGCCTATCTCCGTTTCTCTGACCCTAGGCCACACAGCTACTGTACGTAGTGAAAGCTACAGCGGGGGGTCAGTCCTCTGGTAGCTCTGTGTGTAACTTTACTTTCCCCATTCCATTATGCCGAGCACCACGCTAGAAAGCAGAAAGCACCATTTTTATATGGTCTTTGGTATAACCCGGCCAGGATTTGAACCCCTGCCTCCCGGGTGTGGGGCGGATGCTCTACCAACTGAGCCACCACTCCGGTTTCCACTTCTAATCAGTACTTTATATTGTATTGCAGTGAACCATGGCTAACAGACCTAGGATAGCAAGATTTACATTTGTCTGTTTGTCTGGATTTGTCTGTTTGTTTGTCTGTTTGTTAGCAAGATAACTCAAAAAGTTATGGACGGATTTTCATGAAATTTTCACAGATTGTCAGAAATGGGGTATCCTACAGATGATTAGATTTTGGTGGTGATCCGGATCACCGTCCACAAGAAAACCGCCATCACGCAAAATGCCATAATAGGTATCATGATCATCATCGTAACTACAATAATAGGTATCATCATCATCATGATGATGATATGATGACTATGATGATGATGATGATACCTATTATTGTTGTAACGATGATGATGATACCTATTATTGTTGTAACGATGATGATGATGATGATGATACCTATTATTGTTGTAACTATGATGATAATAACTATGATGATGATGATGATGTTCCAAGAGTGAACTGACAAGGACTGTCTAAATAAATGTAATGTTGTTCTTACAGTCTGCGTTTTGGTTATTTCTTGCAATAAAAGTATTATTAGCAAACACATTTTACATTAGATCATTATAAAATACCTGTCTTAAATACAGGGAGTAGTTTTGGTATGATAAACCTCCAACCAGCCATTTATAATAAGGATCCCTGTACAGAGCACAATGGGGTCATAAATGACCCCCCACTTGGTCATTTCAGTCCGTAAAATAGCTTGGTCGCTTGAGGGTTAAAGTATGGAATTTAAAAGGGATTCAAAAGATTCAAGACTTATATCTGTCATGTTCAGATAACATAATGTCTTTTGAAGAACTGAGGATCAAATTTAATCTTAATAGAACACATTTTTTTAAATATCTTCAGCTTAGGAACTTTATTTGATCAAATCAAAATAATGCTCTCACCCGACCTACTTATTCATCCTTGCAAAAAATTTTGACGAAAGATAGTAAGAGAAAGGGTACTATTTCAGAGTTTTATAACTCATTGACACTATCCTCAAGTGAAAACTCACAGAGAAGATTGAATTATTGGAAAGAAGACCTGCAAACTGAAATTTCAGAGGAACAATGGGAATTGGCTTGTACAGAAGCTCAAACCAAATCAATAAATGTACGTCTTAAATTGATACATTTTAAATGGTTAATGTGGATGTATGTTACACCGGTGGAGTTAAATAGATATAACAAAAACATACCAGATACGTGCACAAAATGTATGGAAAGTAAAGGAACCTTATTTCATTGTTTATGGGAATGTAGAAAAATTAGAATGTTTTGGGAAGAGGTGAGGGTAACAATTGAAAAAATAATTTCAAAACAAATCATATTGAATCGTAAATTGTTTTTGTTGGGTCTGCATCCAGAAAAGCATAACTTTAATACAAGTGAAAGAGCATTCATAGACCTCAGTAACGCCAAAAAATGTATTGCACTATTGTGGAAAAAGACTCATAGACCAGATGTGACTCAGTGGTTAAGACAGATGTTAACAAACCTTCCACTAGAAAGATAACATACATACTGAAATCAAAGGAAATTGTGTTTGAGAATATATGGAGACCTTTCATTGATTATGTAAAGAATTTAAACATAACTTTTGAAGAAGAAGGTGAATGATGTGTGTGGACCTTGTAAATTCCAAACTGGTGAATGTATAATATGTATACTTATGTAATGGATTGCCTAGACTAAACAGAGGAGCACTGTTGAAGACCTGTCTTTGTTAGTGGTTGTTGGTGTTTTTAGTACATTTTTTTTTAAATTACTTTAGTGTTAGTGTTTGTTTGTTTGTGTTATGTTTGTAAAAAAAAAAAAGGGTTCAATAAAAAATATTGTGGAAAAAAAAACATTAACATTTATCTATTAACAATCGATAATCAGCATTCAAATGTAATTAGTGTTTCAAAACAGGCATGACGTCACAACTTACACATGCTATTTCATAACAAATTCATTACGCGAAAATTCTCAAGTACATTACTTATAACGAGAAAAAAATCTTACCTCGGAATGTGTCTTCCGATCACTAATTGCTGTAATCGGGGCCGATTGTGATGAACTTTGATTGACTGGCATCTGAATTTGACCATGTCCATCGATCGTTTTGAATGCAGCACGAGCGAGTAGTTCGATCTCTTGTAGGCACAATTTTGAGACGTTTCTGTTTTGAACAGTGTTCAACTAAGGCAACACAACCACAAGATCCATAACACAAGAAATCGTTGCAATAAACACACCGGGCTTTCCCTGGTACTTTGCATTTCGCTATGAAGTCGGCCATTTTTTCAACCACAACTTCAGTATTTTTACCGATCTTTACAGTCATTGACAGTTTTTTCGAGCCATTCCCAACAAAACTTGTTCCTTATGCCTTTGTCGATTTCTAAAATTCTTGCTTTGTTGTCTTTCATGAGTTTTAGGTTCACCATTTTCACGAAATCAGGAAAACTCGGTTGATTGAACTGTCCGCCATTTGCATTTCGCTCCGCGTGTTGGATATGACAAAGGAATAACAAAATCGCTGATTGGTTGCTTCAATAAGTATCAGCCAATCAGTGGCCTTGTTACATTACATTACTGATCTCGCTGGGTAGCGCGTTCTGCACGGTGGATTTTAGCAGCCGATCGAAATACGACTCGCCGCTCATAACAGACCTCACCC
>CM035842.1:34634458-34830554 GCA_020510985.1 Pholidichthys leucotaenia | reverse complement strand
ATGAGACCTGAACAGCTACAGACCGGTGGCCTTGACGTCCCACTTGATGAAGACCCTGGAGAGACTGCTCCTTGCTCACCTCCGCCCCCTGGTGGAACCAGCGATGGATCCACTCCAGTTCGCCTACCAGCATGGCATTGGGGTGGAGGATGCGGTGATCTTCCTCCTTCACCGTTCTCTGTCCCACCTGGAGAAGCCCGGGAATATGGTGAGGATCATGTTCTTTGACTTCTCCAGTGCTTTCAACACCATCCAACCGATGATCCTGAAGGACAAGCTGCTGCGCGCAGGGGTGGACCAGCACCTGTCATCATGGATCCTGGACTACCTCACGAACCGGCCTCAGTTTGTGAGAACCCGGGACTGTGTGTCCGACACGATCATCAGTAGCACGGGGGCCCCCCAGGGAACGGTGCTGGCTCCCTTCCTGTTCACTCTTTATACTGCGGACTTCTCACACAACACAACACACTGCCATCTACAGAAGTTCTCTGATGACTCTGCGATCGTTGGCCTCATCTCCAATGGAGATGAAGCTGAGTACAGAGGGCTTATCCAGGACTTCGTGGACTGGTGCCATCGGAACTGCCTCCAGATCAACACGAGGAAAACTAAGGAGCTGGTGGTGGACTGCCGCAGGCATGGGCAGCCCCTCACAGTACCAGTAAATATACAGGGAACAGACATCGAGATGGTGACATCCTATAAGTACCTGGGTATTCATCTGAACAATAAACTAGACTGGTCACACAATACTGATGCACTCTACAAGAAGGGACAGTGCAGGCTGTTCCTGCTGAGGAGACTCAGGTCTTTTGGTGTACAAGGGGCGCTGCTGAAGTCATTCTATGACACGGTGGTGGCATCAGCCATCACTTTTGGAGTGGTCTGCTGGGGCAGTGGCATTACTGCAGCCGATAGGAAGAGACTGAACAAACTGATTAAGAAAGCTAGCTCTGTCCTGGGGCAGCGCCTTGATCCGATGGAGGAGATAGGAGAGAGAAGGACGGTGGCTAAACTGTCATCTCTGCTGGAGTCCGAGTTCCACCCTATGCAGGACATACTGAATGCACTGAGGAGCTCATTTAGCAGCAGACTACATCATCCCAGGTGCACAACCGAGAGGTTTCGTAGGTCCTTCCTACCAACGGCTGTCAGACTGTACAACCTAAGCAGGGCTGCTCGCAGAGATAGCAAAAAGACGTAACAAACTAATAGTTTTTTGAATGCAAAAGATGCAATAGACTTACACAATGGTCCCCTCCGGCATACAACTAGGAACATACCGGTCGCTATGGAGGGTGAGAATATGTATGGGCACATAATCATACCATGTAGGATAACTAAGTAGACGGTTATGCTGTTTCATTCCATCTAGCAACAATGCTCTGCACTGTGTGTGTTTATATATTTGCATATTTATTCCATCTAGCTACAATGCTCAGCACTGGGTGTGTTTATATATTTATATATCTACATATTATTCCATCTAGCTACATTGCTCCGCACTGTGTGTGTTTATATACTTGCATATTTATTCCACCTAGCTGCAATGCTCCGTACTGTGGGTGTTTATATATTTACATATTTATTCCATCTAGCTACAATGCTCTGCACTGTGTGTTCATATATTCATATATTTATTCCATCCAGCTACAATGCTCTGCACTGTGTGTCTGTGTGTGTGTGTATATATATATATTTTATAGTAATACGTACATATGTTTATTAGCTGCTCTTGCTTGCTTGTTTTTTTTCTTGCCTTCTGATTGTTGCTCTGAGTGTTGCTATCCCTGTGCTGTTGCAATCCTGGAATTTCCCCGTTGTGGGACTAATAAAGGCTTATCTTATCTTATCTTATCTTATCTTATATGGAGACCTTTTATTGATTATGTAAAAAATTTTAACATAACTCTTGAAGAAGAAGGTGAATGATGTGTGTGGACCTTGTAAATTCCAAACTGGTGAACATAATATGTATACTTATGTATTGGATTGTCTAGACTAAAGAGAGGAGCATTGTTGAAGACTTGATTTTGTTGGTGGTTGTTGGTGTTTTTAGTGCATTTTTTTTTTTGTAGTACTTTAGTGTTAGTGTTTGATTGTTTGTATCATGTTTGTTAAAAAAAAAAAAAGGTTCAATAAAGATATTGTGGAAAAAAAAAAAAAAAGAAATGGGAATCTGATGTGTGGAGGGAATTCAACCCCAGTGTAAAAGATTATACATTTTACTCAACGCCACATTCATCTTACTCAAGGATTGATTATTTTTTTATGTTTAATAGAGACATTGGAAGAGTAAAAACATGTAAAATAGGACTGATGGATCTCTCTGACCACAGTCAGATCTATATGGACTTAAGTATCCAAAAATACACAAATAATACATTTTCTTGGAGGCTGAATTCAAATGTCCTGAAAGGACCACTGAAAGATGAATTGGAATCAGATATTCTCAGATATTTGGAAGAAAACGATAATGGGGAAGTATCCCCTTTAATATTGTGGGATGCTTGCAAAGCTGTAATAAGGGGAAAGATTATTGCAAAACTGGCAACCCAAAAGAAACTGAGACAAGAAAAACTATCCACATTAGAGTCAGAACTTAAGAACCTAGAAAAAGAACACAAAGGCAACACTCATTCTAATGACTTGCTCAAGATTAAGGAAATTAAAAATCAAATAAATGAGATCTACACAATAGAAATCCAGAAGAAACTTACATTTCTGAAACAAAAATACTATGAAGCAGGCAGTAAATCGGCAAAATTACTAGCCTATAAATTGAGGAAACAACAAACAGAAAGAGCAATCTACAAAATCAGAGACCCAGTATCAAAGGAAATAAAATTCAGAATTCAGGATATTCTTAAAAGCTTCGAGAACTACTATAAGAACTTATATTCCCTCAAAAAACACATCCGATGCATTCCTAAACACATTAAACCTTCCCCAACTTACGGAGTCTCAAAATAAAACACACCTGTCAGAAATACAACCTAAAGAATTGGAAAAAGCAATTATGAAACTTAAAGCTAACAAATCCCCAGGAGCAGATGGCTATACAGCAGAGTAGTACAAAACCTTTAAACAGCAACTATCTCCTCTCCTCCTGAAAACATTTAACTATGTCCTCCACACAGGGGAAATCCCCCCCCCTCCTGGAGAGAAGGGGTCATTGCAGTTATACCTAAACCTGAAAAGGATAAACTAGAATGCTCCAACTACAGACCAATCAGTGTATTAAATCAGGACTATAAGCTTTTTACCACTATCCTTGCCAAAAGGTTAGAAAATATACTAACAGACTTAATTCACTTAGACCAAACAGGTTTTATAAGACAAAGACAGACACAAGACAACATTAGACGCACTTTACACATAATTCATCATATAAAAAAATATAACTTAAATGCAGTCATATTGGGATTAGATGCTGAAAAAGCATTCGATTCGGTTGACTGGTCTTTCTTATATAGAATCTTATCCAGTTTCAATTTTCATAACAACTTCATTAGAACTATCCAGGAATTATATAAAAAACCAACAGCTAAAATAAGGATTAACGGTAATTTATCATCATCTTTTGAGCTGGAAAGAGGATGTCGTCAGGGCTGCCCCTCGTCTCCACTGCTCTTTGCAATCTTCATAGAACCTCTGAGCCAATGGATAAGACAGAATCAAAAAATTCAGGGTATTACACTTGGTCAGAAGGAACAAAAAATAGCACTCTTTGCTGATGACATTTTAATATACCTGGGGCAGCCGGACTCCTCTTTACCAGAACTAATCTCAGTTTTTTCAGAGTATGGAGATTTATCGGGGTACAAATTAAACATGCATAAAACCCAAGTTTTAACATTCAACTATGACCCAAATCATTATTCACTAAGCAAACTCAAAACTAACTGGGAGATGGAATCTATGAAATATCTGGGGGTCAATATCCCGAAACAACTCAACAAAATTATAACACTAAACTATGATCCACTGGTGGCAAAAATAAAATCTGGCCTAGCAAGATGGAATATGATACAATTCTTGGGTACTGCACAAAGAATTGAAGCAGTCAAAATGAATATACTTCCACGTCTTCTATACCTTTTCCAAACAATACCGGTAGAACCTCCCAAAAAATCATGGCAGGAGCTGGACAGAAGGATCTCAAGATTCATATGGCAGGGCAAGAGACCTAGAATCAGATACAGAACCTTACAGCTAAACAAAGACAAAGGTGGGCTTGTGCTGCCAAATATCAGGGATATGGCTGTGTTGTTAGACATGTATATGTTGGACACTGCATATGTGATTTAACCTCACGATGAAGGAGAGCCACAGAGCTGCAGTCCCCCGCGGTGCGGAGCCGCAGAGCCTGGACCCCCTGCGGAGGACAGGGGACAGAAGACTTCCTGACCGCTGAGGCTCGAGAGGAGAGAAGGGGGAGTTATGTAAATAAAAGGTTAATGAATGTGAATAAAGGGATTTTGATAGAGATGTGTGATTTCCCCTGCGAGGGAAATGGTTTGATGTGAGAATGTTTAAAAGGGAGAACTTTGGTGTGTTCACCCTCTTTGTTCGCTGCTCAGAAATGAGAGCAGACAGTGGGATGATTACTTGAAATAAACTGGAATTAAATGCAATTCGGTTTCGTTATTCAAGTCTCCCCACATTGGTGACTGACGACGTTGAGAATGAACAAAGAAGGTCTCAGGGTCCCGGACTCACAGCGCTCAGAGCTGGCGAGCGCAGTGGCCGTTAAGCTGCCTGATTTCTGGCAGGATAACCCACGGTCGTGGTTTCTGCAAGCAGAGTCGCAGTTCGCGCTCGCAGGAGTAACGGTGGATGACACTAAGTTCCACCATGTCATCGCTAAACTGGACAACAGCACAGCTCGGTGCGTGCAGAGCTTGGTGGAGCAGCCACCCGCGAATGACAGGTACGGCAAGCTGAAATCCACCCTCATCAAGTTTTTCACCCCCTCGGCCGAAGTGAGGGCGAGGAGGAAAACTTGATGAGGAGTTCGCCAGCCTGGAGAGGCTAGGCATCGTTCGTAGGTCGAAGAGCCTGTGGGCTTCGCCGCTGCACATGGTACCGAAAGCCGATGGCTCCTGGAGACCGTGCGGGGATTACCGCAGGCTAAACAACGCTACGGCGCACGATCGTTATCCCATCCCGCACATTCAGGATTTTTCGGTGCACCTGGCGGGAGCGCGCATTTTTTCAAAGATTGATCTGGTTCGCGGCTATCACCAAGTCCCAGTCCAACCGGAGGACATTCCTAAAACAGCAGTAATAACCCCGTTCGGACTTTTTGAATTTTTACGCATGCCGTTGGGTCTCAAAGGGGCGGCGCAAACATTTCAGCGGATGATGGATGCCGTGTTACGCGATCTCCCTTTCGTGTTTGTGTACCTCGACGACATTTTGGTCGCGAGTACTTCAGAGGACGAACACGAAACGCACCTCACAGCAGTTTTTAGGAGGCTGGGAGAGCACGGCTTAATAGTTAACCCAGCCAAGTGCCAGTTCGGCGTCGAGCGGATCGATTTTTTGGGTCACCGCGTCTCCCCGGAGGGAGCGGTTCTGTTACCAGATAAAGTACGCGCGGTAGCGGATTTTCCCCGTCCACAAACGGTCAAATCACTACAGGAATTCTTGGGGATGGTGAATTTTTATAACCGATTCCTGCCCCACGCAGCTCAAATCATGCAACCGTTATATGCCGCGCTCAAAAAACAAAAACCGACCCAGGCGGTCAAATGGTCCCCGGAGCGGGAGCGCGCGTTCACAGAGGTTAAAAAAGCCTTGGCTGACGCTGCGCTCCTGGCCCACCCAGACCCTGCAGCACGTATCGCGCTGACGACAGATGCTTCAGATTTAGCCATAGGGGCCGTTATTGAGCAACAGGTAGCCGGAGTTTGGCAGCCTTTGGCTTTCTTTAGCAAATCTTTAAGCGCGGCTGAACGAAAATACAGCGCGTTCGACAGAGAACTGTTGGCGCTGCATTTGGCTATTCGTCATTTCCAGTTCTGGCTGGAAGGACGGTGCTTCACCGCTTATGTGGACCACAAGCCGCTCACATACGCCATGGCCAAAATTTCAGACCCGTGGTCCGGCAGGCAGCAGAGGCAGCTGGCCGCAATCTCGGAATTTACCACTGACATTAGGCACGTTGCGGGCAAATTCAATGTAGTAGCAGATTGTCTCTCGCGCGCGTTCACGACTCCAACACGCGCAGAGGTAGAACGGGCCACCGTGACCGCGCCGCAGGAGAGCGGCACGGTGGCGCGCGCAGCCCCGGTGCATGTGGGTATAGATTACGCAGCCATGGCAGCGGACCAGGGGGCGGACGCAGACGTGCGCGCGCTCCAGTCTGGACCAACAGGGTTAAGGCTGGAGAGCAAGTGTTTACAAACCAGTATGCCCCCCCTGATCTGCGACATGTCGACGGGGCGCCCGCATCCGGTGGTTCCGGCCACGTGGCGCCGCCGTGTTTTTGACTCGGTCCACTCACTGGCGCACCCGGGGGTGCGCGCGTCGGTGAAACTAGTGGCGGAAAAGTTTGTTTGGCCGTGCCTGCGCAAGCACGTGAAGGAATGGGCAAAAACCTGCATTTCCTGTCAACGGGCCAAAATTCACAAGCACACAAGAGCCCCGTTAGAACCGTTCCGCATTCCGGCCAGAAGGTTCGACCATGTGCACGTCGACCTTGTGGGCCCCCTACCGGCATCGCAGGGGTTCACGCATCTTTTGACAACGGTGGACCGCACCACACGTTGGCCGGAAGTGGTCCCACTTGCGACGACCACGGCCGCGGAGGTGGCTCGCGTTTTTTTAACGGCTTGGGTGGCGCGCTTCGGGGTTCCGTCGGACATTACGTCCGATAGAGGACCGCAATTCATCTCTGAGCTGTGGTCAGCGATGGCCAACGGCTTAGGAGCCAAAATTCACCGCACTACGGCTTACCACCCTCAGGCTAATGGTTTATGCGAGCGTTTTCATAGGTCTTTGAAGGCAGCACTCAGAGCGTCGCTCACGGATGCAGATTGGGTAAATAAACTGCCATGGGTTTTATTAGGGTTGCATTCTGCGCCTAAAGAGGACTTAGACGCCTCCCCAGCGGAGCTGGTATTCGCACAAACTCTGAGGCTGCCAGGCGAGTTTTTACCAGAGCACCCAGAGCTCCCACCTCTCTCTGCTCTGGGACTGTTAGTTGGCACGGGAGCAGACACGCTCCCGGGTCCGGTTCATCACGCTTTTCCACGAGTTTTCGTCCCCAAGGCTTTGAAAAATGCCGACTTCGTTTTTGTCAGGCGCGAAGCCCTAAAAGCAACGCTCAAACCACCTTACGAAGGGCCATTTCGAGTGCTGGAGGCAGGTGATAAGCAATTTGTGCTAGATTTTGGAGACAGAAAAGAGACAGTCAGTATTGACAGACTAAAACCTGCTTTTGTCATGAAGGACGTGTCTGTACCGGTCGCAGTGGCGCCTCGACGAGGCAGGCCCCCGCAAAGGGCAAATAATCACTCTCTTCCTCAGTCAACAGAGCCGAAGCAGAAAGGCGCCGCAGGCAAGGCGGGGCCAACTCACAGCAGATTCGGCAGACGGCTGAAGCCCAAGCGGCGCACAGACTGAATGTTGGTGTTGATTATTCAGTAGTGAGTAAGGTGTTATTAAATTTTAGGAAATAGTCTGTTCTTCATCGTTTGGGGGGGGGGGGGGTTATATGGCTGTGTTGTTAGACATGTATATGTTGGACACTGCATATGTGATTTAACCTCACGATGAAGGAGAGCCACAGAGCTGCAGTCCCCTGCGGTGCGGAGCCGCAGAGCCTGGACCCCCTGCGGAGGACAGGGGACAGAAGACTTCCTGACCGCTGAGGCTCGAGAGGAGAGAAGGGGGAGTTATGTAAATAAAAGGTTAATGAATGTGAATAAAGGGATTTTGATAGAGATGTGTGATTTCCCCTGCGAGGGAAATGATTTGATGTGAGAATGTTTAAAACGGAGAACTTTGGTGTGTTCACCCTCTTTGTTCGCTGCTCAGAAATGAGAGCAGACAGTGGGATGATTACTTGAAATAAACTGGAATTAAATGCAATTCGGTTTCGTTATTCAAGTCTCCCCACAAGGGATTATTTTAAAGCCGCACAAATTAAAACTTTAGTAGAGATATGTAACCCAGTCTACACTGCACAATGGAAGGAGATCGAATGCCAAATAACAAGTGACATCCCCCTACAGGCGATAATAGGGAACAATGCCTTACCTAAACTCTTGAATAACACTAACCCGTGGATTGAGACCCCGCTAAAAATTTGGTTTAAGATAGAGAGAATTAAACTAAAGAGCCCTATCGACTTCTGCAATGGATTGCCTATGATCAAGACTTTACTCCTAATAAAACAGACACTAGATTTAAAAAGTGGAAAGAGAACGGGCTGATAAAATATTACGATTTCTTTAAGGGGCAAATTTTAAGAAGTTTTGAAGATTTGAAAAAACAAGGTCTAATAAATCAAGACCTTTACAGGTTCTTTCAGCTTAGACACCACATAAACAATATACTTAAAAAGGAGGATTTGGAAAGGGCCCAGTCAGGTGTTCTGAAGGTCTTCTTAATGGCATATAAAGGGATCCCAGGGATCAGATACATTTCTAAAATATACCAAGGTCTTCAAGACTTAAAAGGAGACAACACATCATACAGTATATAAAAGAGAGATGGGAAAAAGAGGGGAATTTCAATTTACAACTGGAAATATGGGAAAAGCTAAATAAACAGCAATGGAAAAGTACCTCATCCCTGCAGTGGAGAGAATTTGGATGGAAAAATTTGGTAAGATTTTTCAGAACATCTGCACAAAACAAATTTACCCATAAGGGGTTGAACTGTTGGCGCTTGTGTGGTGAAAAGACTGCAAATCATTTTCATGTGTTTTGGTCATGCCCAGTTATCCACCAATATTGGACCAATGTACAGACAATATTGGGGAAAATATTAAAAATAACAGTCCCCTTTTCTTTTGTAACTTTGTATTTGGGTTTACTACCGGATTCACTGGAAAGAAGAGGAGAAAAATACTTATTCACTGTTTTAATATTGGCAAGTAAAAAAGCTCTAACAAAAAAATGGATGTTGAAAGACTGTCCTACACCTGAAGATTGGATTAACGTGATCCAAGACATTTACTCGAAAGAAAAGTTGACATTCGCATTGAGACAGGACATGGATGGGTTCT
The DNA here is from genome assembly GCA_020510985.1 of Pholidichthys leucotaenia. Taxonomy (NCBI): domain Eukaryota; kingdom Metazoa; phylum Chordata; class Actinopteri; order Cichliformes; family Pholidichthyidae; genus Pholidichthys; species Pholidichthys leucotaenia. The sequence goes on along the minus strand of CM035842.1, from coordinate 34,821,310 downwards.
CGAACTTTTGGCAACCCTGGATTGCATATGTGTCTTCCATTAGATCTAATCTTTGACAAAGATTAGATCTAATGACACATGACACATGATCCCTCCCTAAATCTAAAATGATCACGAGAACAGTGAGCAAAATTCCCAGAACCACACAGGGGGACCTGTGTGGCTCAATAATGGCTTCACTCTTTGTTCCAACGCTACTCAGATGCTCTTTTATTTTTATTTTTTTGTTTGTTTGTTCGTTTTTTGCCCTTTTGTTTGTTTTTTTCTCTGTTTTGTTTGTTTTTTATTCTCCTTAATTTCACTTTTTCTTTCACTTTAAAAAAAAGGGGGTGTTGGAATGATTATTCTTCTAATGTTGTCAAATAGCAAAAAATAAGGGAACGTGATGAAAATGTAAACAATGCAATGCTGTAATGACCTGTATACCCTTTACAAAAACTTAAATTAAAAAAAAAAAAATTCAATTCAATTCAACTTTATTTATATAGCACCATTTCACAACAACAGTCATCTTCATAGCACTATCAACTGTAGGGGTAACCCCCACAGTTGCACAAAGACCCCAGCAATCAGGCGATCCCCTGTGAACAAGCACTTGGCAACGGTGGAGAGGAAAAACTCCCTTTTAACAGGAAGAATCCTCCAGCAGAACCAGGCTCAGAGAGGGGCAGTCATCTGCTGCGACTGGCTGGGAGGGTGAGGGGACAGAGAAGATGAAAAGAACAGACATGTAGAGAGCAAACAGCACGATGGGGACTCAATCTATGGGAGAGAACAAACAGATGTTAATGACCAGCAAAAAAAATATTTCATTGAGAGTGAAGAAAGGAGTGAGGCCCAGTGCATTATTGGAGGTCCCCCGGCTGACTAAACCTATTAGCAGCAAAACTAAGGGAGGGTTCTGAAACACATGATCCCTCCCTAAATCTAAAATGATCACGAGAACAGTGAGCAAAATTCCCAGAACCACACAGGGGGACCTAGTGAATGACCTGCAGAGAGCTGGGACCAAAGTAACAAAGGCTACCATCAGTAACACACTATGCCCCCAGGGACTCAAATCCTGCAGTGCCAGACGTGTCCCCCTGCTTAAGTCAGTACATGTCCAGGCCCGTCTGAAGTTTGCTAGAGAGCATTTGGATGATCCAGAAGAGGATTGGGAGAATGTCATATGGCCAGATGAAACCAAAACAGAACTTTTTGGTAAAAACTCATCTTGTCGTGTTTGGAGGAGAAAGAACACCATACCTACTGTGAAGCATGGGGGTGGAAACATCATGCTTTGGGGCTGTTTTTCTGCAAAGGGACCAGGACGACTGATCTGTGTAAAGGAAAGAATGAATGGGGCCATGTATCGTGAGATTTTGAGTGAAAACCTCCTTCCATCAGCAAGGGCATTGAAGATCAAACGTGGCTGGGTCTTTCAGCATGACAATGATCCCAAACACACCGCCCGGGCAACGAAGGAGTGGCTACGTAAGAAGCATTTCAAGGTCCTGGAGTGGCCTAGCCAGTCTCCAGATCTCAACCCCATAGAAAATCTTTGGAGGGAGTTGAAAGTCCGTGTTGCCCAGCGATAGCCCCAAAATATCACTGCTCTAGAGGAGATCTGCATGGAGGAATGGGACAAAATACCAGCAACAGTGTGTGAAAACCTTGTGAAGACTTACAGAAAACGTTTGACCTCTGTCATTGTCAACAAAGGGTATATAACAAAGTATTGAGATGAACTTTTGTTATTGACCAAATACTTATTTTACTGAGGAATTTACCAATTAATTCATTAAAAATCCTTCATTGTGATTTTCTGGATTTTTTTTTTTTTCCTCATTTTGTCTCTCATAGTTGAGGTATACCTATGATGAAAATTGGAGACCTTGCTCATCTTTTAAGTGGGAGAACTTGCACAATTGGTGGCTGACTAAATACTTTTTTGCCCCACTGTATTCGAAAATTTAAGATAAGATAAGATAAGCCTTTATTAGTCCCACAACGGGGAAATTCCAGGATTGCAACAGCACAGGGATAGCAACACTCAGAGCAACAATCAGAAGGCAAGAAAAAAACAAGCAAGCAAGAGCAGCTAATATACATATGTACATATTACTATAAGATAAGATAAGATAAGATAAGCCTTTATTAGTCCCACAACGGGGAAATTCCAGGATTGCAACAGCACAGGGATAGCAACACTCAGAGCAACAATCAGAAGGCAAGAAAAAAACAAGCAAGCAAGAGCAGCTAATATACATATGTACATATTACTATAAGATAAGATAAGATAAGATAAGCCTTTATTAGTCCCACAACGGGGAAATTCCAGGATTGCAACAGCACAGGGATAGCAACACTCAGAGCAACAATCAGAAGGCAAGAAAAAAAAAAAAAAAAAAAAAAAAAAAAAAAACAAGCAAGCAAGAGCAGCTAATATACATATGTACGTATTACTATAAAATATATATATATACACACACACACAGACACACCGTGCAGAGCATTGTAGCTGGATGGAATAAATATATGAATATATGAACACACAGTGCAGAGCATTGTAGCTAGATGGAATAAATATGTAAATATATAAACACCCACAGTACGGAGCATTGCAGCTAGGTGGAATAAATATGCAAGTATATAAACACACACAGTGCGGAGCAATGTAGCTAGATGGAATAATATGTAGATATATAAAAACACAGTGCGGAGCATTGTAGCTAGATGGGATGAAACAGCATAACCGTCTACTTAGTTATCCTACATGGTATGATTATGTGCCCATACATATTCTCACCCTCCATAGCGACCGGTATGTTCCTAGTTGTATGCCGGAGGGGACCATTGTGTAAGTCTATTGCATCTTTTGCATTCAAAAAACTATTAGTTTGTTACGTCTTTTTGCTATCTCTGCGAGCAGCCCTGCTTAGGTTGTACAGTCTGACAGCCGTTGGTAGGAAGGACCTACGAAACCTCTCGGTTGTGCACCTGGGATGATGTAGTCTGCTGCTAAATGAGCTCCTCAGTGCATCCAGTATGTCCTGCATAGGGTGGAACTCGGACTCCAGCAGAGATGATAGTTTAGCCACCGTCCTTCTCTCTCCTATCTCCTCCATCGGATCAAGGCGCTGCCCCAGGACAGAGCTAGCTTTCTTAATCAGTTTGTTCAGTCTCTTCCTATCGGCTGCAGTAATGCCACTGCCCCAGCAGACCACTCCAAAAGTGATGGCTGATGCCACCACCGTGTCATAGAATGACTTCAGCAGCGCCCCTTGTACACAACAAGTAACAAGTACTCAACAACTTAAACATGTAAATTTGTGACTTTTTGGTATATTTGCAATATTATCATCAAGTTGCTACTTTTTTGAAAATTTGTGAGACATTTTTGTTGATGTGTATATAGACGATGTTTGGATTTTGCCAACATAGTTTATGGCCATTCACAGAAACACATGACGTATGTGTGTCAAAGGTAACGCATCCCACAAAAATTCCTGTTGCTCAGTAAGGAATCAGAATAAAGTTTATTGCCAAGCACATTTACAAGTAAACAACAGGTAAACATACGAGGAATTTGACTTGACATTGGGTACGCCTGATAGGCGAATCCCAATGACGCGGCGAGCCATGAAGGCGCCTGTCAACAGAGGGGAATAGAGGGCAAAGGTCAGGAACAAAACAACAGGTAGAGAGAAAAAAAACATAGTTAATCAAAATAATGCTCATAAGTGAGCCGAATTATGATCACCAGAAAAAAAAAAACCCTCGATGCACAATTAGCAGACAATGTATCACACTTAACATACAGCAGCAGTAGAGAGCAGTGAATGATTGTTTTCGTCAGTAATCTATCGTTGCCAGGCTTTGAAATCATATCCTGGACAGCTCTTAGCGTGACCATGATGTTTTCCATCTTCCTATACAGTTCTCCATTGGCCGCTGTCAGAGTCCTGCCCAGCTGGTCGAATTGATGAGAGAGCTTCGCCTGGTCCGCTTTTTGATAAGCTCTGTCCATCTTCTTTAATTTGCGATACACCAGGACAATCCCAAAGCCGATCAGTAGAAGTCCTGAGACCGTAGCTCCAAATAGATATAGATCTTCTATATCTTCAATTGAAAGATCGCACAGACACAAGAGTTTCCAATTGCTTGTATCCTTAAAGGCGTCGGCCGGACGAAAATTCAATATCGCTAAATCATATCTTAAAATTGTTGTGTGAGACGAGCTAATTTGAACCGCACATGTTTTGGTGTCAACAAATGTCGCATAAGGTGACAATGCGCTATTGAAGTATGATTTCCTTGAGAGCTGTCTGACTGCCAAGCGATCAGCGGCTAAAATGGCCACTGACTGTGACGTCAGGTCAGGAAACGACCAGCAAACACTCGACGGATATTGCGTGTTGTTTACGTTTTAAAAACGGTGATAACGGATATTTCTAGGAGTACTTGTGGATTACAAATAGAGTATTTATTACGATTAGGATTTCAGTGATCGAATTAATTATGGTTTGGCGTTGTGTTGTCTACGGGTGCGACGGTATACCGGAGGAGCACGCGGTGAGTGTTTATGAATTTCCCCTGCCTGGGAAAATCAGAACCGCATGGGTGAAATTAGTTCAGAAAACGCGAAAAAATTGGAATGATGTCGTTAAATCACCCAACATGTGCAGTAGACATTTCGTTGACAGCGATTTTGAGAATAAGATGCAATTGGAAATGAAATTAGCAAAAAGATTGCTGATAAAAAAAATCGGCTGTTCCAACTATATATCCGTTCATTTCAAAGTCCCACTCTCAGACAAGTGTCAGTGACAGTGGCGTGAAAAGCAAGGGTGATCTACCGATGCGATCTGCTGTCAGAAAAAGAGAAGTAAACAGGGTAAGTTTTTTTTTTTAATATTCACTGCCAATATTTACTAAAATTATTTACAAGCAATGAATTTCATTGCCTTAACAACTTATCAAATATTAGAATTTTAGGGTATTCATACTAATCAAATATGAAATATTCAGTGCTGTATAGGGAGGTGGTTGTGCCTGTTTGCTCAAGTTATATTTCTATATATGTAATCCAATTTGACACCTCTGGAATGAAATTATGTTGATCTACTGTTTTTGCAGATGTTATCCACTGTCACTCAACCTTCAAATACTGTGGATTTTTCTGACCAAGCAGAGGAAGCTGATGACCAGGACTTTTATGTAAATCCACTTTCAGATCCACTAGACCAACATGTCCCACCTACACTAAATACAGCCCAGGCTATACCAGATCCTCTTCTGACAACACCCAATCCAGATCTCAAAGCCGAACCATCACTGCAACCCAAGTACAAAGATGCGAGCACTACATACGATCCACCAGCTCCTGAGAGACTGCAGCCTAACACAAAAAACAATTTCACACAAACCAGAAAGTTAATTGTCCGACCAGAGAAAAAAACGGTAAAACGTGAGTATCATTGATTTGAAATCAACAATTTATTTACATTATTGTTCATGTGAACTATCAGAATAACTTGTTAACCCTAACACATTGTTAAAATTATTGATCTCCTCACAATTTAGTCCAATATGGGGTAATCAATATTTTAAACCAGGGAGAGCGGACGCTGTATTTAAAGTATGGAATTTAAAAGGGATACAAAAGATTCAGGATTTATATTTGCCATGTGCAGACAACATAATGTCTTTTGAAGAGCTGAGGATCAAATTTAATCTCAATAGAACACATTTTTTTAAATATCTTCAACTTAGAAACTTTATTCGATCAAATCAAAATAAAGCTCTCACTCGACCTATTTATTCATCCTTGGAAAAAATGATGATGAAAGATAGTAAAAGAAAGGGTATTATTTCAGAGTTTTATAACTCATTGACACTATCTTCAAGTGAAAATTCACTGAAAAGATTAAACTACTGGAAAGAAGATCTGCAAATTGAAATTTCGGAGGAACAATGGGAATTGGCTTGTACAGAAGCTCAAACCAAATCAATAAATGCACGCCTTAAATTGATACATTTCAAATGGTTAATGCGGATGTATGTTACACCGGAGGAGTTAAATAGATATAACAAAAATATACCAGATACATGCACAAAATGCATGGAAAGTAAAGGAACCCTATTTCATTGTTTATGGGAATGTAGATTAATAAGAATGTTTTGGGAAGAGGTGAGGGTAACAATTGAAAAAATAATCTCAAAACAAATCATATTGAATCCTAAACTGGTTTTGTTGGGTCTGTACCCAGAAAAGCATAATTTCAATAAAAGTGAAAGAACATTCATAGACCTCAGTTTGCTTAATGCCAAAAAATGTATTGCACTATTATGGAAAAAGACTCATAGACCAGATGTGACTCAGTGGTTAAGACAGATGTTAACAAACCTTCCATTAGAAAGAATAACATATATACTGAAATCAAAGGAAATTGTGTTTGAGAATATATGGAGACCTTTTATTGATTATGTAAAAAATTTAAACATAACTCTTGAAGAAGAAGGTGAATGATGTGTGTGGACCTTGTAAATTCCAAACTGGTGAACATAATATGTATACTTATGTATTGGATTGTCTAGACTAAACAGAGGAGCATTGTTGAAGACTTGATTTTGTTGGTGGTTGTTGGTGTTTTTAGTGCATTTTTTTTTTTTTTTTTGTAGTACTTTAGTGTTAGTGTTTGATTGTTTGTATCATGTTTGTTAAAAAAAAAAAAAAAAAAGGTTCAATAAAGATATTGTGGAAAAAAAAAAAATTATTGATCTCCAGGCTCACACTCTCAGACCGATCCGAAGATCACACAATGGGACACAAGTCATCCGAGCACATGCGATACGTGCCGTAGATCACTGGCAACAACAGGGCCTCGCACATCGACACCAAGGAAAGCAAAGAGGAAGTTTGAGGACGTTGACACGGATGATATTGACTCTGTGTTGTCTTACGCCTCTAACAATGACCCACATGATGTTACATACCATCCAAGTTTTATGGATGTATCAGACCAAAGGTATGATTCAAATTAATGAAACATTTCAAGACATAAAATGAAATATGAATTTTGTAATTTTTTATAATACTAAAGATATATAATACTAAATAATATAATATTAAAATCTATATACACTGTTTGTTTATAACATTTCAGTTTCAACCAAAAGGAGTCCCATAACCACGAGGAGGACAAATACATAGTTTACAAAAGTTGCCTCTGGAAATTATTCAGCAATTGTCCTCATTGCAGTCATCCATGTGAGGTTAACAAGTCACACTAAAGGCTCTCTGTTGGTGATCAAACAACATTGTCCACATTGTGTTGAGGATCGATCCTGGCACAGCCAGCCGATGATCAGGGACATGCCAGCTGGTAACATACAGCTTTCATCCGCCATTCTCTTCACTGGGGCATCATATGTCAAGGTCCTCAGAGTTCTAAATGCAGCCGGTATCGTTGGAATTTCCACGACCACTTACAAGGAGCTTTCGATTTCTAATTTTTTTTTTTCCACAATATCTTTATTGAACCTTTTTTTTTTTTAACAAACATGATACAAACAATCAAACACTAACGCTAAAGTACTACAAAAAAAAAAAAAAAATGCACTAAAAACACCAACAACCACCAACAAAATCAAGTCTTCAACAATGCTCCTCTGTTTAGTCTAGACAATCCAATACATAAGTATACATATTATGTTCACCAGTTTGGAATTTACAAGGTCCACACACATCATTCACCTTCTTCTTCAAGAGTTATGTTTAAATTTTTTACATAATCAATAAAAGGTCTCCATAGATTCTCAAACACAATTTCCTTTGATTTCAGTATATATGTTATTCTTTCTAATGGAAGGTTTGTTAACATCTGTCTTAACCACTGAGTCACATCTGGTCTATGAGTCTTTTTCCATAATAGTGCAATACATTTTTTGGCATTAAGCAAACTGAGGTCTATGAATGTTCTTTCACTTTTATTAAAATTATGCTTTTCTGGGTACAGACCCAACAAAAACAGTTTAGGATTCAGTATGATTTGTTTTGAGATTATTTTTTCAATTGTTACCCTCACCTCTTCCCAAAACATTCTTATTAATCTACATTCCCATAAACAATGAAATAGGGTTCCTTTACTTTCCATGCATTTTGTGCATGTATCTGGTATATTTTTGTTATATCTATTTAACTCCTCCGGTGTAACATACATCCGCATTAACCATTTGAAATGTATCAATTTAAGGCGTGCATTTATTGATTTGGTTTGAGCTTCTGTACAAGCCAATTCCCATTGTTCCTCCGAAATTTCAATTTGCAGATCTTCTTTCCAGTAGTTTAATCTTTTCAGTGAATTTTCACTTGAAGATAGTGTCAATGAGTTATAAAACTCTGAAATAATACCCTTTCTTTTACTATCTTTCATCATCATTTTTTCCAAGGATGAATAAATAGGTCGAGTGAGAGCTTTATTTTGATTTGATCGAATAAAGTTTCTAAGTTGAAGATATTTAAAAAAATGTGTTCTATTGAGATTAAATTTGATCCTCAGCTCTTCAAAAGACATTATGTTGTCTGCACATGGCAAATATAAATCCTGAATCTTTTGTATCCCTTTTAAATTCCATACTTTAAATACAGCGTCCGCTCTCCCTGGTTTAAAATATTGATTACCCCATATTGGACTAAATTGTGACAACAACTGTGGTTCTTTTAAATAGTTTTTAGCTTCACACCATATTTTGATCATATGCTTTACAAATGGATTTTTAACTTGTTTTTGTAATTTTTTTGCCGAATCTGAGTATATGAATATGGGAAGAGGTAAAGGTAAATTGTATGATTCCATTTCAGTCCAGTGAGGGAGATCATTTGATGAAAAATAATATGTCATAGACCTCAGTTGTGCCGACCAATAATACAACATAAAATTTGGACATTTCAGACCTCCACGATCAAATGGTAAATATAATAAAGACAAACGTAATCTAGCCCTCCTGTTGTTCCATATAAATTCCACTAACTTTTTTTTTATTCTTGAGAATAGATCTAAAGGTGGTGATAAGGGAATGTATTGAAATAAATAAAGTATTTTAGGTAAAATATTACTTTTAAGTATATTGATTCTCCCGATCATCGACATTGGTAGTGACATCCATCTCTGAGTTAACTCATTGATATCTGACATTAAGGCTTCATAGTTGACGCTGGCGACTGATTCTAGCTTAGGCATAATTTGGATTCCTAAATATTTCGATTTCTAATTTTTATTAAATTAATTTTATTTCAGAATATGTGGATGATCTGATGAATACTCTTTTCGACAAAACCTTGGTTGATCCAACCCACTTATTGGAGCAGTGGCACTCTGTACAAGCCAGAGTTCCCGCAACATTGAGTGCCAAATTTCAGCGTCCCATCAAAGCTGATGCTGTTGAGCAACATGTATCTAGATTTTCAAAATCAAACATGTAAAAGTAGAATAAATTTCCAATTAGCAATGAAAGTTCAGCTTTCAATTGTTAGGGAAGCAACATATTTTGCTAAGACAAACAAATATAAGCCTAAGATTTTTAGAGAAATGTGCTTTTAAAAATTGAACACGAATTTTACACCATAAAATGGTAGAAAAATTAGTCTAATGTATATGAGATCCGACTTTGATGAATGCTGAAATATTAGAATTATAAAATTGACATGCACATTAATAAACTCAATATATGATTTTACAAAACTTTATTTAAATATCATTTTTCACAAATCTAATCTTGGTAGGCAAAATCCCTTATAGTGATCCGATGGGAATGTTTCTCTGATGAGGCTCACAGCACAGGCAGGCAATATCACCCTCACTTCTTCCTGAGCTGACGTCACTGCTGCCTGCCCCTATCGACAGATGGCGGTACTGCAGCATCACTTAGTGAAAGATGGGCTATTACCAAATAAAGTCATTTATGGAGGCTGGTGGCACATATTAAATCACGGGAATGGCCAGAATGGAATATTTTCATACAATCAGTTTATTGGTTCAATAAAAAAATGTCACCGTCCGAGGACTTTAATATAACCCGCAGCAGCAGTCCCTTAGGGACAAATAGGCTCCCCCGGACCTGATTTCCTAATCCATAATTTCATTAGGATGAATCACCAGTAGAGAGCCACGCAGACACAGACAATAGCAAGCTGGGATCCAGTCAGTTAGGATACCTAGTTAAGGGTAGCTAGAAATAGTACTCTTCTTACTATTTGTCAGGGAGTTAATATTTCAGACTCCTGTGTGAATTTACGTAAGTACTTCACTGAAAACTTGCTGAATCTAGGATACTGTCATTGTAATTTATTACAATTGGGTTGACATAAACTTATCTTGAAACAGACACTTTCACCGCAGTTTTCCAGTTAATCACTCACAGATATAATAAGGTTAAACTCGGAGTGGTGGCCTAGTTCATTAAGCAGGGGTGTCCAATCGTGTGCCATGGAGGGCGAACACCCTGCAGGCTTTACCTCCAACCAGTGTCTTCAACAGCAAATTCCACTGAACTTTTTCCTACTGATTGCTGATCAGTGAAAACACCTGCTGAAGACACTGGGTGGAAGAGAAAACCTGCAGAGTCTTAGCCCTCCATGACACATGATTGGACACCCCTGTGAGACAGCATCTCCCCACACCCGGGAGGTTGGGGGTTCAAGTCCCGGCCGGGTCATACCAAAGACCATATAAAAATGGTACTTCCTGCCTTCTAACTTGGTGCTCAGCATAATAGAATGGGGGAAGGAGAAGTTGTTTGTGGCGGTGCCTTGCATGGCAGCGACCCTTCTGAGTCTACATGTGAATAACACTGTAGGTAGGAGAAATGCAGTTTCGTTCTACTGTACATGATTGATTGGCTGTATGGACTGAATGATAATAGAGATGGCTTCTTCTTCTTAGGAGATATTTAAGATACAAATTTTGTGGTTCTGTCTGATGCAATTGTCCACTGGGTCTGTTTTAACCATTTTTTAAATTGTGGTCCCCACAAAAATAAACCACTTGGACCGGAGTGGTGGCCTAGAGGTAGAGAATCTGCCCCATAACCGGGAAGCCGGGGTTCAAATCCCGGCCAGGTCATGCCAAAGACCACGTAAAAGTGGAACTTCCTGCCATCCAGCTTGGTGCTCAGCAATAATGGAACGGAGGAGGGAAATATTGGTTACCCAACCTCACTGAGCGCACAAGTCAAGTGTGGTCCCAAGCCCAGATAAACTGGGCAGGGTTGTGTCAGGAAGGGCATCCAGTGTAAAAACTCAGCTTCAACTGCAAGAGGACCCACCCCAACTGAGGGACTAATTGTGTCCAGTCAAAATAAATATGGATGATAATGATCTCTGTTTTCAAGAATAGGGCTAAAACCTACCTTTTTGGTATAGCCTACAATTAGGGAGGGAGCATGTGTTTCTGAATCCTCCCTTAGTTATGCTGCTAATAGGTTTAGTCAGCCGGGGGACCTCCAGTAATGCACTGGGCCTCACTCCTTTCCTCACGCTCAATGAAATATTTTTTTTTGCTGGTCATTAACATCTATTTGTTCTCTCCCATAGATTGAGTCCCCATCGTGCTGTTTGCTCTCTACATGTCTGTTCTTTTCATCTTCTCTATCCCCTCACCCCCCAGCCAGTCGCAGCAGATGACTGCCCTTCCCTGAGCCTGGTTCTGCTGGAGGTTTCTTCCTGTTAAAAGGGAGTTTTTCCTCTCCACCATCGCCAAGTGCTTGCTCACAGGGGATTGCCTGATTGCTGGGGTCTTTCTGCAACTGTGGGGGTTCCCCCTACAGTTGATAGTGCTATGAGATGACTGTTGTTGTGAAATGGCGCTATATAAATAAAGTTGAATTGAATTGAATTGATGATGATGACTTAGGCAGAAGCTAATACCAGTAACTCCAGGATTTTGCAGGCTGTTTTTGTGATTGTTGTGGCCGAAAAAGCCTGAATTTGCGGGAGCTTTTTTAAAAAGCTGCGGTGTTTTGAGGTTTTTTTGCACTGAAAGTTGTGGGAGGAAGTACAAACTTTAAAGTTGCTTTTTTCCATAGTTCACTACAATGCCATTCTATATACACCACAAGGAAATGCACAAGATTCCAAAATTTCCTATTAAAGTGATTTATTTGTAAATTAAGCAGAAACTTCTGTTATACAGAAACTCCTTTGTGCAAAAGCAAATACAGAATTCAATTCAACTTTATTTGTATAGCACCTAATCACAAGTCATCTCAAGATGGTAGATATACAAGCACAAATACAGATCATAACTAATTCCGAGACAAACCCCAACGATGGAACAATCTCTTATGAGTAAGCACGAGGCGACAGTGAAAAGGAAAAACTTCCTTATAGGAAGAAGCCTTCAGCAAACCCAGGCTCAGGGAGACGCAGTCATCTCCCACAACTGGTTGGTCTTCATGCCCTGGCTTCAAGAAGTGTGGGCATGTTTTGATTGACTCCATACTGACTGGATAATAGGGTGGCATCACAGCCATGCTGATTGGATAACACACAGCATCACGACCTGTCAGTCACCACAGTGTTCCCTGGACAAATCAAGGAAATGAAAAATTTAATGCTTAAAAAATTATACCATAAAGTTGCCGTGATTGCATCGGTCTGAAGGATAATTCGCCATATGTGGAGAATGAGGTGTGCGAGCAAATTAAGCGGAGCGTCAGCAGACTGTGTCTAACAAATCAACACAGAACATGCTGGGAGAAGCAGCGGCCAGACACAACCTGGCTCAAAGGCACGCTAACTGATGGCGATTAAAAAAAAGTTATTCTCAATAAAGTGAAAAAAAAGATAATGCGTGGAGTGTGCTTTTGCCCTGAGGCTGATTTTTCATGGAAAACAGCTGAGCTCTGTGGTTCCAGCAAACAGCTGATTGGATCCATCGGTGTTCTGATATTTTGGCATATCTATCAGAACAGCTAGTATACGTACAGGAGAACTGAAATGGCGTTTCTCTCTCTCTTCAGTATTGTGCACAATATAAAAAAAGAAAAGGAATAAGGCTGGAAAAACAACAACAGCAGTCCATGTACAGTAATGCTACCCATAGTGCAAATAGCGACAAAAGATAGACTTAAGGATTAATGCTTAAAAAAATTATACCATAAAGTTGCCATGATTGCGTAGGTCTAATGGATAATTTGGCATGAAGAACACGAGGGGCGGGTGGGGGGGATGGGGTGGCGGGGAAGCAGCAGCTGAACCTGTGGATCGCAGTCCTTTGCAGGCACACGGGTAAAGCAGCAGTCAATGGATCTCATTCATTCATTCATCTTCTTCCGCTTAATCCTTTTTCGGGACGCGGGAGGGCTGGAGCCTATCCCAGCATATTTGGGCGAGAGGCAGGGTACACCCTGGACAGATCACCAGTCCATCGCAGGGCCAACACAGAGAGACAGACAACCATTCACTCTCACAGTCATACCTAAGGACAATTTAGAATCCCCAGTTTGATGCCAATTAACCTAACTTGCATGTTTTTGGCCTGTGGGAGGAAACCGGAGAAATCCATGGTAAACCCACGCAGACATGGGGAGAACATGCAAACTCCACACAGATCACTGTTGGTCAGGGGCTGGGATCGAATCCAGGATCCCCCGGCCAAGGGTAAGTTGCTGTGCTGCCGCAGCGCTAACCACTCCGCCACCGCGCCGCCCAATGATCTCAAATATTTGTAAACGTGTCCTGTTATAGTACTGCATGAGTTTATTCAAGAGACAGAAGAAATTCAATATTACACTTAACTCCACCACTGAACAGTCATATAAACTAAAATAATTATGATGACTGAGCAACTCCCATTCCATCCATCCATCCATCTTCTTCCGCTTAATCCTTTTCGGGTCGCGGGGGGGCTGGAGCCTATCCCAGCATCTTTGGGCGAGAGGCAGGGTACACCCTGGACAGATCGCCAGTCCATCACAGGGCCAACACAGAAAGACAAACAACCATTCACTCTCACAGTCATACCTAAGGACAATTTAGAATCCCCAGCTGATGCCAATTAACCTAACTTGCATGTTTTTCGGCATGTGGGAGGAAACCGGAGAAATCCCGTTGTAAACCCACGCAGACACAGGGAGAACATGCAAACTCCACACAGTGATCTGTGTTCTCCCCGTGTCTGTGTTCCCCAAAGTGCAATAAACACTATTATCTTGAATATAAGTGATAAAAGACCACATACAGTGGTGTGAAAAAGTGTTTGCCCCTTCCTGATTTCTCATTTTTTTGTATGTTTGTCACACTTAAATGTTTCAAATCAGATCAATTTTTTTGTATTTTTATTCTAGTGTTTCTTTTTTCCCCACTGAGAGAGTAGGGAAGGGAAAAAAAACAACATTCCTAATAGTAATTTACTCATGCATACTTAAATTATATGATTAGAGGTGGGTATAGTAGCCCAGTGTTTCCTCTGGCTTAAAGACCTTGGCGCGGTGACAACATATTTTTCCGGGGGGGGGGGGCACATGACACTATTGTAACCGGAATATGTTCATTTTATACGAGTTATTTCTTTTTTAAAATTCTGCACAGTAACTTTGCTTATGGAACTTACCACTTGAAGTATTTGTACAACCAAGGCTTGAATGTTGAAATATTGGGCCAGCTGGGGTCCCACCCAGATGTCCTGTGTTTGAACTTTTTAGTGCTGTCATCCTTCTCTCCTTCCTCTGCTCTCACCTCTCCTGGACCCTCTGCCTGAACACTTTCCTCTCCTTGACTCCTCTCTTCTGTCTCATCTTGCCCTCTCTGAGCCCTGTCTAATTCAGGTTCTCTCTCTGTCTATGGTGGTATACAAACAGGTCAGAAAATATCAAGTATCATGCTTTGTCCTGCAGGATTTTTTTTGTCATGGTTTACATAAATGACAAAAAATGGGGGTTTTTTTGTATTTTTATTCTCGTGTTTCTTTTTTCCATTGAGAGAGGGAAGGGAAAAAACATTCATAATAGTAATGCATACTTAAATTATATGATCCGAGGTGGGTATAGTAGCCAGAAATTCTACTCATGTAAAAGCAGTGCTTTGAAATTAATAATTAAAAGTAGACAAACAAACCTTTCTAGTTAAGGGTACAAAGAGCACCCACTTAAAAACTTGAGTAATGACTTCAGTCTTGAAGGCTTGAGGTTTTTCTCCAAAATTTATAACAATTTTCTTGTAGTTTTCTACTTTTCTCTGTAAATGTATCTAAATTTGCAACCATTTTCCTCAAATTTGTAATTTCCTCTTGTAAAACTGACTTTTCTTGTACATTTGAGACATTATTATACATTTGTGGATTATTTTATGGCTAATTTTTTGTCTATTTTTTAAAATAAAATTACTGGGTTTTTTTTAATAAATTTGAAACAGATTGTTACAGGGAAATAGTAAAAAAAAATTACCACAATTTACACTTTTGACCATAATTTTGCAGAGTCAAAACAGAACAATAATTTAACTGATTTCAAAGAAAAAAATAAAATTGCATTTAATGAAATAAATTAACTTAAATGATCAAAGATGCAGTTATTTCTGTTATAATATTTCTATATATTTATAGTTTGTTTGTTTTCTTTTTTTTTTTTTTTTTTAGAAATCTCCTCACCACCCAAACAGCAGGAAAAACCTCCCTTATTTTGAAATCCAAATGTTGGCACATTTAGTTTGTCTGAAGATTAGGCTGCTGACAGATTAAAGTCATTGACTTTGTGAATTTTGGTCATCTTAACTTGCCAGGTACATAATAATGAACATAAATTAGTTAATATTAACTAAGGTAAAGGTAAAAACATCTTATTCTTGTCTGAAATAAGAAAAACAAAACACTAATAATTAAAAAGAAGACAAAATGAATCAACTCAAGCTCCTAACCACACCTGTTAGCTAAGCGACTCTTCCATTATTGCTTCTGTTACCAGCGGGTTAAAACCATGATGTCTTCACTGCTTACATACCTCTTCTGCTTTTTTTCCACATTTAAAGTACTTCAATAAGCTCATGCTTCTCTCGGTCAGCGACGCTAGTAGCGACACCCTCTACCTGCCGACTGGAACACGTGGGTGGGGCACTTCTGAACTCTGCGCGGATGATAGTCACGCGCGTTGTTCGTGTGTGTGCTTGTGGATTGTCATTTCTTCATATTTTTTTTTCTTAAATTTATATTTCCTCATAGAGTGGCGACATAATTTCAAGTGTGGTGGGCCGCCACCTGAAAATGTTACCAGAGGAAACCCTGAACATGTCAGCCATCAAAGCCCTCAACCACAGCACAGGCAGAGCAGTGCCAAGGTGTGATGGTTGTCAATACTGCTTGCAGCTTCAATAATCACATTTTAAGTGGTGGACAAACAGCCCTTGTGGAGATATGCATGCTCTAGTATATTTTTCCACACACAAACACTGTTCAATTAGTTCAATATTTAAAAGAAAAGACTTGATTGAAGTTATTCACTACTCCTACCATTTTTTAGTGGACAATTTCTTGCTCCATGTTTACAATCAATTGTTGGTTACTTGCATAAGTAACAGCACTGGCTATGGATACGTAAGTTGTATCCCTATAACGAAATTTCTATTGATACGGAGGAGTTGACAATCTGACAAACTGTTTCAGATCAACTCCAAGCCAGCAGCTGCTGTGGCATAGGCAGATAGTACGTTGGGCCTGTGATCAGAAGGTCGCTGGTTTGTGTCCAGCTGGTTACACCTTGTCCAAACCATTTTACTTGACACAAGATGAAACTTGCACTTAAAATTAAGAGGTTTTAGGATTTGTGAGTGGGCAAGGTTAAAAAAGTACATAAATATTTAAATTTTTAAACAAATAAATGCCTCAGATTTCTGTACCTGTAGCCTGCTGCTTTTAAGATGTGCATTAATAGAACGTACTGGCCAATCAGATTTGAGCCGTATCTGTAACAAGAATTCTATGGGTACAGTTCCGTATCCATAGCCGCTGCCTAATCAATATCCTATGACAAAGCTAGTTCTCCTGTGAAATGTCCGGCTAGCACGGTGGGGTGGTGGTTCGCACAGTGGCAGCACAACAAGAAGGTCACGTGATCGATTCCACCCTTGACCATCGTGGGTTCGATCCCACCCCCAGACCATAGGTGACTCTTCTGTGTGGAGTTTGCATGTTCTCCCCGTGTCTGTGTGGGTTTACTCCGGTTTCCTCCCACAGGCCAAAGACATGCAGGTGAGGTTAACTGGCATTAACTGGGGATTCTAAAATGTCCTTAGGTATGACTGTGAGAGTGAATGGTTGTCTGTCTCTCTGTGTTGGCCCTGCCATGGACTTGGCCATCTGTCCAGGGTGTACCCTGCCTCTCGCCCAAAGATGCTGGGATAGGCTCCAGCCCCCCACCCCAAAAAAAAAAGGATTAAGCGGTAGAAGATGGATGAATGGATGTCCGGCTACTCTACCCGTCTCTGAAGTGCCGCGCCTCTGGTGAACTTGACTTACATTGCCGTTAACGTCTTATGAGCCCATCATTACTGTGTTGGGTCAGACCGTCAAACCCCAAAGACACACAAGGTCTCGTACAGGCTCCAACTGTTAGTGTATGTCATATTTTCAGTGAAAAGAGCAGTAAATACATATTAAAATACCGGCTCTCCACGCCGCTGTCATTCATTTTAGCTGCAAAGCCAAACCGGTTTTACCTTGCTCGTTTGGCGCATTCAGACATAACCTATAGTCTTATACTTTAATGACGAAGCATCCAGAATGTACAATATACTGTATATACATTTTATATCCGAAGCTGTGTGGTACTGAACAACGTGCGCTCCTGTTAGCCAATCACTACAGCTCTGCTGCCGCGTGTTCAAACATGATAGCAAGCCGACACCCCGAGCACGAGGAGACCGCACCAGCGCGAGCACTTCAACACTCCATGTGACAAACAATACCGTTCGCGTTTAGTAATTGAGTGAAAAATGCTTACCGGAGAGCCCCCTCCGCCGCTTTAACAGCTTCAGTGCGGTACATCAGCCCTTTCCCGAAGCTTTGGCTCTGCCCACAGGCCGACCTCCGCGTCTCCTTGACGCCGCATTCGCCAGAACGTAAATCACGTGATCCTAGTCGAATAATTAGACGCTAATCACCTTGAACAGGAGAGTCCTTAAAGCGAGGAGTGGCGCTGCACTTTTTATAATTTGATTCTCGCAAAAAAAATTATGAATAAAAAACGTTTTATAATTCAAATAAATAGGCTCAAGCCCCCCCCGCGACCCCCCCCAAAAAAGATTAAGCGGAAGATGAACGAATGAATGAATGAATAATGAAGAACTAGCCGACTGTAACTTATTAAACAGCAAGACGTTAAAAGATTTCAGCAAGGTGCCTATGCATGCCGTTTTAACACGAAAACAAACCACTTTCCTATCTACAATGAACTTTTAGATATCTATAACTGCCTTCCTCCTAGGCAAAATTAAATTATTACTGGTTACAACTGTAAACGCAGATATCCACAACAACATTCATGCTAGTAAAAATTATATTTCAAGATATCTAAAATGTAGATTGTACTAGTCAAAACTAATTTCATGATGTCTGAAAAGCTTTAAAAAGTTAAGTGGCCATTTAACATTTAATAGCCTGGATATGTTTGTAGATATCAATAATTCATTTTCCTAGTAAAAATGAACATTTCAGATATCCACAATGAAATTCTTCCTCTCCATAGTGATCATTTCAGATATCTATGACGTCATTCTTCCTAGGAGAAAGACGTCACTTTCCCCCATTCATGTGTATTGGGTTTTCACTTCCAGATATCTACAGGTACATTCTCCCTATCTTGAACGAGCATTCTGGATATCTGAAATAGAATTCTGACTAGGAGAAACTCTTATTTCAGATATCTACAACGTATTTTGGATGTCCAAAATTATATTATAGTGTTGCGTCTAAAATGCCTTTACCACCAGTTCTTTTATACGAAGGTCAAATAATCAAACTGAGAGATGAAATATACTTTCACTTATTTTACTGAAAGTGAGATATGGATACAAGCAGCGCTGGAACACAGCTCTTAGGAATTTACCCCGAGAGAGTGTTGCCCAGAAAGTGGGTCCACTAGTTTTTATAAAACTCTGCCACTCCCTCATGCAAGAAGGAGTGGTCTCCTCACGTGCATCAGTACTTTTCCTTATGTGACAGCACAGCGGTGGGCTGAGCCGATTCTATCTGGTTTCAACAATGGAGTCATGAGGTGTGTGCGTGTAGTGACCTTGACGGGCTATGTAGCGTGCAAAGCAAGCAGAAGAGGTAGTGTGAAAACATTGTTGCACAGTAACTGACATTCTAAGAAAAGCAAGTAAATCTGGAGATTTTATCAACAATAGATATCTGGAATGTTTATCCAAAATGAAAATTATGACTAGTAACAAGTGGATTGTAGATATCTGAAATAAGAGTTTCTCCTAGTCAGAATTCTATTTCAGATATCCAGAATGTTCGTTCTAGGTAGGAAGAATGCAATTGTAGATATCTGGAAGTGAGAACCCAATACAAATGAATGGAGAAAAGTGACGTCTTTCTCCTGGGAAGAATGATGTCATAGAGATATCTGAAATGATCATTATGGAGAGGAAGAATTTCATTGTGGATATCTGAAATGTTCGGTTTTACTAGGAAAAACTGAATTATTGATATCTACAGCACATATCCAGGCTAGCCATTAAATGTTAAAACGGCTTGCCATAAGGTACATGATGAGTATGAAATCTCTCACCTCCCTGGATTGGGGGGGGGGCAAAAATAGGTAAGTAGCTACAGAGAAAATTTAAAATATTTACAAGAAAAATGTGCATATTTACAAAAAAGAAGTCACATTTCTAATAAAGGTCCCAAATTACAAAAGAAATCTAAGTCTAAAACCGGTTCACATTTACTGTTTTGACTGCTCTTATCTCACATTTTACCATGCAGTTAAGACATACCAAAATATAACACAACGTTATTTCAGTAGTATCAGACCATACCAATTTCTACATGCAAGTTAAAAAAAATAGGCAAAGATGCTGAAATGTAAAGTGATGCACGATCAGCGTAACAGCATCATCATTCTGTAATACCAGTATGAGTGTGACTGCACCAGAGGCATGGGAAACGTCATCACGGTAATTAGTCACCATGGCAACGACTGCTGATTGATTTTGTCTCCCCAGAATAACAGGCAGTAGCCACACACACAGATATATTTCTTACCTGCGCTTTTCTACGCCCGTGCTTTCCGGTACTGGGGGCAGCTGGTTTTTCGGAGACTGGCAGAGCACGGGTTGATAATTAACCCAGCAAAGTGCCAGTTCGGGGTGGCGCAAATCGATTTTTTGGGGCATCGCGTTTCACCGGAAGGAGCGGTTCCCCTTCCTGAGAAAGTGCGCGCAATAACAGATTTCCCCCGACCTCAAACGATAAAAGTGCTGCAGGAGTTTCTAGGAATGGTTAATTTTTACAACCAGTTCCTTCCGAGCGCAGCGCGGCTCATGCAGCCACTGTACACGGCACTGAAAAAACAAAAACCCACGAATAAGGTCGAATGGTCTCCGGAGCGGGAGCGCGCTTTCTCCCAGGTCAAATCAGCCCTTGCAAGCACCGTTTTGTTAGCGCACCCGGTTCCGACAGCCCGTTTGGCGCTCACCACCGACGCTTCTGATCTAGCGGTGGGTGCAGTCATTGAGCAGTGTGTGGCAGGGACCTGGCAGCCACTCGCTTTCTTTAGCAAATCCTTGCGCGATAACGAGCGTAAATACAGCGCGTTTGACAGGGAGCTTTTAGCCCTACACTTGGCCATCCGCCATTTCCAGTTCTGGCTGGAAGGGCGTCGTTTCACTGCTTTCGTGGACCACAAACCGTTAACTTTTGCGATGGCCAAGATCTCAGAACCTTGGTCAGGCCGACAACAAAGACAGCTAGCCGCAATATCAGAGTTCACCACCGATATCCAGCATGTCGCAGGTAAACACAATGTAGTGGCGAACTGTCTCTCACGTGCTGTGGCAACGCCAGGCCACGTAGGGGCAGACTCGGTGGCTGTGGGCCAGGGCAGTGACGCGGGAGCGCGCGCAGCCCCGGTCCACGTAGGTTTGGATTATGCAGACATGGCTGCAGAGCCGGTTGGTGACGCGGATGTGCGCGCGCTCCAGTCTGGACCAACAGGGTTAAGGTTGGAGCACAGGGTGCAGCAAATAGGTATGCCCCCCTTAATATGCGATGTCTCCACGGGACGGCCTCGTCCCGTGGTTCCAGCCGCGTGGCGCCGCCGCGTTTTTGACTCGGTCCATTCGCTGGCGCACCCGGGGGTGCGCGCATTGATCAAGATGGTGGGGGAGAAATTTGTCTGGCCGGGGTTGCGCAAACAGGTCAAGGAATGGGCAGCAGCTTGTGTAGCGTGCCAGAGGGCTAAGATACACAAGCACACGAGGGCCCGCTTTGGAGACCTTTTCAGATCCCGGCTAAGCGGTTTTGATCATGTGCATGTTGATCTGGTGGGTCCGCTTCCCTCGTCTCAGGGGCACACACACCTTTTGACGATGGTGCACCACCATCAACCACCACGCGTTGGCCAGAAGCGGTACCTCTGGCGTCAACAACAGCAGAGGAAGTTGCGTGTGCGTACGGCCATGGAGGACAGTAAATTAGTCACCATGGCAACGACTGCTGATTGATTTGGCGGTTTTGGTGTAACCCCCACAACAGATTAAGGGACAGGTCAGCTCTCTTCTCTTGGTTTTTCCCGCTGCACATACTGAGATGTAATGTGCCATGCATGTATAGTGTTCATGCGTCCTGTCCTTACTGTGACCTAGAGGCTGAGATCAATATGTAGATGTGCCTTGTAACCTCTTTGTCCTGCACCTGGAGCAGAGGGCTAGCAAATCTGCCTATTGTTATGTAGTCCTCTTAAATGCAAATGTCTCATGCCTGTCTGGCAGTCCTTTTGATCGCACCAACTGCTGTGAATCTTCTTTGATGTATTTCTGAGTTGGGTATAAATACTGCACAGGTTCTGTAACTCGCTCTCTCAACTCCACTTCCCTCAACTGCTGCTGCTGGACACAGACATTGTGTCCTCCTTCTCCCGAGAGCCGCTGGGCTTCCTCCCGGCGCACATGCACGGCGCCGGGAGCGGAGCTCGTGTCGGCAGTATGATTAATAAAACCTGCTTAAAACCACAGCATCGCTGCTTATTTATCATCCGCCACAGGTCCCAAATTTACAAAAGAAATCTAAGTCTAAAACCGGTTCACATTTACTGTTTTGACTGCTCTTATCTCACATTTTACCATTCAGTTAAGACATACCAAAATACTGTATAACACAACCTTATTTCAGTAGTATCAGACCATACCAATTTCTACATGCAAGTTAAAAAAAATAGGCAAAGATGCTGAAATGTAAAGTGATGCACGATCAGCGTAACAGCGTCATCATTCTGTAATACCAGTATGAGTGTGACTGCACCAGAGGCATGGAAACGTCATCACAGTAATTAGTCACCATGGCAACGACTGCTGATTGATTTCGTCTCCCCGGAATAACAGGCAGTAGACACACACACAGATATATTTCTTACCTGCGCTTTTCTACGCCCGTGCTTTCCGGTACTGGGGGCAGCTTTTTAAAATTACACTCCATGTGACCAATGAAGCAGTTGGACGTGAAGGTTATACAGCATATTGTAGACGTTTTTGCAGTAGCCGGAGCTGTGTCCGACACAACCAGCACTCCAATTCTCCAAAAACGCAGCTGCATTGGTCTGCCCATCTCATCTCCTCCTCCTCCCATCCTCCGTCTGGTGACTCCTGCGCTTCATTGAATTCATAGTGACACCAGTGTAACATCACTCGGGGATGAGGTCTAAAAATATCATACAATCAGGGCTTGACATTAATGTAGAACATTTGACTTATGCTATGGAATAGTTTGAAAATACTGAGAGCTCCCTATGTTCCTGTTAGAAATGAACAGTACACTGTGCATGTGCACAGTTAAAACAAAAAGGTCATGCTGTAATGAGTTCTCGCCACTGAAGTCACTTCTCTGTAATGCCACCACATAATACTACATAAAAGCTGTTGATTGGAATCCTGAACCCATTGCATCTGATAACACCACGGTTACAAAAGTAATTTTTTTGTAAGTTGTCTGTGTTTTTTCAACTGATTTAAGACATCTCAAGCTCAGCAGGGACTCCTCTGCCCTCCGTCATCATGGCCAACAACGATTCCCTCAGGAACAAAAGTGATGACTTCAGGGGAACGTTTGTTTCCAAAAAGATTTTAAGGAGTGCTGTGTCCTGGCGTTCACTGAACGTGGCTTAGTGAGCAAGACCAGGACTCGGATCTGTTCCTGGATGGTTTTGGGACCCTGTACCGATTGGACCGCAATGCTGAGGTGACAGGGAAAACACAAGGAGGGGAGGTGTGTGTCTATGTGAATAGACGATACTGCAGCTCTGTCACTGTCAGAGAACAGATATGTGTGCCAGACATTGAACTCCTGTCTGTGTCTCTGTGCCCGTTTTATTTGCCCCGTGAGTTTCCTCAGATTTTTATAACAGTTGTATATATTCACCCCAAGGTAGATGCCGCCTCCGCCTCCCGCACTATATATGAGGTTATACAGAAACTGCAGACCATCTCACCAGAGGCTCCCAACTTTGTACTGGGTGATTTTAACCATGTGTCACTGGAAAAGACCCTAACCAACTTTTATCAATGTGTCTCCTGTCCAACTAGACGTGGCAAGACACTTGACCGGTGTTATAGGTCTATTAAAGACGCTTGTAAATCACTCCCTCTCCACCCCCCACCCCCCCGGGCTCTGCAGATCACAATTGCGTGCATCTTCTCCCCACTTATAAGATTGTTTTAAAGAGGGAGAAAGTCCAAACCAAGGAGATGAAAGTGCGGACAGATAATGCTGTGTGTTCTCTGCAGGAGTGCTTTGACTGCACGGACTGGGGAGTGTTTGAGGAATCATGTAAAGACTTGGACGGACTGACGGAGGTCATCTGCTCATATTCAGCATTTTGCAGGGATATGCTTATACCCAGTAAGAGGGTCAGAATATACCCTAATAATAAACCTTGGGTTAACAAGTCTGTTAAGTCCTCCATAAAGAAAAAGAAACAAGCTTTTCAACAAGGGGGGGGGGGGGACTGGACTTACATATAGCCACTAAAGAACTGAAAATAGAGATTTTAAAGGCAAAACAGAGCTATAAAACCTTACTGGAGAACAAAATGACTTGGGCTCAGCCTGGTCCAGTATGAAAATGATCACTGGTCTCCAGAACACTAGCATTAGCCAGTAGCATTAGCGTCACTTTAAATGGTTTTAGCTCAGATATTGAATTTGCTAATGCTCTTAATGGCTTTTATAATCATTTTAACATGTTTGATTTTAGCAGAGAAATACAGGTGCTAAGCCTTGAATTGTGTGACAGCAGGCATTTCTCTGTGACACAGGAGGACGTTGAAAGATCCTTTCATTCCACAAAAGTCAACAAAAGTCCAGGACCTGACAACATTTATGGTCGGTTAATTAAAACCTGTGCAAAAGAACTGAGTCCAGTCTTTCATAAGATATTCGTCAGATCCTTGGAAACGCAGCATGTCCCCAGGATTTGGAAGGATGCTGTCGTGGTCCCGGTTCCTAAATCTAGTCGCCCCACAACATTAAATGATTTTAGACCAGTGGCTCTGACTTCCATAATTATGAAAATCTTGGAAAAACTGGTTCGTTCAGAAATTCTTAAAAATACAGAGAATGTACTTGATCCTTTGCAGTTTGCCTATAGGCCTAGGAGGGGAGTGGAGGACACGACTCTCACTCTCCTTAACCTGCTTTTTAAACATCTGGAGGGGAGTGGGGCTCATGCACGGCTTTTATTCATTGACTTTTCGTCTGCTTTTAATACAATTCAGCCACACATTTTAACTTGGAGACTTTTAGAGCATTTTAATTTGAGTAACAATCTTGTGGGCTGGATTTTAAACTTTTTAACAGACAGGACACAGAGGGTTAAAGTTAATGGCTTTTTATCAGAGAAGGTGTGTTCCTCCACTGGGTCACCACAAGGGTGTGTGCTTTCACCCTTGTTATTTATTCTGTACACTAATATGTGTCAGAGTGCTTTTAAAAACAGACTTATTTTAAAATATGCAGATGACTCTGTGATCGTGAGCCTGCTCCAAGGGACTGAAAACAGTCATGGCCCAGTCACAGAGGACTTTGTCCAATGGTGTGAGGACTCGCACCTACAACTGAATATAGGCAAGACTAAAGACATGGTCATTGATTTTAGGCGAAATGCCAACACACCTGAACCGACTAAGATTAAGGGACAAATAGTGGAACAAGTCACATTTTATAAATATCTGGGTACAATTATTGATAATACTTTGAATTTTAAATTGAATTGTGAGGCCATAAACAGGAAAGGACACCAGCGCCTGTTTTGTTTGAGGAGGTTGTCCCATTTCCATGTAGATAGGACTATCATGACACTTTTTTATTGTGCTTTTATTGAATCAGTTTTAATCCTTCTCGTTAGTGTCATGGTTTAGAAACCTGCCCCTCAAAGACAGAAACTCACTGGCCCAGATCATTAAATGGTCCAGTCGTCTTATTGGGGGCGGGGGAGGGGAGTCACAGCTGGGTCTGGAGGCCCTGTACACTAGGCAGGTACAGCGGCTGGCCACCTCTATCACAGCTGATGACTCCCATCCCTTGGCCAGTGAGTTCCAGCTTTTACCCTCTGGACGGAGGTTCAAAGTCCCCAGATGCAGAACCACATGGTACAGGAACAGCTTTGTTCCTGCTGCTATCGTTCTTTTAAACAGGCCTTAATGCATTTTATTTAAACTCTTGGGTCTGGCCTTTTTACGTGGTTTTATCTTATCTACTATTTTATTGGTCCCTGGAGTGGTATAATGCTTACATACAATACACCTCCTGCAATTCTGTGTGGTGAAACAAAACATACAACCTTTACTGGGCCTACCAGACCATCTCTGCTTGGGCTTAATTAGATGGAACAAAGAAGTTCATCACGTAGCCATTGACGAGGAAACTAATTTTTCAAAACAGATTTTTTCAGAGTATTCCGACCTCTTCAGAGATGAACTTGGTAAGCATCCCGTTACCTATTCCATGAAATTAGACCCAGAGGTCCCGCCAGTGGTAAAGCCTGCATGCAAAATACAAGTACCAACGCAAGACAAGGTTAAAGCAGAATTAATCCAGATGATCAACTGAAGCATGAACACTCCTGTCACTGAGACCACAGAATGGGTGTCATCTATGGTGGCGACTCACAAGAAAAACTCTGATGACATCAGACTCTGCATTGATCCAAGGGATCTAAATAAAGCTCTGAAACGCCCTCATCACCCTACGCGCACCATAGAAGAAGCAGCCGCACAAATGCCCAACTCCACAGTCTTTTCTGTCCTGGATGCTAAATGCTCCTTTTGGCAGATAACGCTTGATAACAGACCAGTACAATATCCACATCACTGCAGATGCTGCTCCGATCCGTCTGTCAATCTCTCGCGCCATTCTCCCCTCACTCGCGAATGAGACCGTAAGATAATTAAACTCATCTACTTGGGGCAGGAGCTTGTCCCCAATCCAGAGAGGACAATTCACCTATTTTCCAGCTGAGAACCATGGACTCGGATTTGGAGGTGCTGATTCTCATCCCAGCCGCTTCACACTCGGTAGCAAACCATCCCAGCAAGGCCTGTAGGTCATTGGTTGATGAAGCCAACAGGACAACATCATCTGCAAACAGCAGAGATGAGATCCTGTGGTCACTGAGCATGACACCCTCCGATACTTGGCTGCACCTAGATATCCTGTCCATAAAAATTATGAACAGGATCGGTGACAAAGGACAGCCCTGATGGAGTCCAACTCTAACTGGAAACAAGTTTGACTGGGTCTTGGCAATATGAACCAAACTTGGTCGTATAGGGACCAGATAGCTCGTAACAGTGAGTCCGATACCCCATAGTCCCGCAACACCCCCCACAAGAGACCACTGTGGTGATCCGAGCCGTGTGTGTGTACACCAGGACAATCCCAGATCCAATCAGAACGATCCCAATCACCATTACTACGAAGACGTACAAATCTTCTACATCTTCGATGGAAAGATCAGTCAGGCACAAGAGTTTCCAATTACTTGTTTCCCGTAAATAGCCCACAGCAGCCGTTCCTGCGGGGCAAACAACCTCCCCTGGGGCACTTTTCCTCGTTGAAAAGATAGTGTCAATTGCGTTCAAAGCCCAGCTTATTAATTCCATAATTTCTTTCGATAATCAGCAGTAAAGACACGCAGACAGACGACAGCAAGCTGGGATCCAGTTAGTTAGGGGAGGAAGAGATAAGTCAGAGCAGGAGTGAAGAAAAAAGGCGTCTGCTCTCTTTGGAGGGCGGAAGTGAAGAGAAGTTAGCCACGTCTCAGTAAACAAAAGGAGAGAGCACTCCCGGTGTGTGCTATCGTAGCGGCAGATAGCCGCTAGCTCATCTACCTTTCCCAGTATAGAGCGTACATTCCCCATAATAACGGATGGGAAGGTGGGTCTGTACCTTATACTCCTTGTCCGCCGTCTAACACCAGCCCGACAACCACGTCGTTTTCGCCTTATTTCTCTCGGTACGTCGAGTTTTTTCGTCAGCACCGAGTGGCGATTAAGTGCAAGCAGCTGTTCCCTGCTGTACCGTCTCCTGCTGTAAACAGTGGCTCCGTCCGCCGGCCCGGGAGGCATTTTGGGGCGATCTGTGTGTCCGTGATGTATAAAGTGTGTAAAGAAAGGGGACATTTTCAACCCCTACCCCTTGGCCTTTGATTTCATGGACCAACGGGTCAGGGTAGGCAAAGGGGAAGAGGTACAAATGAGAACTGGGACAGACCCCAAATCTAGCCATACTTCACTCTAATATTGCAAATATGTTTGACTGCTGGACAGCATTTACTCCTGTTAAAGTGTTTCTCTTACTATTTTTTATGTATGTATAAGGGTTATTTACATTTAAAAAGGTTGTAAATTTAGTTCAAGAAAAATTAAGTATGCTTTAGTCAAAACTGATCATATTAAACAATTTTCCAACCACAAAATTGTGGCTAGTGACTTTGGAAAATCACTAGCCACAGTGGCTGGTGAGCAAAAAAGTTAATGTTGTGGCGGTTAAAAATAAGGCACGGTGAACTGGAGTTTAAAAGAGTGTTTATTCATCCGCCATCACGAGAGCTGCTCCAGTGCTGTGAGATGCGCACTGGAGCGAGCCCTCAGCAAACAGCAATGCGTGTAGTCAGAAGCAGTAGTCAGAGAGAGAGAACATGTGAATTTCAGTCAGCTTATATACCCAGTTACAGACAATACATGAAAGGCATATTAGCATCACAGTACAGAGCAGGAAGCATGAACACCTGCATTTGAGTCATACATAACAGCAGGATACTGGCAGGAAAGAGCTAGACAAAATGAGAAAAAAAAAATCCAGAAAATCACGAAGGATTTTTAAACAATTTATTTGCAAATTATGGTGGAAAATAAGTATTTGGTCACCTACAAACAAGCAAGATTTCTGGCTCTCACAGACCTGTAACTTCTTCTTTACAGGGATGGCAAAAGGAAATTCTGATTTCGGCTGAAATCTAATTTGGTCAATTGACTTATGGGGGGGCGCAGCCCCCCTGAAGCTGAGAGGTTTTCAGTAAAACAGAAGTAATTTAGACTGAAAAAAATGATAAAAAAAAAAATTAAATACTAGACTTAGATAAATCATTAAATTTAATGAAATGTTGTCTCAC
Source organism: Pholidichthys leucotaenia (assembly GCA_020510985.1). NCBI lineage: Eukaryota > Metazoa > Chordata > Actinopteri > Cichliformes > Pholidichthyidae > Pholidichthys > Pholidichthys leucotaenia. The sequence continues at coordinate 34,792,445 of CM035842.1, read as the reverse complement.
TGTCTTTAGTCCAACATATTTAACAGTTCTATAAGAGTTTATTACACTATTTACACTGGTCACCAAGTCACTTCTAATGTGAAACTTTCTTCCTTTTGGCAGCAGGATGTGTCAGTCTCGGAACTTTGAACTTCATCTCCTTTTCTGGTTTCTTCAGAAACTGTCCGAGTGTTTGTTACCTCGTCCAACTTTGAGCCAATTTTCACCTTTACCGTCACTTTTCTCTCAAGCCAATTCCATCGGAACTTATTTTTGACACTTTTGTGTATTTCTAGCACTGATGACTCCAGATCCTTCGATAAAAATCTCATAATTCTGCTGAAAACAATACCGAAAGCTCAGAATTCCAACATGAACCAGGGATGTGATTTGGGGTTGGGGAAATTATCCTGAGCCTGACTCCTGAGCGGGAGCAGGCGTTCTGCGGTTAAAACAGCTCTGGCAAATGCTGCACTACTGGCGGCTTGGATAGCGCTCACTACCGATGCCTCGGACATGGTCATAGCGGCCGTCGTAGAGCAATGTGCTGCCGGTTCTTGGCAGCCGCTCACCTTTTTTAGCAGGTCTTTGCACGACAGTGAGCGTAAATACAGCGTGTTCGATAGAGAGTTAATGGCTCTCCAGCTGGCCATACGCCACTTCCAGTTCTGGCTGAAAGGGCGCACCTTCACTGCGTTCGTGGACCACAAGCTGCTAATGTACTTAACGTACTTTATCTTCCTGGAAGATAAAATAAAGCGGAATTTGGCGAATTAGAGGAAAATCACATCCCTGAGAACACGCCACCATGAATTTTTGACAAAGCATACAACGAGCCATTTGATTGGTCCAATCATTTGCAACTATCCAATTGCAGGGCTGTTTACAATACAGCAGTAGCTTGAACACAACACATCCGGGTTATCGCGGGAGACGACTTGACCCGGGGAAGCGCCGAGCGCTTATATAATTGTGTTGATTTTCGCTAAAATCGGTAACAATAAGGTACCTTACCCCCCCCTAAAATTTTCTCAACGGATTTAGACGATTCACAGAAATGATCATATTTGAAAATAAATCGGCGGAAATCCGCGGATAATTGCCATCCCTGTCTTTAAGAGGCTCCTCTGTCCTCCACTCGTTACCTGTATTAATGGCACCTGTTTGAACTCGTTATCAGTATAAAAGACACCTGTCCACAACCTCAAACAGTCAGACTCCAAACTCCACTATGGCCAAGACCAAAGAACTGTCAAAGGACACCAGAAACAAAATTGTAGACCTGCATCAGGCTGGGAAGACTGAATCTGCAATAGGTAAGCAGCTTGGTGTGAAGAAATCAACTGTGGGAGCAATTATTAGAAAATGGAAGACATACAAGACCACTGATAATCTCCTTCAGTCTGGGGCTCCACGCAAGATCTCACCCCGTGGGGTCAAAATGATCACGAGAACGGTGAGCAAAAATCCCAGAACCACATGGGGGGACCTAGTGAATGACCTGCAGAGAGCTGGGACCAAAGTAACAAAGGCTACCATCAGTAACACACTATGCCGCCAGGGACTCAAATCCTGCAGTGCCAGATGTGTCCCCCTGCTTAAACCAGTACATGTCCAGGCCCGTCTGAAGTTTGCTAGAGAGCATATGGATGATCCAGAAGAGGATTGGGAGAATATCATATGGTCAGATGAGATCAAAATAGAACTTTTTGGTAAAAACTCAACTTGTCGTGTTTGGAGGAGAAAGAACTCCATATCTACTGTGAAGCATGGGGGTGGAAACATCATGCTTTGGGGCTGTTTTTCTGCAAAGGGACCAGGACAACTGATCCGTGTAAAGGAAAGAATGAATGGGGCCATGTATTGTGAGATTTTGAGTGAAAACCTCCTTCCATCAGCAAGGGCATTGAAGATGAAACGTGGCTGGGTCTTTCAGCATGACAATGATCCCAAACACACCGCCCAGGCAACGAAGGAGTGGCTTCGTAAGAAGCACTTCAAGGTCCTGGAGTGGCCTAGCCAGTCTCCAGATCTCAACCCCATAGAAAATCTTTGGAGGGAGCTGAAAGTCTGTGTTGCCCAGCAACAGCCCCAAAACATCACTGCTCTAGAGGAGATCTGCATGGAGGAATGGGCCAAAATACCAGCAACAGTGTGTGAAAACCTTGTGAAGACTTACAGAAAACGTTTGACCTCTGTCATTGCCAACAAAGGGTATATAACAAAGTATTGAGATGAACTTTTGTTATTGACCAAATACTTATTTTCCACCATAATTTGCAAATTGTTTAAAAATCCTTCAATGTGATTTTCTGGATTTTTTTTTTCTCATTTTGTCTCTCATAGTTGAGGTATACCTATGATGAAAACTGGAGATCTCTCTCATCTTTTAAGTGGGAGAACTTGCACAATTGGTGGCTGACTAAATACTTTTTTACCCCACTGTACATCTGGCATTAGACATATCGATGGTTTAGGATCAATTCACACAACACTAGTTAGCATAAAGCAGTTTTAATACAGTTTGAGTTTTTCTTTTATTATAAATCACAACAGAGCATTTCTGATTGGCTCGTAACATGACTAGCAACCCACTATCCAGTAAGTGTGTAGCTTCCTTTCCTATGCTTCTCATGCCCTGCTGGTCATGTGCCTTTTTTAAATTGGCAAGAAGGCAAAGGTTGAAGCGCCCAACTTGAGGCTGAATATCAGGAGCTTGTAGAACAAGTGACTGGCTCTTAACATCTCAAGTACTTGAGTTATCAGTGAAAAAGCAGAATTGCTTTCTTCTTTAATGTAAAAGTGAACATAAAGAAACATCAGGAATCGGAACACTTTTCATACTCACCACAGTAAATACAATAGTTACAGGTGGGCTCACAGCTCCCACACTGAGGATAAACCCACTGCAACTACTCAATCAACTCCTCTAATAAACTGAGGAGTACTGTGTAGTATGTGTGTAAGATAGTATTTTACATTTCATAAGAAATGATTACACCTCAAAAAGCACAGCTGCTTCAATCAGTCCTTGGTCAGTGTGCTGCATGTGTAACCACAGACTTGTGTGCACTGATAAATAACTGAGCATAGTTGTTGGTTCTTATTGTCCATCTTAAGAGGAATCCTCTCCTCAGTTCAGCTGTCTGATAATCGAGTTGATCTCCGTGCCACGGAAACCAGGGTTCCCCAGGTCCTTGAGGAGCCCAGCTTTGTCCCTCATAGAGTGACGGGCTACTGACAGCTTGAATGGCAACAGGAAGTTGTTGGCGGCACGAAATCCCTTACCGACCGAGTAGATCTCGTGGATCAGGTCTTCTAAACAGATGATACCGTGTTTTCCTGAAGGGATGAGAGGAAGGAGTGTTTAACTGTACAGGTCAGGATTTTAAAGAGGACTCCACTATCTGGATGTTAAAACTGTATCATTATAGGAGCTCCACTTAGTTCCCATTTATTGCATACCTATCTAGTCTTATACACTCCAGCTTGCTGTTTTGTTTTTAAACATACCAGGACGCGTATGCAAAAGGAAATGCAACTCCAGGTTGATCAGAAGGACTGTGTGTATTGTAGAAAAAGAACCTAGGAAACCATCCAAAATCATTCAAGCTGAACTCCAAGGTCATATGTCGTCACTTTCTGAGTGCACCATGAGTCGCATTTTGAACAATGATGGGCACAGTGGAAGAAGACTAGGAGGGCTCCACTACTGACAGAAAAACATAAAAAAAGCCAACCAAAATGGATGCTGACAAGCTTCAAATTTCTGACAGAATGTCTTTAGGGCTGATGAAACAAAACTGGAGCTTTTTGGCCAGTCACATCAGTTCTATGTTTGCAGAAGGGTAAAAAAATGAAGCATACTAAGAAAAGAACACCATATCTACTGTAAAACATGGAGGGGGCCTCGGTTTTGTTTGGGGCTACTTTGCTGCATCTGGCATGGGGAACTGTGAATCTATGTAGGGCACAATGAGGTCTCAAGACTAACAAGACATTCTGGTGCCAAACATATTGCCCAGTGTCAGAAACCTCAGCCTGAGTTGCAGGTCATTTGTCCTCCAACAGAATAATGACCCAAAGAACACAGCTAATACCCAAGAATGTCTAAGAAAATGCATTGGGACTATTCTTAAATCGCCTTCCATGAGCCCAGATCTTAATCTGAATGAACATCTATGGAAAGATCGTCTTTCACATTCCAAATACCATCTCATGGACTGATCAGCTCAGATTTAACCTGTGAAGACGCACCGAAACAGTTGATTATCTGACTTGTTTTAATATATTTTGTGTAAGCAGCATCCCTTCGTTTTTTCCGTTAGTGCTACTGTTAGCCGTTATTATCATTAGCCTAATTAGCTTCCAGTTGCTAGTGTATCACTGATTCTCTTATGGTAAATCAGAGTCTTTACCATATAAACTACTATTAACTTGTTACCCAGGTCAGGTTGCATTTGAGTCAATGCAAGGATTTTAGGAGTGTAATAAGAGAACTAACAACACAATTGCAACTGGAAGCTATCTACGCTAATAACAATAGCTCACACTGTGGTATTTGGAATAGGAGAGACAAACAGGACAGCAACAAAGCTAAGCTAGCAAAGCTAAACAGCAGAGTAAAATTACAAAAACAATCAAATGTGAAACACAAACTTTATTAACACGAGCTTTATAAAAAAAAAAAAAAAAAGAGCAAAGACCGTTCCCAGTATGTACTATGACAAGTGAAAGTGGTAAAACTGATTTACTGAAGAAAAATAAAATATAACTCCTGGCAGAAATGAATCACTACATTGTGCAAGATGTCCATAAAGTTATTATTTTTAAAAAAGCATCTTTATTCTGATTACTTTTTATAGTGTGCGCGAAGTCACTTTCTGATCTGGTCCGTCACTTTGTGTCCTACTCACGTTGGCTTTGTGCATTTCTGAATTTGCTGTTGCTCCTGAATATTTGGAAAGCATTTCTCTACTTGATGTGTTTTCTGAATTTGCAGCACATTTCTCCATTTGCAGTTGCTGTGAGTATTTACGGCACCTGTGTGTTGCCATTTTATGCAGACGCTTTGAGTTTGGCTTTGTTTTGTCTTATTTGAAGTTGCTTTCTTACCTTGCAGTGCATTTAAGCTCTCAGAGCCACTGTATATATTCAACTGAACACACTACAATGACAAGACATTTAATGTTCGTACTAGTGGTGGGCACTTTTAATCGCGATTAAAACGTTCGCCACTTATCCATTACAACGCAAATGTGATATGTTTTGAGTAGGGTGCAGTCTTAATAGTGATTAATCGCGGTTAAATTTCTTGCCTCAGTGTACTTTTATCGTGTTAAATGCACGAAGTGAGATGAAAGTACCTTGATGTGATTAATCAAGATCAACTGCTATTAACCGCGATTAAAGTGACACCACTAGTTAGAACTGATAAAATTTATTATTCTTTTGCAAATATTCACTTATTTTGAATTTGATGCCTGCAACACATTGCAAAAAAGCTTGGACAGGGGCAAGACAGGACTAGGAAAGCTAAGGACTGCTCAAAAACACCTTTTGGGAACATTCCACAGGTGAACAGGTTAATTGGAAACGGATCCAAACCAATGTCAGTTTAAGTATCAGTTTGAAGATTAAATAACTTGTCTTTGTCATGTATTCAACTGAATACATTTCATTGTGCTGTACAACTGTACAATGACAATAAAGTCTATTCTATTCTAATATAGGTTGAAAAATATATTTAAGTCATTGCATTTTGTTTTTATTTATGTTTTACACAATGTTCCAACTTCACTGGAATTGGAGTTTGAAAATTCCTTAAATAACATCTGGTTGCAAATGTTCTCAATAAAAGCCTGCAAAGACACAAAAGAGCTGTGTTCACTGAAGTGGGCGAGGGCTTTTATTTTGAAGGATTATGTGAAGAGCCGAATATGAAACAACTTGTGTGGGTGTTCAAACTGATGCATGTGAATTTTTCTTAATTACACAACTGAATGCACATGTAAATAAATTATTATGCTTGAGGGGCAGGGGGCAAAAATATTTACTATGGTATGAGCATTAAAAAAAATCTGCATGAAACCACAACTTTTTTGATACTTATGAAGGTAAAACCAGTTATAAGAATAAACTGACCTGTAAACATCAGTAATACATTTTTTCCCGTAAAAAAAAAAAAAAAAAAAAAAAATCCTCAAAAAGGGGAGCCACTGCTTACAGACTCTGCCCGTGGGAATGAAATTTAATAATTTTAAATGCATTTTTTCCTCCTCAAAAATCCCTTTAATAACTTTCAATGATTTTTAAATGTCTGTGAAACCTTGTTTTGGCTGCATTAACCGCTCAGGAAGCTTAGGACCCAACCTCAGACAAACGGGTGGTGACCGGTGGGAGTAGCGTACCCATGTGCTGCTCAATGAAGGTGTTGTCTGTGAGGGAACTCTCCTCCTGCCCCATCCTGGTCTGACCCCGCTTCAGTATGAGCTCGGCGGACCGACTTTAAGGTTGGGGGAATCTGTTGGAAACATTTCCATATATAAATCATAACCATGCCAGACATTCACACAAATCACTACAATAAGATAAACTTACCCCCAGGGCCACATAGGGCTCCACCCTCATCATCATGGCCACTGAGGTTTTGTTAATTTTGACGAAGGCGCCAACTGAAGATCTTCCTCAGTCTCATCATCTGGATGACCTTTATCACCTTTAGGGCTCACTCCTTTGATCCTAACGGGACAGGATGTTAAAAAAAAAAAAAAAAAAAAGTGGACAGAGCATGTGTTAACAATGTGGATGGCAATCATAAAGCAATCTGTCCCTCCAGGATCTCGCAGGCTGTTTTTAATGACTGTTGCGGCCCAAAAAGCCTGAATGTGCCGGAGCTTTTGTGAAAAGTTGTGATAAAAGTTGAGATGTTTTTAAGAGTTTTGGGGTTTTTTTGCTCTAAAAGTTGTGGGAGGAATTACAAATTTTAAAGCAGATGCGCCCCCCCCCCCCCATAGTTTACTGCAATGGCATTCTATAAAACACCACAAGAAAAGCACTGGACTGTCAAATATTTCCTATTAAATAGTGATTTATTGGTAAATTAAGCAGAAACTTCTGCTATACAGAAAAACTCTTGCACAACAGCAAATATAGAATGTAGCACAATTAAATGACAATTAGGTGCTCAGTAAATTTATCATAAACATGACCAACATTGCTGGCTGCTCTTGGAAACAACCTGAATAATAATAAAAAAAAAAGATTAATAAAAAAATGATCCATCGTCACAGCTGAGTTGCAATGAATCGTCACAGGTTGATCGTCACTTCCTTGTGGTAACGTATCGTCACTTCCTGTTTTGCTGTCTGCCTGTGTGGTTTGCTCTCCAGCTCTCCAGCCACTAGCTATGGCTACTAGCTCTCTTTCCTCTCCTCCTCTGGTGTGCTCTCTCTGTCAGATGTTTAGCTACACCTCTGCCTCTTTTAGTGATAACGGTAAATGTAATAAATGTTGTCTTTTTGAGGCGCTCGAGGCGAGGTTGTCTGATTTGGAATCCCGGCTCCGCTGCATTGAAACACCGTCTGCGCCAGTTAATCTCGACGGACGCCCATTAGCTGCAGCGGAGCTAGCTAGCTTAGGTCCCCCTGTCAGCGGTTCCCCGGCTCTCCTCTGCAGCGAGGAGACTGGGTGGGTGACGGTGAGAAGGAAGCCTAGTCGCAAAGCCCCGGTTCACCACCAACCTGTTCACGTTTCTAATCGTTTTTCCCCGCTCAGCGACACACCCGCTGAGGAAAAAACTCTGATCATTGGCGACTCTGTAGTCAGAAACTGTGAACCTAGAGACTCCATCGGCCATAGTGCACATGCATTCCTGGGGCCAGAGCAGGGCGACATCGAGTCAAATTTGAAAATGCTGGCTAAAAGTAACTGTAAATATTCCACACTTGTTATTCACGCCGGCATTAATGACATCCGTCTCCGGCAGTCGGAAGTCACGAAACTTAATATAGAATCGGTGTGTGACTTTGCAAAAACGATGTCTGCCACTGTAGTTTTCTCTGGGCCCCTCCCCCAATCTGACCAGTGATGACATGTTTAGTCGCTCGTCATCCTGTGAAACCGCTGGCTGTCTGTGTGGTGTCCTAAAAATGGACGTGGGCTACATTGACAATTGGAGCTCTTTTTGGGGAAAACCTGGTCTTATGAGACGAGGACAGGCATTCATCCCACTTTGGATGGTGCTCTCGCAATTATCTAACAATATTGGGGGGGGGGCCATCTTTTTATCCAAATTTCCAAAAACCATGACTACTCAGATGTTGGGACCAGGGAAGCAGAGTCGCACAGTCCTTACAGCCCTCTCTGCAGCTCCTCTTCATCCGCCACCCCCTCAGCCTTAGCCCCTGTCTTCCCCATCAGAGAATCGTTGTGCTCGGCCCCTCCAAAGTAAATAAAAATATAATGTATAAGCATCCAAGATGATAAAGCAAAATATGGGTAAAACCTCAAATTAGAACATAAAGCCTCTAAATTGAATGATTTGGGCCTCTGTTCCTCTCCTCATACTTTAAAAATTAAATGTGGTTATATTAGATTATTAGTCTCTAACTCCCAAGTCTCTGTTAGTCCATGATCTGTTAATTGATCATCAGATTGATTTTAATTTCCCTTACAGAGACTTGGTTTAGACAAGAGGATTATGTTGGTTTAAATGAATCAACTCCCTTGGTTATTTAAACTGTCAAAATCCCAGAAGTTCTGGTCGTGGAGGAGGAGTAGCATCAATTTACCAATTCCAAATTACTAGTTAATGTAAAAGCAACAAAAACATGTTTATAATTCCTTTGAGGGCCCTGGTCCGTCGTGTTGGCACTTTAGCATTCCAGGTTAAACCCAATTTTATTTGCCATAGTTTATCGTCCCCCATCAACCTATTCAGAATTTTTATCCGAATTTGCTGATTTCTTAGCTGATTTAGTGCTGAAATCTGATGAATAATTATAGTAGGGGGACTTTAATATACATGTGATGTAGATAGTGACCGGCCTTAATGTGCTTTTAATTCAATATTAGGACTCGATTGGGTTTCCTCAGAAAGTAGGGGAAATTCTACCATTACCTCCACCATACATTGGGACCTTGTTCTCACATATGGCATAGAAATAGAAAATCTTGTAGTGTCTCCTCATAACCCTGTACTGTCAGGACCATTGTCTGTTAACCTTTGATTTTACTATTTCTGACTATTTGGCTCCTAAAGAAAAATATTATTACAGTAGGATGCCTCTCAGATGATGCTGTTTCCAATTTATGCAGATTGTTTCCTCTATGCCATGTGTCAACACAACGGAAATAAGCTATAGACAGCTTGCCTCTCTGTATTGATAACATGTGGATAGTGTTTCAGCTTCTCTGCATCAGGCTCTAGACTTGGTGGCCCCCCCCTTAAAAAAGGAAAAAGTCTAATCACGAGATTTTTTAACTCCTTGGTTCAACACAGAAACTCGTAGCTTAAAACAGAAGACTCGTCAATTAGAAAGAAAATGGCGCTACTAATTTAGATGAAATCTATTTAGCTTGGAGAAATCATCTTTAATTTATAAAAAATCTCTTAGAAAAGCTAGAACGAGTTATACTCTGCATTAATAGAAGAGAACTAAGAATAATCCCAGGGTTTCTTTTCAGTACTGTAGCCAGGTTGACAAGAGTCAGGACTCTGTCAATCCTAGCATCCCCTTAGGGAGCCTTACTAGTCAGGACTTTATGAACTTTTTCATAATAAATTTCATCCATCAGAGATAAATCAATCAGATTCTTCCCACAGTTAACTTAAATACTGTAACTACTACAACTCCTTCTATTGATGTTCTGTCTTGATGAGTTTACTCCAATCGACCTTTGTGAGTTAGACAAAATAGTTTCCCTCATCCAAACCTTCAACTTGTCTTTTAGACCCTATTCCTACAGGTTATTTAAAGAAGTCTTCCCACTTATTGGTAGCTTTATTCTTCATATAATCAATTCTTCATTAACTTTAGGCCCTGTACCGCAGGCTTTTAAAACGGCTGTAATTAAACCCTTACTCAAAAAGCCAACGCTAGATCCAGGAGCTTTAGCTAACTATAGACCCAATCTCTAATCTCCCTTTCATTTCAAAAATCTTAGAAAGAGTTGTTGCTACGCAATTATTTGACCACTGCAGGGAAATGGTTTATTTTGAGGAGTTTCAATCTGGGTTTAGAATCCATCATAGCACTGAAACAGCCTTAGCGAAGGTCACTAACGACCTCCTCATTGCATCTGATAATGGACTAGTTTCTGTACTTGTCCTTTTAGATCTTAGTGCAGCTTTTGATACTATTGATCATAATATTCTACTTGATAGATTAGAACACTATGTTGGACTTAATGGAACTTCGTTGCAGTGGTTTAGATCTTATTTATCTGATAGGTTCCAGTTTGTTCATGTAAATGATGAGTTTTCTCTCAGCTCAAAGCTCAGTCATGGAGTTCCACAGGGATCTGTGCTTGGCCCTACTCTTTTTAGTTTATATATGCTTCCGTTAGGCAACATTATTAGAAAGCACTGTATACATTTTCACTGTTATGCAGATGACACACAATTATACCTGTCAATGAAGCCAGATGATACTAATCAATTAGCCAAGTTGGAAGCCTGTCTTAAGGAAATCAAAGTTTGGATGACTTGTAATTTCCTGCTATTAAATTCAGATAAGACTGAAGTCATTCTTGTTGATCCAAAAAACCTTAGAAATTCCTTTCCAAATCAAACTTTCAGTTTGGATGCAGTTACTCTTTCTCTTAATAGCTCTGTGAGGAACCTTGGAGTTATTTTTGATCAGGATTTGTCCTTCAATTCACACATTAAATTTGTTTCTAAGACTGCCTTCTATCATTTGCGTATATTGCCAAGATTAGGAGCATCTTGTCTCAGAGTGATGCTGAGAAGCTGATCCACGCTTTTGTTAGCTCGAGATTAGATTATTGTAATTCTTTATTATCAGGCTGTCCTAAAACATCTTTAAAAAGTCTTCAGCTGATCCAAAATGCTGCAACAAGAGTTTTAACAGGTACTAGAAAGAGAGATCATATCTCTCCGGTTCTGGCCTCCCTTCATTGGCTTCCCATAAGAGTCTAGAATTAAGTTTAAAATCCTTCTTCTTACTTACAAAGCTCTAAAACAATCAGGCTCCTTTTTATTTAAAAGATCTGATACTACCGTATCATCCTAACAGAGCACTACGCTCCCAAAATGCAGGTTTACTTGTAATACCTAGAATCTCCAAAAGTACAATGGGAGGCAGAGCCTTCAGTTATCAAGCTCCTCTCCTGTGGAATCAGCTGCCAATCTGGATTCGGGAGTCAGACTCGATCTCTGTTTTAAGAATAGGGCTAAAACCTACCTTTTTGATATAGCCTACAATTAGGGAGGGATCATGTGTTTCTGAACCCTCCCTTAGTTATGCTGCTAATAGGTTTAGTCAGCCGGGGGACCTCCAGTAATGCACTGGGCCTCACTCCTTTCCTCACCTCTCTATGAAATATTTTTTTTTGCTGGTCATTAACATTTGTTTGTTCTCTCCCATAGATTGAGTCCCCATCGTGCTGTTTGCTCTCTACATGTCTGTTCTTTTCTTCTTCTCTGTCCCCTCACCCCCCAGCCAGTCGCAGCAGATGACTGCCCCTCCCTGAGCCTGGTTCTGCTGGAGGTTTCTTCCTGTTAAAAGGGAGTTTTTCCCTCTCCACACCGTCGCCAAGTGCTTGCTCACAGGGGATCGCCTGATTGCTGGGGTCTTTCTGCAACTGTGGGGGTCCTCCCTACAGTTGATAGTGCTATGAGATGACTGTTGTTGTGAAATGGCGCTATATAAATAAAGTTGAATTGAATTGAATGCATGTTAAGAGTATAGACATTATGTCCTCACTTTCATCTGAAAACTCCCTTACAACCACTCGGTGCCCAGCGCAGAGGAAAAACAGTTTGTGTTCCTCTGTACTGTCTATCAAAGTCTGTTTTTTTCTGAAAAATTATCAAATATTCTCTCTTTCACTTTGTTCATTATCCAATCATGATCAAGCAGTCACACATACTGTAACTGTTTTCTTCTGTTTTAGACACGGATCATGTCTTTGTGACAGAATGAAATACTTTTAAATTAGTCTGTCCACAGAAATGGCCACTTTGGGCTCAACGATGTGACCTGAAATCAACATCACGATTAAATGAACCTTTTTCTTCATTTTTGAATTATTTTTCCCCTCCTTTATTCTTCTCCATAGCTCACTGACATGGCTCATAAGTGTAAATATGTTCAAATATTACAGCCGGGATATGTTTTCTAACAAAAAATTAAAATATACCAATAACACACATAAATAAATAATACATATAATTACAGACTTTGTTTCTACAGCACCTTTCTAAGCCAGAATTACAAGGTGCTTCACAACAAAACAACATCATGTAAACTGCAATATACTGAGAGACATAAATGTGTGTATATAAATCTATACACACACAACAGTTACATGTATGTATAGACACATACAGATGTGGACAAAATTGTTGGTACCCCTCTGTTAATGAAAGAAAAACCCACAATGGTCACAGAAATACAGTAACTTGGATCTGACAAAAGTGGTAATAAATAAAAATTCTATGAAAATTAACCAATGAAAATCAGACAATGCTTTTGAATTGTGGTTCAACAGAATTATTTTAAAAAAAAACAAACTCATGAAACAGGCCTGGACAAAAATGATGGTACCCTTAACTTAATATTTTGTTGCACAACCTTTTGAGGCAATCACTGCAATCAAACAATTTCTGTAACAGTCAATGAGACTTCTGCACCTCTCAGCAGGTATTTTGGCCCACTCCTCATGAGCAAACTGCTCCACTTGTCTCAGGTTTGAAGGGTGCCTTCTCCAGACGGCATGTTTCAGCTCCTGCCACAGATGTTCAAGAGGATTTAGATCAAGGCTCATAGAAGGCCACTTTAGAATAGTCCAATGTTTCACTCTTAGCCATTCTTGGGTATTTTTAGCTGTGTTTTGGGTCATTATCCTGTTGCAAGACCCATGACCTGCGACTGAGACCAAGCTGTCTGACACTGGGCAGCACATTTCTCTCTAGAATACCTTGATAGTCTTGAGATTTCATTGTACCCTGCACAGATTCAAGACACCCTGTGCCAGAAGCAGCAAAGCAGCCCCAGAACATAACAGAACCTCCTCCACGTTTCACAGTAGGGACAGTGTTCTTTTCTTGGTTTGCTTCATTTTTGCGTCTGTGAACGTAAGAGCTGATGTGCCTTGCCAAAAAGTTCCAGTTTTGTCTCGTCTGTCCATAGGACATTCTCCCAGAAGCTTTGTGGCTTGTCAACATGCAGTTTGGCAAATTCCAGTCTGGCTTTTTTATCATTTGTTTTCAACAGTGGTGTCCTCCTTGGTCGTCTCCCATGAAGTCCACTTTGGCTCAAACAACGGATGGTGCGATCTGACACTGATGTACCTTAACCTTGGAGTTCACCTTGAATGTGTTTAGAGGTTGTTCTGGGCTCTTTTGTTACCATTCATATTATCCGTCTCCTCCTGCGGCCACGTCCAGGGAGGTTGGCTACAGTCCCGTGGATCTTAAATTTCTGAATATGTGCAACTGTAGTCACAGGAACATCTAACTGCTTGGAGATGGTCTTATAGCCTTTACCTTCAACATTGATTCATTCATTCATTCCTCTTCTTCCGCTTAATCCTTTTCGGGTCACCGTGGGGGGGGGGGGGGCCCTGGAGCCTATCCCAGCATCTTTGGGTGAGAGGCAGGGTACACCCTGGACAGATCGCCAGTCCATCGCAGGGCCAACACAGAGAGACAGACAACCTTTCATTCTCACAGTCATACCTAAGGACAATTTAGAATCCCCAGTTTTGATGCCAATTAACCTAACTTGCATGTTTTTGGCATGTGGGAGGAAATCGGAGAAATCCCAGAGTAAACCCACACAGACACGGGGAGAACATGCAAACTCCACACAGATAGATCACTGTTGGTCGGGGGCTGGGATCGAACGGTCGGGGGCTGGGATACCTTTAACATGCTTTTTTTTTTTTTGACTTATTTTGTACCTGTAGGTAGATTTGTTCTGCAGTCTGGTGACAAGCCACCAGCTGCTGGTCGCTGCGTGCGCAAACGCCCTTTAACTCCCTAACCTGCATGTTTTGGCATGTGGGAGGAAACCAGAGAAATCCCGGAGTAAACCCACGCAAACACGGGGAGAACATGCAAACTCCACACAGATCACTGTTGGCCGGGGGCAGGGATCGAACCCACGAGCTCATGATCCCCTGGCCGAGGGTAAAACTGTGCTGCCGTGGTGCTAACCACTGCGCCACCGTGCAGCATATACTTATATGCTTGTCTATAATTTTCTTTCTAATCTCCTGAGACAACTCTCCTTTGCTTCCTCTGGTCCATGTTTAGTGTTGTACACACCATGTCAACAAACAGCACAGTGACTACTTGTCACCCTTTAAATAGGCCGACTGACTGATTACAAGTTTGTAGACACCTGTGATGTTAGAGGACACATCTTGGTTGAACATGTCCCTATGGTCATATTATTTTCAATCTTTTCTAGGGTACCATCATTTTTGTCCAGGCCTGTTTCATGAGTTTGTTTTTTAAAGTAATTCTGTTGAACCACAATTCAAAAGCACTGTCTGATTTTCATTGGTTAATTTTCATAGAATTTTTATTTATTACCACTTTTGTCAGATTCAAGTTATTTCTGTGACCATTGTGGGGTTTTTTTCATTAACAGAGGGGTACCAACAATTTTGTCCACGGCTGTACATTAGGGATGTAAGTTATCAATCAATTCTCTTATTATTGACTCTCGTGCACTATGTACAGCAGCTCAACCAGACTCATGTCAATCATCACTGTTTTCTTCCTGCATTACCGACTGCACTATGTGGTTCTCCACATTATCTGCTGCTCGCTAATATATTTAAACTGCTGACTAGTATTACTCACTCTTATTCTACACTTTATTGCATGTACTGTATAGTTTATTTCTTTTATTTTATCATGTTTAATGTTGCAGCATTGCACCGAGACAAATTCCTAGTTTGTGTACTACATGAACAATGGCAATAAATCTGATTCTGAATTCATTAATCATTATTTGATTCACCTTACTGATCGATTAAAAGAGTAATGGATAAGCAGCAATTTTCCTGAGAATGTGAATTTCACTCGGTACAGTTATGGTCTTTCTGTCTCAAATATAAAAAGCTAATTATTACTGTTCTTGACATACTGAATAAAACATGCACATCATATTCCTTAATGATTTATTGTACCACTTGCATTTTTTATTACAGACAATGGAATTTTTTAAGGTTTAACAAATTCTGTACTGTACAGTCTGTACTATGTGCTGGTGCATCTCAGTAAATTAAAAATGCCATGATTTATACTTTGCTAAAAACTATAACTAGGGGTGTTTGGGTGTGTGTGTGGGGGGGAGAAATCGATTCACATAAGAATCTAGATTCTTATTTTACATGATCCAGAATTGATCCACAAAAATTAAAAATCGATTTTTTAAAAATTATTTTTTTTTGTGGTGGTGCCGGGCTCCCATCATGAGATTTTTGGTCATCTACTTTTAATTAACATGACACTTGATATTTTCTAATCTGTTTGTATACCACCATATAAGCCTATTTTCCACTAGCCCAGGTACGGCTCGATTCACTTCAGTACGGCTCGGAATGCTTCTGTCTCCATTAGCACGGTGTTGTGCTTGTGCTGTGATGGTTTGTGTTAGGAGGTTTTAGAAGCAGGGCAGCAGCAGATTCTCAGCGAGGCGGGGCCACACTCCCGTGACGTTACGCACCGGACTGAGTCCTTATTTACACGAGACAAAAAATGGAGGATCCAAGGATTATTGCCTTGCTCGCTCTGTGGTTTTATCTCACAATTAATTTTATCTCACAATTAAGCTGCAACAACACAAGTCACTTTTGTTTTGAATTAACTGCCAAATGACCTAGAAATAATGAGCTGAAACTTGTTTTTATTCGTATTAAATAATGAGACGGTGGCACACTGGACTACACCACATCCTAGGGCATTTTGGATGTACTGAATTAAAAAAATTCATGTTTTTCACCTTCAGGTCAACGTTTGGAACAACAGTATTATTATTTTCCGTTTAGATGATGCTACACTCCTTCTAAAGTATTGTAAATCTCTGAATTTGGAATGCCGATAGAACATTCAATTTACATATACTTGTACCTTTGACTTGGTGCTAAATTTTTATGATATTCAATAAAAAGAACAGAAAGCTTACAAAAAGATTTCTTTTTTGGTCTAGTTAAAAATTACATTACCTTTACAATGGTTGACCCTCAGCATCATTTTGATCAGACTAGGCAATGGAATTTCTATGTAATTATACTGTTTTATAATTCAGTGTTATAACAGACAAACCACACTTTCCAAAACAATTCCATTTTATTATATACAAAATATTAAAATAAAAAAAAACTTTGCAACACAACATGAAGGTTAATCGACATTTTATACACGCCGACCACTGAGTGCTGAGACTCGGTAGAATGAAGGCGTCTCTGCCAGCTGTGGGTCAGGAAGGCTCGGTTGAATAATCCGTGCAGGCTGTCGCGGCGGACGCGTGGGATGATTCTACAAGGAAAATGCACACAATAAAATACAGCACGAAAGTGCAATATATACAGAAAAGACAATAGTTTTTAACAAGAATACATAAGCTTATTTCAGCGTATTGTTCACATGAATAATTACAATAAAAGCTTTAGTCCGCAGTGTGCTGCAATAAAGCAGCGATCCATCCACAAATGAACAGCTTTTTTATTGCATAAATAAACTGAGCGTCTTACCGAATATATTTGCGAAAAAACGCACAATAAAAAAAAATTAAAACTCACCGTTAAAGGACTCCGATGTCGAGACCTCCCAGTATATTTTTTCATTCCGGGCGGCTCCGTCTAACTCGCGCTGCATGCGTTCGTCTGACAATGCAGTGAGCAGACACTGCAGCTCCTTATTGGTCCATGGAACACCCTTATTACGCGAAGCCATTTTTGATAGAGAATAAATGAAAATAGCACAGCAATACACTGAAAAGGAACTGCCAACAGTGGTTGCGTGCTGAGTAAAGGCGGTCGTGAAGATTCTTTTTTTTTTTTCAAAAACTTTATTGAGAAGGTCGTGAAGATTTGGTAGATGAGGAGGAGGAGAGGGGCGGTTACAACCTGACCAATCAGCGCCGGTTACAACCTGACCAATCAGCGGCGACCAGTCTGTTAACGTCACAACACGGCACAGCTCAGCACTGCTGTACCCTGCACTGGAGCGGGGCTGAGAATCGCGGCTGTTAAACCGTGTTGGGGCTTGTGGAAAAGCGTACAAAGCGTGCTGAGCCGTCCCGTGTCGCGCTAAAGCGTGCTAGTGGAAAAGGCCCTATAGAGAACCTGAATTAGACAGAGCCCAGAGAGGGCAAGATGAGACAGAAGAGAGGAGCCAAGGAGAGGGAAGTGTTCAGGCAGAGGGTCCAGGAGAGGTGAGAGCAGAGCAAGGAGAGAAGGATGACACCAGTAAAAAGTCCAAACACAGGACGTCTGGGTGGGACCCCAACTGGCCCAATATTCCAACATTCAAGCCTCGATTGAACAATACTTCAAATGGTTAGTTCCATATGCAAAGTTACTGTGCAAAATTTTAAAAAAGAAATAACTCGTATAAAATTAACATATTCCGGTTACAATACTGTCATGTGCTGGAAAAAAAACATCTGCTTTAAAATTTGTAATTCTTTCCACAACTTTTAGTGCAAAATAAAAAACAACAAAACTCTCACAATATCACAACTTTTAAAAAAAGCTCCCACAAATTCAGGCTTTTTGGGCCGCAACAATCATAAAAACATCTTGCGAAATCCTGGAGGGACTGATAAACTAAAATATTTCTAATGGTGACTGAACAACTCCCATTCCCCAAAGTGCAAGATACACTATTATGAAAATAAGTGATCAAAGGTCAGACAAATAAGTGAGCTGACAAACAAATAAACAAGGGATATGAAACAGTCGCTAATATTGGATGTCCCATTCATTTTCAATAATTAGGTATTCTGTAATTAATATTCACACAAATAAATCTTAGTGCTGTTTAGTCCCTTTTGTATTTGTCAAAGTGATGAGAAAATTAAATATTTTGTATCTGCTGATGCCTCAGAGTCTGTGTGAAATATACAAGGTCATGGCAGCTGGACATTTATCGCTTTGTTTTTGTATGCATGTACTGTATTGTTATGAGCATGTCTGAGAAAGAGACAGCTTGGATGAACCAGCCTGAACTAGATATTCTCTCATGGACAGTCTTGAGATAGCAGGATGCTTAAATGACTGAAAGTTGTGTGAATCAGAATGATGCACGGAAGAGACTCTGTGGCAGTTTCTGTATTGTTCTCTACTGGCCAGTGCAAATTAAAATTGCTGAAACTTTAATCCTGCCTGTTTCTTGACTACTGGTTGAAGAGATTTTTCCAACACAAAGTCTAACATGTGATTGCCTACATATAGGCTACACCTCTTTCAAACACAGTCTACATTTGGGCCTGTAAAGCTTGATTAGGATACCAGTTTCAGACAGGAATACTTGTGTTCTACAGGCAATGCACTAGTATAAACAAATGTTCAGATATTTCGTTCAATGTTGTTCAAATATTATGATGTTTTGCTCAATAATTGTTTTGTAAAGTTTTTATTTATATCGACTATTGTTAATAAAAGAAACTTGTGAACACCACAATTCCTGTAACAGTTTGTCGATGTCAGCCTTGTGGCCCCGCCCCCTAAGACTGTAAACCTAAGGGAAACACTGCATCTGGGAAATCTGGTGCTTTTCAGTTCCTTGGGTTTTGTTTATGTAGCTCTCTAGTTGTGAAGCTAACTTTTATCCAATCAACATCAAGTCAACTCTTAACTCCACTCAACAGTTCTGAAGTGCCCACTCCTGACCAGGGCCTTATTTTGGCCGCTACAAGTTCCTCAAAACTTCCGCTTTTGGAGAGATTCCTGTAAAATTGGTTCCCGTAGTGGAAATGTGGCTTTTGTTATATGTAGCTGACCTGGCTACATGTTCTGTAATCACTGCCATCTGATAACCTCATTGAGACTTCAGCATATTATTCTATATAACAACACAATCAGTGATGCTGCAGAGCTTCTAAATAAATTTGTGAAACTGTGTCCATTCAGTAATCATCAGAAGTGTCCACCACAGTACTCACTCTCTGATTCGGACTGCGAAGGCGAGCTTGCTTTTGACCGGCAGAGGCTCCGCTGGCCTCCGTTCCACCCTGTGGATGCGCGTGTCATCTCGACGCCGCTTGTGACTCTCTTTCAGGAACTCCTCCAGACGCTTGAATTTGATTTTACCTTTGGATATCTGCGGGAATAAAAATTCGCAAAAAACCCCCCCCAGGAGGTTTAAAGGATTTCAGGCAAATTTATGCACAAATTAATAAAAAAAACAAAAACAAACAAAAGTTACATATCTACATGAAGGAAAAGCCCCCCAGTTAAAAATGCTGAAAGGCTGATATACAATGGTGTGAAAAAGTGTTTGCCCCTTCCTGATTTCTCTCTCTCTTTTTTGTAGGTTTGTCACACTGAAATGCTTCTGATCAAACAAATTTGAATATTAGACAAAGATAACACAAGTAAACACAACATGCACTTTTTAAATGAAGGTGTTTATTATTAAGGGGGAAAAAAAAAACTCCAAACCTACATGGCCCTGTGTGAAAAAGTGATTACCCCCTAAACCTAATAACTGGTTGGGCCATCCTTAGCAGCAACAACTGCAATCAAGCGTTTGTGATAACTGGCAATGAGTCTTTTACAGCACTGTGGAGGAATTTTGGCCCACTCATCTTTGCAGAATTGTTGTAATTCAGCCACACTGGAGGGTTTTTGAGCATGAACCGCCTGTCAAGGTCATGCCACAGCATCTCAATCAGATTCAGGTCAGGACTTTGACTAGGTCACTCCAAAGTTTTCATTTTGATTTTCTTAAGCCATTCAGAGGTGGACTTGCTGGTGTCTTCTGGACCACTGTCCTGCTGCCGAACCCAAGTGCACTTCAGCTTGAGGTCACGAACAGATGGCCGGACATTCTCTTTCAGGATTTTTTGGTAGACAGCAGAATTCATGGTTCCATTTACCACAGCAAGTCTTCCAGGTCCTGAAGCAACAAAACAGCCCCAGATCATCGCACTACCACCACCATATTTTACTGTTGGTATGATGTTCCTTGTCTGAAATGCTGTGTTACTTTTACACCGGATGTAATGGGACACACACCTTCCAAAAAGTTCAACTTTTGTCTCGTCAGTCCACAGAATATTTTCCCAAAAGTCTTGGGGATCATCAAGAGATTTTCTGGCAAAACTGAGATGAGCCTTTACGTTCTTTTTGCTCAGCAGTGGTTTTTATCTTTGAACTCTGCCATGCAGGCCATTTTTACCCAGTCTCTTTCTTATGGTGGCGTCATGAACACTGACCTTAACTCAGGCAATTGAGGCCTGCAGTTCTTTGGATGTTGTTGTGGGGTCTTTTGTGATCTATTGGATGAGTCATTGCTGCGTTCTTGGAGTAATTTTGATCAGCTGGCCACTCCTGGGAAGGTTCACCACTGTTCCATGTTTTCGCCATTTGTGGATAATGGCTCTCGCTGTGGTTCGCTGGAGTCCCAAAGCTTTAGAAATGGCTTTACAACCTTTTCCAGACTGATAGATCTCAATTACTTTGTTTCTCATTTGTTCCTGAATTTCTTTGGATCACAGCATGATGTCTAGCTTTTGAGGATCTTTTGGTCTACTTCACTTTGTCAGGCAGGTCCCTTTTAACTTCTTATTCTTCCGGATATTGGGGCCGGACGTGTTTAAATTTTTTTTTTTTTTTTTAAATCTCAGCAGCGTCATAGTGAATTGTGTTCAACATGCTCACAGAAGGCAGTCATGCCTTACATCATTCTAAAGCTTAGAATTTCATCTATTTAGTTATTAAAACAGATTTTGGAAAAATGAAAACACTGGATTGAACTATAACTTTTAACCAAGTAATGTTAGCATGAGCTTGAACAAGTGACTTACCGAAAGTAGCTTGTTGCTGTCCCAGAATCATCGACTGATACACAAATAGTCCATTTGTATTGCAAAGGGTCCAAAAGCATCCAGTATATCCATTTGAGTAAGATTTATTGTCCATCTTAATGATGACGGGGAAAACTGACCATAAATAGACCATAAAACTGACGAAAATTGTCCGAAAACAGTTAGCTTTGTAAGCTAGAAATTTATCACTGCAAGAGGTTGAACCGGAAAAAGAATCCTTCCCATCCAGGTTAGGATGGATCATGCCCAGCAGAGACTGACAACTCATTTGACCCAATAGAACTTCCATTTTGTGATTGACAGCTGTGGAAACCCAATGAGCGATAAAGGTCCAGCACCATTGCAAACATGAACACAACAAGCCAATTATATCAGAGTAAGCAAATGATCGATGTGTGGCTAAGCCAACTAATTTCTGAATTCAGGGATACCTCACAAAGGGCCATTGAGCTCCGTTGCCCCCGCGGCAGCACGTGTGTAACACAGGTGCATAAAAGGTAGCGTAAACCAGTCTGTGAATCCAAGAAAGAAACGTTCCATCACTCACCTTTTTGAAAAATGGCTAAAACTGACACGGAACATCAAAGAAATTATTAATTACTTGACCCGGTCGTTAGCTGAAGAATCACGGGATTGGGGGTTGGCCATGGCAGTTTGGCACAATTTGAAGACGCCTGACAAAAAGGTGTGTAATATATTCATTTCTTGTCCTATTGTTGCCAATTGTTTACCTGAAGTTCATAACACTTGGTTCTACATTCCTACTGTGTTTTCCAGCCAGTATATAGCAGCTGTATGTTATTTTCAGGCATTTGTATCTAAAAAACAAAAAACCACCCAGGCGAACTTTTATTTCTTCAAACTTAGTATGTTTAGATCACTGTTACTCAGTGGCTGAAGAAAAAACTTAAGAGGGATTCAGACTGTTTTGATAAAAAAATTAAGAGTGTTTTCTTTTGAACGAGACCAACCCCATGAAGATAGTGCAAGGGGCTGAAGAACAGCTTTCAGTTTAGTTTGGGTATGTTTTTCAGGTGCTTCGAATGGAAATGAGCTTGAAGAATAAGGGGTTAAGTGATTTCTTGATTGAGAACAGGTGTGGCAGTAATCAGGCCTGGGTGTGGCTAGAGAAACTGAACTCAGCTTTCCAAAGATGTGATAAACCAGTTAATTTATGTTTTAACTGGGGGGGCAATCACTTTTTCACACAGGGCCATGTAGGTTTGAATTTTATTTTACCCTTAATAATAAACACCGTCATTTAAAAACTACATTTTGTGTTTACTTGTGTTATCTTTGTCTAATATTTAAATTTGTTTGATGATCTGAAACATTTAAGTGTGACAAACATACAAAAAAATTAGAAATCAAGAAGGGGGCAAACACTTTTTCACACCACTGTATACTAATCATCCTGCTGGTTTAACTTCACTTAAAGGCTCAAATATTCATTATAGCTTTAGGCAGGTTGTTTTTTGGCCAAAAAAAGTTAGAAAAATTGCTTTATCCTTATTAGAGCTTGCTGACTCCTGCCCTTGATCAGCTACCTGCCTTGCTGCATATATAACCCCTATTGCAATGAATAAAATATCTAGAAACAGGAAAATCCATCAAATTTCAAGGCTAAAACATTTTTACCTCCACCAAGGAGGTTATGTTTTTACTGGGGTTTGTCTGTTTGTTTGTCTGTCTGTTACCAACATAACTCAAAAAGTTATGAACAGATTTTGACGAAATTTTCAGGACAAGTCCGAAATGGGACGAGGAAGAAATGATTAGATTTTGGGAGTGATCCGGATCACCGTCTGGATCCAGGAATTTTTGAAAGGATTCTTTATCATTGCGAGATAGGGCCATTTTTAGCATATCTGTATATAACTCCACAATAAATGGTCAGAATGCTTGCCAAAAAAATACAGGATAAGATCCCAATAGGTTCTAGGAAATATCAAAGACTGATCCGGATACTGTGATCCAGAACAGGAAATAATAGGGGATCTTTGGAATTTTCATCACTGTAAGGTAACAAATTAAGATATAAACATACAACAAACACCAAAATATAGCCAAGACACTGAGGAATCAGTAGTGTACCAATGGATTTGTTGTATCTTCAAAAGCTATGGAGCTATAACCACAAGAAAACCGCCATTACCAAAAAAGTGATTTTTGTCAATAACTACTGAACTAATAAAGATATCAATGTGAATCCAATTGCTAAAGGTATGTTTTGATGGTCAAGGAATCTGAAAATATAGATAAAATAAATGTAGGACTATTATATTTGGGGAAAAGCCCAATATTAGGGGGAACTGAGGTACTTGGCGGAGGTCTGCGCTCTCCCGAGTGCTTTTCTAGTTTTTAATATGTAATTAACCCCTTGCACTCTGGTCAATTTCCCTAAAAACGCCAAAAAATAACGTGCCCAAAGTAAATCACAAGCTGTTCTTCAACCCTTTGCAGCATCTTCATGGGATTGGTCTTATTTAAAAGAAAACACTTTGAATTTTTTGGCAAAACAGTCATAATCTCTCTAAGTGCTTCGGCCACTGAGTAACAGTCATCTAAACATAGTGAACTTGAAGAAAATAAATTTCGCCTGGGTGTTTTTTTTTGGATACACATGTTTGCAAATAACACAGCTTCAGATCCGGGCTGGAAAATGCAACAGAAATGTAGAACCAAGTGTTATCCAGCTGAGGTCAAAATTTTGTAACAATAGGGTTGTTCCCAGGCGTTTTTGAACTGTGCCAAATGGCACAGTTTGGAAAAACGTCTGTAACTTTTGAATGATTCAATATAGAAGCTTCATCTTGGGCTCTAATGAAAGGTGACACTCAGGGCTGTGTGTGTGTGTGTGTGTGTGGGGGGGGGGGGTGTGCCGCGGTCTACGACGCACAGCTCTAATTTACCGATCGGTCAAAAGTCATTTTTGATTACAATTTTCAGGGATAAAGAATAATTTAGCTTATAACACTTAACTGTTCACAACAGCAGCGTAGCTGGCGAACTTCTCTTCCTCATTGTCAGACGAACGTGAAGCTGGTCCGCTTGTTACGGACTCGTGGTTCTGGTCTCGTGACCCAGTCAAACCATAATTCCATTACTGCGGTTCTGCGCTTCCATGATTGTGGTTTTGGCGAACGATTTTTCAAAACAAATAAGAACAGTAGTTAGAAAAAAAGACTGACGAACGCCTGTGTGTCACCCAGCCTTACACAAAACAGCTTTCGAACTTCTGTGCTTCAATTGGCTGGCTGTATTCACAGCAGTTGGTAGGCGGGTCCTTCTTGCTAGGTTTTCAGTCATTGGTTTTTCAAGGTTTCAGAAACCCAATTCAAGGCTCTTATTAGTCGAATGAGAGGTCAATCACATCTAAACCAATCAAAGCACTTCTTTGGCTTTCTGTTTGCGGCTGTGTCTGTAGTGG
The DNA here is from genome assembly GCA_020510985.1 of Pholidichthys leucotaenia. Lineage (NCBI taxonomy): Eukaryota > Metazoa > Chordata > Actinopteri > Cichliformes > Pholidichthyidae > Pholidichthys > Pholidichthys leucotaenia. The sequence continues at coordinate 34,767,782 of CM035842.1, read as the reverse complement.
AAGAACGGAAATGCAGGCGTTTTTTTTTTCCAGTGCCTCCTAGGACGCACAGTGTGCGTACTCGGACGCCCTCGTGCGTCCTAGGACGCAGAGACGTGCCCGCCCGCGGTACACCGAAGTACAACAGGTTAAAAACAAAATGTGTAACCGAACACACACTTAACTGTGAACACGAGACTTACCCTCCTCTTCTCCTGCAGTGCGAGCTTGGCCTGTGTGGCTTTGATGGCCTGGTAAGTCTTCCTCTTTTTCAGGAGATACTCTGGGACCAACTTGATGGCCTTCTTAGTTCTGGTGACCAGAAAGAACATCACAACATAAAACAGCCAATATATAGCCAGCTGAATCTGAGTCAATGTAACTCCGTTAGACGGAATATCCTCCGAGAAAAGACTCGAGTAAGAAGTATCTAAACACAACTATTATTTGAATAGTAACAACTACCAATTTGTAAAGCGTCTCCTCTTAATTTCTGACTCTTTTTGCAAGTATACCAATTTTTTTTCTCCTAAATTTGTGTCGCATTTCTCTAATTCACTACATTTTCTTATAAATTTCAATGCTGTCACATAATTGGGATACTTTCCCCCTATATTTTTAGTGCCTTTTCAAATCAATTAATTACCGTTTTCTCATAAATGTGGGATAATTTTTCTCTTGTAAGTTTACAATTTTTTTTTTTTTATAAATTTGTGACTTTTTTCTCAAATTTAAGTTTTTTCCCTCATAGCTTTTCTTGCACATTTACAACTTCATAAGTGATTTTTTTCTAATACATGTGCTACTTTTTCATTATAAATTTGATAATTTTGGCTCACTCCTCATGAGCAAACTGCGTCTCAGGTTTGAAGGGTGCCTTCTCCAGACGGCATGTTTCAGCTCCTTCCACAGATGTTCAATAGGATTTAGATCAGGGCTCATAGAAGGCCACTTTAGAATAGTCCAATGTTTCGCTCTTAGCCATTCTTGGGTGTTTAGCTGTGTGTTTTGGGTCATTATCCTGTTGCAAGACCCATGACCTGCGACTGAGACCAAGCTGTCTGACACTGGGCAGCACATTTCTCTCTAGAATACCTTGATAGTCTTGCGATTTCACTGTACCCTGCACAGATTCAAGACACCCTGTGCCAGATGCAGCAAAGCAGCCCCAGAACATAACAGAACCTCCTCCATGTTTCACAGTAGGGACAGTGTTCTTTTCTTGGTATGCTTCATTTTTGTGTCTGTGAACATAGAGCTGATGTGCCTTGCCAAAAAGTTCCAGTTTTGTCTCGTCTGTCCATAGGACATTCTCCCAGAAGCTTTGTGGCTTGTCAACATGCAGTTTGGCAAATTCCAGTCTGGCGTTTTTATGATTTGTTTTCAACAGTGGTGTCCTCCTTGGTTGTCTCCCATGAAGTCCACTTTGGTTCAAACAACGATGGATGGTGCGATCTGACACTGATGTACCTTGACCTTGGAGTTCACCATGAATGTGTTTAGAGGTTGTTCTGGGCTCTTTTGTTACCATTCGTATTATCTGTCTTTTCCATTTTTCATCAAGGTTCCTCCTGTGGCCATGTCCAGGGAGGTTGGCTACAGTCCCGTGGATCTTAAATTTCTGAATAATATGTGCAACTGTAGTCACAGGAACATCAAGCTGCTTGGAGATGGTCTTATAGCCTTTACCTTTAACATGCTTGTCTATAATTTTCTTTCTAATCTCCTGAGACCACTCTCTCCTTTGCTTCTTCTGGTCAATGTTTAGTGTGGTACACACCATGTCAACAAACAGCACAGTGACTACTTGTCATCCTTTAAATAGGCCGACTGACTGATTACAAGTTTGTAGACACCTGTGATGTTAATTAGAGGACACATCTTGGTTGAACATGTCCCTATGGTCACATTATTTTCAATCTTTTCTAGGGTACCATCATTTTTGTCCAGGCCTGTTTCACGAGTTTATTTTTTAAAGTAATTCTGTTGAACCACAATTCAAAAGCACTGTCTGATTTTCACTGGTTAATTTTCATAGAATTTTTATTTATTACCACTTTTGTCAGATTCAAGTTATTTCTGTGACCACTGTGGGTTTTTCTTTCATTAACAGAGGGGTACCAACAATTTTGTCCACGTGTGTAGCTCCAATCTGATTGGCCAATACATTCTATTAATGCTGTATCTTCAAGGCAGCAGGCTACAGGTATGGAAATCTGAGGCATTTGTTTCAATTTTTTAATTAATATCTATTTACTACCTTTTTAACCCACTTCCAAATCCGAAGGCTAACCTCTTAGTTTTAATTCTAAATTCCATCTTATATCAAGTAAATTGGTGTGGGTATGGCAGCAGGAGCAGGAAGAGAACCATCAACCCTCCGCTCACAGATCAACCACACTAATCGAATACAGGTCAAGTCAGTGCCCCACGTTGGCCCTGGGATCTCATTTATACAAGTACATTTTCAATCCAGTGATTTGCAAACAGATTCATAATTGTCCAGAGCATCTGTGACGATAAAGTGTCCCCACTGTTATGATTTAGTGTATGTGTGATTATGTTATATTTGTAATATTGTAAATGTTATTATGATTATTTGTTAAAAATGCACAAATTATTCTAGGATCTGTTCTTTGACTAATTGAAATGCCTTTTGTGAGATAATTGTTCGGTTAATTATTTGGGTAAACAATTGGTGATTATTTAATACACATACCTTTGCCAACATGCTTCCTGAGGGTGTCCGGGCAAAAGACTCTTTGGGGGTTGAACGCCTTTTTAAAGGACACCAGCAGGAAGGGAGCAGGTGATGGCAAGTTGAGGGGTGATTTAAAAATATGTAAATAGGGGATTAAATTATTTAACGAATTATTTATAGTATTATTTATTCTGTACTATTTATATGTATTTTGTAAATAAGTGGGGATTATTTATGGACTTTTAGATGCTATTGGGCTTGTGTGAAAAATGGAAAATGTTTATTGTTTTACCTGGGGTTATGGTAGGGGTTAATTAGCCCTAATTGTCTCACATAATATATAACAGGTGTTTATTGTGGAAAGAATTGTCTTTGTTGTCTTTCATTATTGTTGATGAAGAGTCGTGTCGGTGTGAAGATGTCGGACAATATTTGGATTGTTTACCAGTAAGTTTTGTGAAATAAAATAAAAATTGGAAAATTGGAGATTTTGCCTTGCTTCCTCGCCACATTGTTACAGCATCATTCGAAGCATTACAGTCCCACATATCTGTTATGAGGATTTTCAACTGGGGGCAGCAGCGCTGACGAAGAAAAGTCTTTTGAAAGCAGAAACGGAACCAAAACCTTCTGTGGGCCGTCTTACAAATATTCTTTATATTTGTTGGTGACCGAGAAAAGTCTTCAACAATTTGACAGAAATTATTCTTGTTGTTGTTCTTCTTGGTTTACACCCACTGTTGTAGTGTATTACTATCGCCTTCATGGGTACCGCCAGGAGAGTTTGTATAATTGAATTAAAAAAAAACAAACAAACCCCAAAACAAATTAAAATGGTCTTAAAAAGAACAGCAAGGAAAAATTAATAAAAATGGTGAAAACCAGAGGTATTGAAGATAATCCTAATAAAACTGTTTGGAATAAAATTGGGTACCTGGTCAAGTCCCTCCATAACCAACTTGCCCCAGCCAGTTACAGCCGCCCCACAACCAGCACATTCCACGCCCAACTCACCCCACAACAAACTCACCCCGGAAGCATATACAGTGGGGCAAAAAAGTAATTAGTCAGCCACCAATTGTGCAAGTTCTCCCACTTAAAAGATGAGAGAGGTCTCCAATTTTCATCATAGGTATACCTCAACTATGAGAGACAAAATGAGAAAAAAAAATAATCCAGAAAATCATACTGAAGGATTTTTAATGAATTAATTGGTAAATTCCTCGGTAAAATAAGTACTTGGTCAATAACAAAAGTTCATCTCAACACTTTGTTATCTACCCTTTGTTGGCAATGACAGAGGTCAAACGTTTTCTGTAAGTCTTCACAAGGTTTTCACACACTGTTGCTGGTATTTTGGCCCATTCCTCCATGCAGATCTCCTCTAGAGCAGTGATGTTTTGGGGCTGTCGCTGGGCAACACGGACTTTCAACTCCCTCCAAAGATTTTCTATGGGGTTGAGATCTGGAGACTGGCTAGGCCACTCCAGGACCTTGAAATGCTTCTTACGAAGCCACTCCTTCGTTGCCCGGGCGGTGTGTTTGGGATCATTGTCATGCTGAAAGACCCAGCCACGTTTCATCTTCAATGCCCTTGCTGTTGGAAGGAGGTTTTCACTCAAAATCTCACGATACATGGCCCCATTCACTCTTTCCTTTACACGGATCAGTCGTCCTGGTCCCTTTGCAGAAAAACAGCCCCAAAGCATGATGTTTCCACCCCAATGCTTCACAGTAGGTATGGTGTTCTTTGGATGCAACTCAGCATTCTTTCTCCTCCAAACATGACAAGTTGAGTTTTTTACTAAAAAGTTCTATTTTGGTTTCATCTGACCATATGACATTCTCCCAATCCTCTTCTGGATCATCCAAATGCTCTCTAGCAAACTTCAGATGGGCCTGGACATGTACTGGCTTAAGCAGGGGGACACGTCTGGCACTGCAGGATTTGAGTCCCTGGCGGTGTAGTGTGTTACTGATGGTAGCCTTTGTTACTTTGGTCCCAGCTCTCTGCAGGTCATTCACTAGGTCCCCCCGTGTGGTTCTGGGATTTATGCTCACCGTTCTCGTGATCATTTTGACCCCACGGGGTGAGATCTTGCGTGGATCCCGAGATCGAGGGAGATTATCTGTGGTCTTGTATGTCTTCCATTTTCTAATAATTGCTCCCACAGTTGATTTCTTCACACCAAGCTGCTTACCTATTGCAGATTCAGTCTTCCCAGCCTGGTGCACGTCTACAATTTTGTTTCTGGTGTCCTTTGACAGCTCTTTGGTCTTGGCCATAGTGGAGTTTGGAGTCTGACTTGTTTGAGGTTGTGGACAGGTGTCTTTTATACTGATAACGAGTTCAAACAGGTGCCATTAATACAGGTAACGAGTGGAGGACAGAGGAGCCTCTTAAAGAAGAAGTTACAGGTCTGTGAAAGCCAGAAATCTTGCTTGTTTGTAGGTGACCAAATACTTATTTTACCGAGGAATTTACCAATTAATTCATTAAAAATCCTTCAATGTGATTTTCTGGATTTTTTTTTTCTCATTTTGTCTCTCATAGTTGAGGTATACCTATGATGAAAATTGAAGACCTCTCTCATCTTTTAAGTGGGAGAACTTGCACAATTGGTGGCTGACTAAATACTTTTTTGCCCCACTGTAACTGTAGGCTGTGCCTCAATTACCTGAAGTCTCATCATGGAAGACAACTGCTTGGCTTGTGCCAAGGAAGTATTGCCACAACATGAAGCCCTACTATGCCATGGATGTCACCGATGGCAGCATCATGTATGTGGGACTGGTAAGTAGGCCATACTAGGCAACCATATTCTGTTTGAGCTTGAATATAATTGACTTTAATTACAAGAGGGATAGGCTCCAGCCCCCCCTCCCCCCACACGAAAACGATGGATTAAGATAAACAACCTTCAATTATTTATCATTACTTGTTCATTTAAGCTGGATTCATGCTGCACCTCTGGTGTCCGCGTACGTGTAACCGGAAACCTCATGTGACAATATTTATGTCATCGTTTCCACTCCACTAGTGTCTGCAGTGCTCGACTGCGTGCAGCCCGAATTTTGTGACCGCGCCGCCTGCCCACGACCTGAATGCAATGACAGCGCATGCGCAAGACTGAACGTCCCATTCACGAAGTGGCGATATCAACACAGCATACAAAGAAAGTAGACGAAAAAAACAAGGAAGCGGAAGACGAGAATGAAAACATACATGAATCATACATACATACTGTACTTTCTTACAGTGACGGCAGCAGCATCTTGGTGGAAAAGGAGTGAAAACCAGGAAGTCAAGCAGCAGAAAGCAAACAGCGTTTCTTTGTAGGTGAAAATCCTGGCATGTCAACGCATTGGCGCTACCTACCGGGCGGGAGTGAAACTACAAATGATGGTTGTGCGCATGCGTCAGCCGCTTGGCCTGGGTAGATGAAAAAAGTGAGCATGTATAGCAATGCGTGCATGCCGGGCTCATCCAAAGTGGACTAGAGGGGAAATGCTGCATGAATGAGGCTTTATAGCTATATAGATCAGTGTGTGGGAGGGTAACCATTCTCCATTCAGGAAGGTGGTGGTAGTACACTAACAGCGGGTGTTTAATATGTACCCTTCCGGTTCCGGCGCCACACGAGTTGGCTGCCTTTTGCAACTGCCTTTTTTTTTTTTTTTTTTTTTTAATCTTCCTTTCTTCTTTCTACACCTTTCACGCTCTCTATATACATATATATCACGGACACACAGATCGCCCCAAAGGTCTCCCGAGTCGGCGGACGGAGCCACTGTTTACAGCAGGAGACGATACAGCAGGGAAGAGCTAGCTAGCACTCAACCGCCACCCGGTGCTAACGGAGAAACTCGTCATACCGGGGAACTGAAGCGAAAACGACGCGGGTGCCGGGCTGGAGTTTAGGTGGCGTGCAAGAAATATAAGACAGAATAATAAAGAGCGATGGCAAGAACCAAGCAGACCGCCCGTAAATCTACTGGAGAAAAAGCCCCCAGGAAGCAGCTAGCCACCAAGGCTGCTCGGAAAAGCGCTCCGGCCACCGGCGGAGTGAAGAAGCCTCACCGTTACAGGCCCGGTACCGTGGCTCTGAGAGAGATCCGTCGCTACCAGAAATCCACGGAGCTGCTCATCCGTAAGCTGCCCTTCCAGTGCCTGGTGAGGGAGATCGCTCAGGACTTCAAGACCGACCTGCGCTTCCAGAGCTCCGCCATCATGGCTCTGCAGGAGACCAGCGAGGCCTACCTGGTGGGTCTCTTCGAGGACACCAATCTGTGCGCCATCCACGCCAAGAGGGTCACCATCATGCCCAAAGACATCCAGCTGGCCCGCTGCATCCGCGGAGAGAGAGCTTAGACTTTCTGCTGCACATCCACCAACCACAATGCTCCGCACTGTGCGTCTATATATATATACAGTATATATATATATATATATATATATATATAGTAATATGTACATATGTATACTAGCTGCTCTTGTTTTTTCTTGCCTTCTGATTGTTGCTCTGAGTGTTGCTATCCCTGTGCTGTTGCAATCCTGGAATTTCCCCATTGTGGGACTAATAAAGGCTTATCTTATCTTAAACACAGACACACTCGTGACAGACAGACAGACGGACACACAGAGATTTCTTGAATTATATATAGCGTGATCGTTGAGGAGAGGATTGGACACTTAGCAATGATGATACAGAGTGAAGTACGTGGCAGTAATGCACCTGTAAGCTGGTTGCCAACCGCCAATCAAATCTAAAAGAAGTAGTTTTCTGGGTCACCAACAAATGAAGGAATATTTGTAAAACGACCCTGAGAAGGTTTAGGATGTTTGTTTTCAAAAGACTTTTCTTCATCACCGCTAGTTGCCCCCAGATGAAAATCCACAACAGCTATGCAGGACTACAATGCTGCCGGTGAGGCTTTAGAAAGCTCTGAATGTGTCTGTGAATCATTTCACTGAAAATGCACTCGCACATGTACAAACCGGATCCCGGGGGCCTACTTGACCCGTTCCCCACTATTCCAACACGCCACAGCGGCAGCAGGCTGGAATCGACCTGTAAAGTTTTTCTCGGATTGTCAACTCTTCCGTAACAATACATTTATTCCGTACAAAATAGACACTTTGAATGGTTATCTGTTTAAGAAACAGTAAACACTAACAGACACAATCAGGTTATGCTAACATCAAACTCCACTTAAAAAGTTATCAGGTCCTCAAACACTGTTGTTTTTCCAGCCTTATTCCTGTTTCTTTTATACTGTGCACACCACTGAAGAGAGAAACGCCATTTCAATTCTCCTGTATGCCCTGCACATATAGTAGTACTGACAAGTAAAACCTTTGTATCTCCCTTGTAAAGAACAAGGTTGGCGTTCACTTGATCCGAGTTGTGATAGTCATCCGCTCCCAGCCAATCTACACACAAAAATCGGCTTTTCACACAAATCGCCACAAAAATACACATCCCAAATTACTCCCTGACACCCGTATTTAACACCAGGATTAAGAGCAACAAAAGTCCAAACATTTACAGAAAGATGACTTCAGATATGATTATAGAATAAATACATACTCCGAATCAGCCATGGTGGACACCCCAGACGACCGTCGCTTGGATATGACGTCACCAACCAACAACGCGTCCCTTCTTCTTCTCCTCTCGGTTTACTTCCTCTTCTATTTTTTTTTTTTTTTTTTTTTGGCGGGGGCAGCCAGCGTAAAGGCGCATTACCGCCATCCAGCGTTGGAGTGTGGGGCAGACATTGTTACCCAGACACCCTCAAAAAAAAAAAAAAATAAATAAAAAAAATTATATCCTAATAATCAGCCCTGTATTTTTAAGGCAAACAAATAACTTCCTTAACCCAAGCCTCAATATCACTCTTAAGTTAACATCTCCCACCCCAGTTTCCTAATTTGCCCCACTAATATGTCTCTCTCCTGAATGTATTTCTGGCACTGCAGAATGACCTGCTCAACAGTTTCTTCCTCTCCCTCACAATAATCACACATCCCTGTCTGGTGCTTACTTATTAAATGCATAGTTTTATTTAATCTAGCTCTCGGTTTACTGGGGGATTGCAAACAGTTTATAGGTGCATACCGCCACCTACTATACAATAGTGTGCAACATCATGTCACGTCATCCTAGTTCCGATGAAAGCCATATTCTTCTTATAAGCCCTGTGTGGCAGCATGAAATAATAAGCAGCGAACTGAGAGTTTTTGAGGGAGTTTATTAATCATACCGCCATCACAACACCCACTCCAGCGCCGTGCAGGCGCGCCGGAGCGGGCCCGGAGGCTCTCGTCAGGAGACACGGAATGCGTGTAGTCAGAAGCAGTGGTCAGAGAGGGAGAACATGTGAATTTCAGTCAGCTTATATACCCCGTTACAGACAATACATGAAAAGCACATTCACATCACAGTAAATGCAGGAAGGCATGGGACATTTGCATCACAGTACAGAGCAGGAAGTCATGAACACCTGCATTTGAGTCAACATAACAGCAGGATACTGGCAGGAAAGAGCTAGACAAAGAAAAGCTGCCTATTGATCTCAATACACACATCTCATTGTTCTGCTAATTGCTCCAGCTGAGCGCTCTGCTTGTCCGTAGGCTGTGGGGGTGACCCACACCCTGTATCATTTATAAAGCTAAATAGTGCCTTCCTGGTTGCTCTCCTCTCCGACTGATCCCAGAATCCCCATTAAATTCCACTCCTTATACAGTTCAAAAAGAATATGACTGACATTTTCTTTACAGTCACAGTGTGCACAATTATCATTAGCCTTTTTTTCCCTATAACAAATAATGTACCATTTAAGTTTGTGTGTGTTATGTATGTAAATTGTGGTATTAGTAAGATGGTGGCCGGGTTGGCTGGGGAATGGGCAGAAGTTGCAGACTGCCGGTTTCCGGTGGTGACGCCACCCAGAGTATAAGAGGTGGAGACGGACGGGGAGAGTCCTCTTTTGTCAAGGACAGCCTGGTCGGCAGGGAGCGCTGAAAGCCTGTAAAGTCTTGTTACATTGTGTTCAATAAAGGTTCCCTGTTTGGACGTCATGCCCTGTCTTCTTTTGGTCTAATTATGGATACAACATATGGCGACGAGGTAAAAGTGGTCATGGAAAGGTCAGTTGCCAACTTTCGGCCATTTCTGGAGTCACCGGGCAAGCCTCCTGTAGTGTGGCCTGGATGGTTCGCCGACTTCACAAACTGTATGGTAGTCTTAACCCTCGGTGAGCTTAAAAAACTTCATGCCAGAGCAGTGTTGGTACACAATTTGGGCATGGAAGGGCAAGGAATGTTGGAGAATCTTGGCGGAGCCAATAGTTTTGATGAAGTCGTGGAGTTAATGGCACGCTACTTTCACGCCACTGGAAACATCACTGTCCTGTGCATCCACTTTGGACAGTGCCGCCAGCAGATGGGTGTGTCCATGAGAAGATTTACTGCGGACCTCTGGGAGCTGGTGAGGGATTGCAAGTTCGGAAACTTGGAGGGTGAGATGATTCGAGACCAACTGGCGGAGCATGTCAGGTGCTCTGCGGCTCGGTCAAGGCTCCTGACTCACACAGGTGAGCTGACGTTGAATAACGCTATCGAGCCAGCGCAATTTGAGGCAGCTGAAACAATAGCAAGGGGCCTCGAGAAGCGCTCACCTCCAACCCAAGGCAAGCCTCGTGTGATGGTGCTGCAGTTGGACCCTGAGGATGAGGATAGCGGAGAAGAGGAGTTTGCCTCCGCTGTGAAAACCAGGTCTGCCCCGGGTACGCCAAGATGTTGTGGCTGTGGGTCCCCCTTCACACCACTATAAATCCAGGTTGCGTCCGGTGAAGAGCAAGCATTGTGGGAAGTGTGGGTTATTGAATCACTTCGCCAGGGCATGCAGTAACTTTGAGCGGTGGGATCGATAGCGCAGAGCGGATTCCCTGCAGAGGGCTCACACCATTGTGCACTTGGTCTCCCCGGAGACCGCAGGCCGGATTGGCTGAACGATTGACTTTGGTTCGTTGAGGTCTCGCTCTTATTGGATACAGGAGCGGCGACCTCCATGTTAAATCTGGCCACAGTGAAGCGACTGTTTCCCTGCCACCAGATCCAAGGGCAGGAGGAGGTGTGAGATGCGAACTGGTTGGATGTGGCCAGGGGAGCGCAAGCCCGGCACCATGTGATGCTACCTAGGGATGGACCCGATGCCGTTTCCCAAGCAGCCCTTGGTGTGGGAGCTGGGCAACATGACAGGACTCCCGCAGGTGCAGATAGGGACGAGGTGCCCGCGCTGAGGACTGAGGGGGGCGAGACCGAGGAGCGCTGTTCTGAAACGCTCCAAGCAGAGATCTTCCAAGAGGTCATCAAACCGGACCTGCGAGCCAACCGGTTCAGAAAAGGAAGCCCGCTTGCATCATGGTGGTTCCGGAAAGTGTGACAGGGCCTCCCTGCGGGTTGGTGATCTGGTCCGGCCCAGGGTTGAGGCTCACATGAGCGGTGACCACGGGTTGCGAGAGCAACGTGACGACCGGAGACGGTTCCAGGTTGAGGCTGCTCGAGAGGATGGGTGTCTGGGTTTGTCCGACAAAATGTGGAGACATCCTAACGACCTGTGCGACGTAGTGGAGAGAAGCAGACAGCACAGCTCGTCCCCGGATGCGGAGAGACTGCGGTGCTCCGGGAGGGATCCCCCAGACGATGATCCAAGCAAAAGGACCTCCCTGGGCCGTAAAAGATGACGGTTGGGTGTGTTTGTGTGTGTTTGATATTTAACCCATTGTCTTTATGTGACTGATTTTCTTATTGAGACGGTGCCCCGAGTGTTTGATTGGAATATGGAAAATATATTACTTCATTGCTAAATTTTAATAATGATGATTCTTTTGTGTATTTTGGTTTTAAGGAAATTAATGTGAACAGTGCATTATATCACTGCTAATCTGTAGTACTTCATGTTTCAATTTTGGGGAGTTGCCAGGCACTGAGTTGTCTGTGATGTACATCTAAACAAAGAGGCAACATGATTATAGTGAGTAAATTGGAGCCCTTTTAGTGTAATTATGTGTAATTGGTATAATGTGAATTTTGATTGAATTGAAAAGAAGAAAAGAAAATTCCCAACATTGTTTTATGATGTGCCCATGTGTGGGGGGATGTGTTGGGTGGGGGTCGCCATCAAGGGATTGTTTAGGTGGTATATCTTTGCAATTTTCTCTGTTTGCTGTGTGTATACATATATTGTTGTTTTTAGGGGATTAATTTAATTAGTTACACGGCTTGTTTTTTTAAATCCTGGACTATTAGGGACAAGGCGGCAGAATAACCCGCCTAGCCGTGCAGGGGGCGCTGGTAGTCCACCCAGCCCCCAGCTTTGGTTGTGTGAATGGATAGGCAGTTGGTTTCTTTTTGTACATATTTTTTTACTTAGAGGATGTATCGTGTATTAAATTGGGGTGGGCTGAATTGTGTGTTTGAAACTTTTTTTTTGAGGGGGGAAGGAATGTTATGTATGTAAATTGTGGTATTAGTAAGATGGCGGCTGGGTTGGCCAGGGAATGGGCAGAGGTGGTGGACTGCCGGTTTCCGGTGGTGACGCCACCCAGAGTATAAGAGGTGGAGACGGAAGGGGAGAGTCCTCTTTCGTCGTGGATAGCCTTGTCGGCAGGGAGCGCCAAAAGCCTCTAAGGTCTCGTTACATTGTGTTCAATAAAGGTTCTCTGTTTGGACGTTACACCCTGTCTTCTCTGGGTCTAATTATGGATACAACAGTGTGATCCACTCGAAGTCTTGTCATGATGACCTCCTTGTATGTCCACAAATCTGGAATGAAGACAGACGAGGATGCTGTGCTCAAACTGAACTTTATTACAAACCATTGTAATACAAAGCACATGCACACACTTCATTCGTCATAACTCTTACATGAGTAACTCTAACCCCGACTCTAGCATGAACACGAACTGTCATGAGATGGCAGACCACCCAATGTATATAGTGGTGGGGTGATGTCAGCTGCAGGCTCTGCATATTAGCAGTATTCTTACACTACATTCTTTCCCCCCCCTGCAAAACACAGAACACACAGTGCATCCGGAAAGTATTCACAGCGCTTCATTTTTTCCACATTTTGTTATGTTACAGCCTTATTCCAAAATGGAATAAATTAATTTTTTTCCTCAAAATTCTACACACAATACCCCATAATGACAACATGAAAAAAGTTTGAGATTTTTGCAAATTTATTAAAAATAAAAAACTAAGAAATCCCATGTACATAAGTATTCACAGCCTTTGCTCAATACTTTGTTGATGCACCTTTGGCAGCAATTACAGCCTCAAGTCTTTTTGAATATGATGCCACAAGCTTGGCACACCTATCTTAGGGCAGTTTCACCCATTCCTCTTTGCAGCACCTCTCAAGCTCCATCAAGTTGGATGGGAAGTGTCAGTGCACAGCCATTTTCAGATCTCTCCAGAGATGTTCAGTTGGATTCAAGTCTGGGCTCTGACTGGGCCACTCAAAGACATTCACAGAATTGTCCTGAAGCCACTCCTTTGACATCTTGGCTGTGTGCTTAGGGTCGTTGTCCTGCTGAAGGATGAACTGTCGCCCCAGTCTGAGGTCAAGAGTGCTCTGGAGCAGGTTTTCATCCAGGAAGTCTCTGCACATTGCTGAATTCATCTTTCCCTCTATCTTGATGAGCCTCCCAGTTCCTGCCGCTGAAAAACATCCCAGCAGCATGATGCTGCCCCCACCACTTGTCACTGTAGGGATGGTATTGGCCTGGTGATGAGCGGTGCCTGGTTTCTGCCAAACATGACGCCTGGCATTCACACCAAAGAGTTCAATCTTTGTCTCATCAGACCAGAGAATTTTGTTTCTCATGGTCCGAGAGTCCTTCAGGTCCCTTCTGGCAAACTCCAAGCAGGCTGCCATGTGCCTTTCACTAAGGAGTAGCTTTCGTCTGGCCACTCTGCCATACAGGCCTGATTGGCGGATTGCTGCAAAGATGGTTGTCCACTTGGAAGGTTCTCCTCTCTCTACAGAGGAACGCTGGAGCTCTGACAGAGTGACCATTGGGTTCTTGGGCACCTCCCTGAATAAGGCCCTTCTCCCCCGATTACTCAGTTTAGACGGTCCGCCAGCTCTAGGAAGAATCCTGGTGGTTCTGAACTTCTTCCATTTATGGATGATTGAGGCCACTGTGCACATTGGGATCTTCAAAGCAGCAGAATTTTTTTGTACACTTCCCCAGATTTGTGCCTTGAGACAATCCTGTCTCCGAGGTCTACAGATAATTCTTTTGTCTTCATGCTTGGTTTGTGCCCTGACATGCACTGTCAACTGTGGGACCTTATATAGACAGGTGTGTGCCTTTCCAAATCATGTCCAATCAACTGAATTTACCACAGATGCACTCATTAAGCTGTAAACACATTTCAAGGGTGATCAGTGGAAACAGGATGCACCTGAGCTCAATTTTGAGCTTCATGGCAAAGGCTATGAATACTTATGCACATGTGATTTCTTATTTTTTTATTTTTAACAAATTTGCCAAAATCTTTTAAAAAAAATTCACATTGGCATTTTGGGGTATTGTGTGTAGAATTTTGAGGAAAGAAATTAATTTAATCCATTTTGGAATAAGGCTGTAACATAACAAAATGTGGAAAAGGTGAAGCGCTGTGAATACTTTCTGGATGCACTGTATATTAATTATTCAGCTCTCCCCAATTTGTTATATTTGTATGCATACATACAGTATATGATCATCACTTTTATTCAAAACACTCAACATTTAGAACCATATTAGAACCTGGAACTAGGGTTAGGGGGTAGACCACTGCTGGACCCGACGCAGCTGGGTGAGTTATTCTGCCACCTGTGTCAGCCGTGCTCCTACCTGAACAGTCAGTCTTTTTTAACAGTCTTCCATGGGGAAAGCAGTTCTGCCGGAGGGACCTGGTAGCGGGCCTGTGGTGGACGCGCCCCTGGAGATGCCGGACCCCCAGGGACAGGACTGATCTTCATGATGTTGGGGCCCGGACCCCACACTGCGGCAGCTGACTCCCACGAAGCCTCGCCGTCTGGAGCAGCCACCTGGACATACAGTAGTTGGTTTGTGTGCTGAACCAAACCGTCTGTTAGTCGAAACCACGCCGATCCCACTTTTGCCACGATCCTCAGCGGCGCCCGTTGTCTCGTCGGCTGTGACCCAGTCACCGTCCTTGTTTCTCGCTGGTGCGGACTGGAACCCAGTCCATGACTTGGAGTGGTGCTTTGCTTGGTCTTATGTGCCACTGTGATCGTGGTGGCGTTGCATGCTCATCTGGTTTGGGACCTTCGTCATACGGTAATAGTTCTGTTGTTACCGTGTTTGTTGCAGACCCTTTATCTAGCTTCGCTGTCACTGTTTCCGTATTCTGAGGCTGGTTGTGGGTACGGAAGGTGTCCAGTGTCTCTCCCGTGTCGTTCATTGTTGCAGACTCTTCACCCATCGGCTCAGTCATGACCCCCGTGGACTGATGTTGAGGGTGGGTACGGAAGCAGTCTGGTTCCTCCTCTCTCCCATCTGATGCACTTTGTTGTGCCACATCATGAACAGTGTCTGTGTCCGGTTGTTGTTGTTGTGCCTTGAGGTTTTCTGCATGCTCAGGCTCCCTCTCCTGTGGATCCACAGCAGCCTCCGGCTGGGCGAGGATCTGAGACGAGTCCGGCCGCTGCCCCCATCTTGAGCAGTTCTCCTCCTGAGCGCATGGGGTGGATGGTTTGGTATTGGTGCCGCCCTGAATTTTCTCGTTCCAGACCACGTTGTCATCGTCGAGGTCTGTCGTGCCCCAGTTGCTGCACCCGGACCATTCGAACCCGGCACTGTCTTGGATAGCAAAGCACAGTCTGTAGAAGAGGTCACACCCCATAATGTTGTCACTGTGCACCGCCACTTGGAACATGAAGTCATACACAGTCTTAGACTTGTAGTAGACCGCTAGCGCAACTGTTCCTACATTACTGAGTCTGTGACCGCTGTATCCATACAGCTCCGCTGGGTTCTTCTTAATTTCATGGTTGGGAAAAAAATTTGATCACTGTGGCCCAGTTAAACATTGACCTAACTGCCGCCGTGTCGAGCAGTAGCGGTACAGCCACCCCGTCTAATTCAACCATGCCATATGAATAAGCATTGATGTCAGTGCTTACTGTGTGAATGGTGGTTGTTGGTGGGTAGCTTTGCTTGCTTAGCGGGTTCCACAGCACCGGCAACTGGCACACTTTAGCGAAATGGTTAAAGCGTCCACACTTGCTACAATGCTGTCCTCTTGCCAGGCAAAAACATGCTCTGTCCTGGTGCGTTGGGGTCCCACAGCTATCACAGACAGGGCCTCTCGGAGTGGTCCTTCGGCTAATGGCATTCATCTCGTACTTGTCTGCCGTGTCTTCATATTCCTCCGTGTCTACCACATTAGCTAGCGTTGTCTGTCCAGGTAGCTTCTGTATTTGGCGCCCACCTAGCTCCAATGCTAGCTTCTCTACTGAGTCAAGCTGGAATACTAGCTCTATTGTGCAAGCTAGCATCATGTTGTTTGGCGCTGTTAGCATCTTAGCTCTTAGCCTTGGGTTACACGTGTGCTCAGCTAACTGGTCCAGCACCATCTCGTCTTCTAACAGTCCAAAATGGCATATGTTAGCTAGATGTCTCAAGTCGGCGATGAATTGTGTGGACTCACCAATTCTCTGTCGCCTCTGGCGGAATCGAATTTGTCATGCTATCACGTTGTCTGGTGTAGCAAAATAGTTAGCTAGCAGTTCAACAGTATCTACATACAAGTCCGTCGGACCCAACGTGTGAAAAATCCTCTGTCCTTCTATGTCGAGGTCATGGGCAAGTAGTGCTTGTTTCCTTACTTTATCCAGTTTTCCCAGGTCCAACGCCGCAACGTAGGTCTCAAATGCATCCAACCATCATGGCCACAGGACGGTTGGTTCACCTGGAGACTCGAGGAAAGGCCTTAGCGGTCTTAGGCACATTTCCATGGTTTGAAATTCTCGTCGCCAAATGTTATGTCCACAAACCTGGAATGAAGACAGACAAGGATGCTTTGCTCGAACTGAACTTTATTACAAACCATTGTAATACAAAGCATGTGTACATAGTCGTAACTCTCACATAAGTAACTCTAACCCCAACTCTAGCATGATCACGAACTGTCATGAGATGGCGGACCACCCAATATATAGTGGCTTGGTGACATCAGCTGCAGGCCGCGTTCCACTCTGCATATTAGCAGTATTCTTACACTACACTCCTCCCTTCTATTTCTTTCTTTATAGTTCTTTGTTGAAACAGATTTTTGAGTTTTAAAATAGGCTCTGCCTTTCTGATCCTTGTCCCACATCTGCCAAACCTTCATTCTAGCTTTCTTGGTAATAGCTTTACCCTCCCTTTCCAAGTGGCACAGACACTGTTATGTCTTTCCTCAGGGCGGTTTTGGCAAGTTTATCTCCATATTCGTTTCTGTTTATACCCTTGTGTGCTGGCACCCAGCAAAACTGTATGTCTATACCACACTGGTGGAGTCTCATCAAACTGCAGTTAAGTTCAATTAAAAGATCTTCTGTGCATGAACTTTTTGATTGAATCACTGTTGCCAGATGGGAAATGTCGAAGTATGATACCAACGGCTTAAAATTATCATATTTTGAGGAAAATTATCGTACACACCCAGTTTTTATTCTGACGTGGCTCAGGACTATCTGCTTCAGTAACATACAGTGGTGTGGAAAAAGTGTTTGCCCCCTTCCTGATTTCTCAATTTTTTGTGTTTGTCACACTTAAATGTTTCAGATCATCAAACAAATTTAAATAGTAGACAAAGATAAGACAAGTAAACACAAAATGCAGTTTTTAAATGAAGGTGTTTATTATTAAAGGTAAAAAAAACCCTCCAAACCTACATGGCCCTGTGTGAAAAAGTGACCCCCCCCCCCCCCGTTAAAGCATAAATTAACTGTGGTTTATCACATCTTTGGAAAGCTGACTTCAATTTCTCTAGCCACACCCAGGCCTGATTACTGCCACACCTGTTCTCAATCAAAAAATCACTTAAATAGGACCTGCCTAACAAAGTGAAGTAGACTAAAAGGTCAGTGTTCATGACTCCACCATAAGAGACTGGGCAAAAATGGTCTGCATGGCAGAGTTCCAAGAAAAAAACCACTGCTGAGCAAAAAGAACATAAGGGCTCGTCTCAGTTTTGCCAGAAAACATCTTGATGATCCCCAAGACTTTTGGGAGAATACTCTGTGGACTGATGAGACAAAAGTTGAACTTTTTGGAAGGTGTGTGTCCCATTACATCTGGTGTAAAAGTAACAGCATTTCAGAAAAGGAACATCATACCAACAGTAAAATATGGTGGTGGTAGTGTGATGGTCTGGGGCTGTTTTGTTGCTTCAGGACCTGGAAGACTTGCTGTGGTAAATGGAACCATGAATTCTGCTGTCTACCCAAAAAATCCTGAAGGAGAACGTCCGGCCATCTGTTCATGACCTCAAGCTGAAGCACACTTGGGTTCTGCAGCAGGACAATGACCCAAAACACACCAGCAAGTCCACCTCTGAATGGCTTAAGAAAATCAAAATGAAGACTTTGGAGTGGCCTAGTCAAAGTCCTGAGCTGAATCTGACTGAGATGCTGTGGCATGACCTTAAAAAGGCGGTTCATGCTGGAAAACCCTCCAAGGTGGCTGAATTACAACAATTCTGCAAAGATGAGTGGGCCAAAGTTCTTCCACAGCGCTGTAAAAGACTCATTGCCAGTTATTGCAAGTGCTTGATTGCAGCTGTTGCTGCTAAGGGCGGCCCAACCAGTTAATAGGTTTAGGGGGCAATCACTTTTTCACACAGGGCCATGTAGGTTTGGATTTTTTCTCCCTTAATAATAAACACTTTCTTTTAAAGACTGCATTTTGTGTTTACTTGTGTTGTCTTTGTCTAATATTTAAATTTGTTTGATGATCTGAAACATTTAAGTGTGACAAACATACAAAAAAATGAGAAATCAGGATGGGGGCAAACACTTTTTCACACCACTATATCACAGATTGTGCATATTATGGCCTATAACACAGTTTTACCTTTAAATAATCTAACAGATCAGATGAAAAAAGCGCCTCTTGGAGACCAGCTCCTCTACCTGTGTGGAGTACAGGATGGGCCCCTGGCCTGCACTGAACAGCCTAGAATATCAGTCATAATTAACTATCTTTTATATGTCTTCTGTTGAATCATCATATGTCAAGGTCTCTCCTCATAAATATTTTGAGAAGTAATCTGTTTATAAGTATATGACCAACTGTGCTCCCTGGGCATGCACAGGATATCTGCAGCCTCAGTCGATGATGTTACATGAGATTAAATATAGTTTTGAGAGTTTTTTTGCATTAAAAGTTGTGGGAAGATTTCCAAATTTTAAAGCACATGCCTTTTTCCATAGGTTAATGCAATGATATTTTATATAACACCACAATAAAGGCACAAGATTGTCAAAAAAATCATATTAAAATGATTCGTAAATTCAGCAGAACCATCTGCTGTACTGAAAAAGTCTTTTGTGCAACAGCAAATACAGATTTTAACACAATTAAGTGAGAATGAAGTAGCTACTCATAAATTTGTCATAAAAATGGTCAACACTGTAGGCTACTCTTGCTGAGAACTTGAATAAAAAGGATGAAAAAATAATTATCCATTACAACAGCTAAATTGCACTGAATGCATGTTAAAGAGTACAGATTTGGAAATTATTGGCTGCATCTTAATTTGAAAACTCCCTAACCGCAGCGGTCCCCAGCCACTCGGTACTGATTGCAGAGAAAAGAGAAATAATTTATTTTGTTGCTCTGTATTGTCTATCCAAGTCTGTGTTTTTCTGAAAATTACTGAATATTCTCTCTCTTTCCATGTCTGACTCCTACCTGTCTGTCTATCTGCTGCACATCTTGACACACACCTGTCTCATCAGATACTCATCTTTCCTTTACCGGTAGTCATACTGGGAGGAAGGGCTCTCCTTGGGGGTTTGCCGGGGCACACGTTGGTCTGTGTCCAGACTGGAGATTCACAGCTTTAAAGCTCACTGACAAGATGTAACAACGATTTTACCTCTAAAGATGTATAAAATGTTATAATACTGGCTGTAGTGTTAGATTTGCTCATTTGTTTGTGGTTTTATGGCGTCTCTCCTCAGGTGCATTTCCGCAATGGGGTGCTTTTCAGGTAGGCAGACTTTTCAACACAAACTCGGCACTTCTTGCATGCAGTCAAGGCAGAGACGTGGGGAGATGTCCACTGGCAGGCCGGGGGAGACGGAGGACAGGATGGTGTAGGAAAACTTGCTTTTTTTTTTTTTTAAATCACACACTCTGTTTTTTGTTGATGTGTTCCGTTAATACTCACTGTAAACACGGAAGTGAATGCGGTGCAGTGACCCATTTGATTGGTTAGACTGAATGTCTGAGCGCTACTCAGGGACAAAATTGATTGGCGAAATTGGTGGAAGTTGACGAGGATTGGCCAAAATTGAGGGAAAGTTGCGATGATTGGATAAAGCTGCAAAGTTGTTCAAAAGATACAGCGATGGCCTGATTTCGCATGAATTAGTGCGATCGCAATATCATGAAATCCTGAAGGGACTGGCAAGTGTGAACAAACAACAGATTTTTCATGTGAATTGTTTTTTTAATAATAGACAACAGTCTACATTCAATTTGTTAAACTTCTTTGTTTTTCTACAGATGTAATTCCTGATGCCTGAATGATATCATCACTTGAAGACTTCTGAGGACAATAAGTTTCAGGTCAGATTTGAATAAGGCCTAAAAAGAAAGTGTAGAACAAAAAAAAGTAGGGCCCCATTTCTGGCTTTGCCTTGGGCCCCAAATGGACTAAGTCTGTCCCTGGATCCAACTGGCTGGTCACAAATCACAGCGATCAGCTGACGCTTCTGAGGACAACCGCAGACATCAGTGGAAACATGTCAAAGTTAAATAAACATCTCCTTCAAATCCCTGTCTGAATAAAGGAAAACAATAAACTAATCTTATAGGGCTGTGAGCAAGCTATTGAATTACCTACAGTATATCTGATGCCAATGCCGGAGGACAGGGTGCCAAATCCCCCTCAAATTTCCCCTCTGGGGATCAATAAAGTATAAAGTATACAAAATCAAAATCAAATAAAATATTTTTACGTGCCTCTACCTCATTCAGGGGCGCCTCCAACTCACAGTCCATGAAATTTTATTAAATCCATTATTTTTGATCGTGGATACAGGAGAATCAAATGCGCAGGGCTTGTATATAACAATTTGCATATCCATTTGTATCTAATTACATACTGAAATGGAGGCGTGTCAAGGGAAGAGTCTGGTATTTCCTCAGGAGCGTTTGATTTCAAGTAGATTGGGATGTACAAAGGAAATGTGCTTGGATTCCTGCGTACGCACTGTTTCATACATCTGGATTTTTTTTTTTGCTTACGCCATTTTCTTGATTTAAAACTACGTCATCTTTAAGTAAGAAATCCACACAAGTCTTTGTACATGAGGCCCTGGACCTTTAAGTGGGCTGTTTGTTATAATAAATAAATAGTGAAGATTAGTCAATTAGATATTACACAAAGTGTTTGCATACACATATCTCTTAGATCCACACATACACCCACACACAGACATGCAAGTCAAACCCACACCATTCACACATAAACATCAGTTGCTTCCACACATACTACACACACATGCACACACACATATAAGCTTCACAGGAAAGTCTCTGTTCTTGTTTCCATATATGGGCATGTGTAGGCTGAAGAGAAGACATATGGACGCCGAGAGGAAGCCATAAAGCCATAAAGGCAGGAACAAATGCCCATTAACTTGCCTATAGCTGTGAATTCCTTTTTGCGGGGTCCTTTCCAGGAGACAGAGCTGAGAGGTCCCACGGCCCATGTACTCTGACTCCCTGCGTGGTTCAGTAAAAGTTAAACTGAGAAATAGTATTTTCTTCTGTGATCATTGCTTGGTTAACTGAAAAGATTTTGCTAACTGTCCAAAAATCAATTTTTACATGTTCCTTCTTGTGTTGTGTAGATGGTGGTGGCAGATGTGCTGCAGAATGGAGTATGTCACCCCCTTATGGACAGCTGCTCTCTGGCACCCTCTCCCTCGGCTACTCAAGCAGGGCAGTCGAGTTCTCACCGTAGCTCCCTCCATGATAGACAAGGCACAAGGTCTTTGTTAAACACAAGGTTCATTTCTCCACATCCCATGAGAACTGAGTTAAAATAAAAAATAAAGAAATAAAATAAACAAATGCAGCGTATGTCTGCCAGTCATTACAACCCATGCCCCCACAGTATGAAACAAGCAGCATGCAGCTCAATACACAAGATCACACAAAATGAAATAATATACCTCGTAGGCTGCTTATCACAAAAATTGCCATTGTGGCAGAAGGAAGAAACACACAGGAGACAAAGGTGGGTTTTTATCTTTACTCCTCAACTGCCACCAAACAACTAACAGTGAACACTCCCGGACTCCAAAACTGGGAAACACAAACCACGCCCCCCAACCCCAAATCCCACTGGGTGAGAGGTACCTCTTCAGTCTGCCACACAACCCCCCTCCCCCCCCAAACACCCAGAGGGGACTCCCGTAGCCAAAATCAGTCTCTCACTGGGGGCCTGATGAGCCTGCCATAACAGCTGCACCATCCTCCAACTGGAGCCACTGGAGAAACCTGTCGTGTGGGGCGTGCTCGTGGATGATGGGGAGGTGAAACACAATCCATAGCAGGCTGGAAACCAGAAAACTCATCTAGTGCAGACATAGCTGGGGTCTTACAAGGGGGGCAACCCCGACGGGGGACCTGGGCCGGAACCATAGGCTCATCCGCCATAATGTGCGCCAGCTTAAGCCTATCTAACGTGACCCGCTCTTTACACCCACCCATCTCTAGCACAAAACTCTTAGGGCCCGTCTCCAGAACCCGAAATGGACCGTCGTATGGGGGTTGGAGAGGTGAGTGGCGAATGTCATGTTGCACAAAAACAAAATGGACCGCACTGAGCTCAGTAGGCACAAATAATCGCGGAAAACAGTGGTGAATGGGTCTCAGAGCCAGTGGACGAAAAAGAGTAGATGGCAGGCCGGCCTGTGGGGTGGAACTTTTGGGCAAAAACTCTCCCGGAGTGCAGAGCGATTGATTGAAAACCAGTTCAGCAGGCAAAGCATCGAGATCTTCCTTAGGAGCTGAACGCAACCCAAGCATTCCCCAAGGCAAACGATCCACCCAATTACCATCAAAGAGCGCAGCATGCAACGCTGCTTTCAGCAGCCAGTGAAAATCTTCACACAAGCCGTTAGCCTGAGGGTGGTATGCTGTAATACGGTGCACCTGCACTTCCAAGGACCTTGCAAGCACCAATCAGAGCTCCGACACAAACTGGGGGCCCCTATTGGAGGTAATATCTGATAGGGTGCCAAAATGTGCAACCCAGGAAGAAAGAAACGCGTGTGCCACATCCGCAGCTGAAGTGGAGGACAGAGGGACTGCCTCTGGCCACCTAGTGGTCTGATCCACTATGGTGAGCAGGTGCGTAAAACCCTTTGAAGGGGGTAGAGGACCCATCAGGTCCACATGCACATGGTCAAAATGTTTATCTGGAATCTGAAATGGTTCTAGGGGTGCCTTGGTGTTCTGGTGGACTTTAGTGCGTTGACATATCATGCATGCGACCGCCCACCCCTTGACATCCCTGTGGAGGCCAGGCCAGACAAACTTGGCTCCGACCAGTTTTACTGATGCCCGAACTCCAGGGTGAGAGAGGGAGTGAATTGAGTCGAAAAACTTGACGGTGCCAGGTCGTAGTTTCAACAGGGCAGGGGCGGCCAGTGGAGACATGCAGAGGAGAGTAGGACCACCCTCCTGCATCACCACCTCCTTAAGTTTGAGGGATGTACCTGTAGACCAAAGTGCCAGGATGTCTGGGTCGTTGGGCTGCTCAGCGGCCATTGCAGAACAATCCATCTCGAGGTGCACCGGACACACCAGCACATGTGACAGGCAATCAGCAATGGAGTTGGACTTGCCAGCCACATACTGAACATCTGTTGTGAACTTGGAGATGGTCACCAGATGGTGTTGTTGACGAGCAGACCATGGCTTGGT
This sequence comes from Pholidichthys leucotaenia, assembly GCA_020510985.1. Classification (NCBI taxonomy): domain Eukaryota; kingdom Metazoa; phylum Chordata; class Actinopteri; order Cichliformes; family Pholidichthyidae; genus Pholidichthys; species Pholidichthys leucotaenia. Next base: position 34,743,859 of record CM035842.1, on the reverse strand, counting down.
CACCTTGGACATAGTGAACGTCAGTGGTTTATGATCTACATAAGCCGTGAAAGCACGACCCCCCAAAAAGCAGAAATTACAGGTCGCCAGGTACAGTGCCAGCAACTCCCGGTCAAAAATGCTGTACTTACGCTTGCCATCCCGCAGCTTAAGACTGAAAAACGTGAGGGGCTGTCACGCCCCTGCCATGCACTGCTTGACCACTGCCCCCACGGCTATGTCGGAGGTGTCTGCTGTGAAAGCTATGGGCGCCGTGGGCACAGGGTGAGCGAGTAGTGCTGCGTTTGCAAGGGCGGACTTAGCGCCGTCAAAAGCTCTGACCCGTTCGGGAGTCCAGGTGACAGGGTTGTTGGCTTTTTTTAGCCTCTGGGCCTCATAAAGCGGTTACAGGAGGTGGGCAGCACGAGGGAGGAAGCGATTGTAAAAATTTACCATGCCTAAAAATTCCTGCAGTGCCTTAACGGAGTCCGGACTGTCATGAGCCGAGAGCTCTTGGCCATGAGGCTCGGCCTCATGGCTTTTTCATTATATTTACACTACCGTTCAAAAGTCTGGGGTCACCCAGACAATTATTTTGTGTTTTCCATGAAAAGTCACACTTATTTACCACCATGAGTTGTAAAATGAATAGAAAATATAGTCAAGACATTGACAAGGTTAGAAATAATGTTTTGTATTTGAAATAATAATTTTTTCCAGATACTCAACCTGCTCAAAGGAAGGTCAGTTTTATAGCTTCTCTAACAAGCTAAACTGTTTTCAGCTGTGCTAACATGGGTTTTCTAATCATCCATTAGCCTTCTGACGCAATGAGCAAACACATTTAGTTTAGTTTAGTTTATTCGAAAAGGGACAATGCAATTTCATAAAACACATGATTACACATGGTTAAAAAAGCCAGAATTAGCCAAAAGACTAGTTTTCATCTGTAGTCCCCTGGCCAAGATGTAAAAAAGCAGTAAAATGCATCTACAAGAAAAAAACATGGTTAGACATTTAAGAGGGCACTAATGTAACAAATATATAACAAACCGTACATTTAAACACAACATCAAACATCACAGCAGATTTATCTTTTAGTGTTGGCAGCTGTAGGTGTTTATAAGCCACATTTTCAATTTTTTTGTGAAGGCCTTGAATGTTGTGAGCAGTTTAACCTCCTCAGGTACTGAGTTCCACTCACTAGCGCTCCTCACTGACCAGGCCGACTTACTGAAAGTACCCCTGCGCAGAGGAATGAAACAGTCACCTCTGACAGAGCCTCGAGTGACACACTCAGAGCTGTTTCTTTGGCTGATGAACTCTGCCAGAGGATCTGGAGCCAAATCATGCAGTACTTTATAAATCAAATTTAAATTTGCAAATGTATGAAGACTATCCCCATTTAAAAGACTGTATTTTTTTAAAATTGCACAATGATGATAATGCCTAGGTTTTTTATCCATAACTTTAACTGCTTGTTTGTACAAAACTTCCAATGGTTTTTTGGACTCAAACCCGCCTGGGACCAGCTAGTTAGGCAATAGTTGAAGTGACTCAGAATCATTGAATGCAAGTATATTTTTGCGGCTTCAGTTGACATTTCATTTCGAATTGCATGAAAATTTGCAAGATTTAACTTGATTTTTTTTTTACACAATTTAGCAATATGGGCTTTAAAGGAAAGCTGTGAATCTATTATTAACCCAAGATATTTATATTGGCTAACAATTTGTATTTTTCCTCCATTAACATGTATGTCAGGGTTAGGTGACACTCTATTTATTTTAGTGAAATACATGCCTACAGTTTTAGAAACATTTAACTGTAGACAGCACTCCTGCAACCAAGTTGTGACACAGGACATTGTTTTACTAAGTTTAGCAGCAACAGTGTCTTTGGAGCGACCATGAACAAAAAAAACCGTGTTGTCTGCATACATTAAGCATTCAGCTTCAGGACAAACAGTGGGCAAATCATTAATATAAAGACTAAATAAAAGGGGGCCTAATATTGATCCCTGAGGGACTCTAGAAGTTAGCCTAAGAGAATCAGATCTGCAGTTGTTAACTGATACAGATTGTGTTTGATCATGCAGATATGATTCAATCCAGCTCACAGCATTGTGAGAAAAGTTAAATTTAAAGAGCTTGGTAAGAAGAACAGAGTGATTTACTGTATCGAATGCTTTCCTGAGGTCCAAAAACACCGCCCCTACAACTCCACCCTTATCAAGAAAAGATTTTATTTTCTCAATGAAGAGGCATGTAGCCATTTCAGTGGAATGCTTGGATCTGAAACCAAACTGCATGGCATGGAGAGAGGGGGAACTACTGTTTAAATAATGGACAATCTGTTCTGCCACCCATTTTTCTGCAATTTTGGAAATGGCCGGAAGAATTCTTATTGGTCGGTAGTTATGCAGAAGAGTTGAGTCACCGGATTTAAAAACAGGTAACAATAGCAGATTTCCAGGCCTTTGGAAAATGGCCAGATGAAATTGAAAGATTAATGATTGAGGCAATAGGAGTGGCGAGAGCTGAACCTAAATCTTTGAGCATGTTCGTGTCCATTCCAAAAACATCCTTTGCTTTAGATGGTTTGAGTGATTGAATTAAATTGATGACTTTGGTCTCAGTAATATTTGTAATAGTAAAAGACTGCTTTGCAGACAATGCAGGGTATTCCTTCCTTTGTTTTACTATAAACTTAGAGATTTGTGACACAGATTCAATGAAGTAGTTGTTAAAAGCATCAGCCATCACTTGAGGTTCTGTCAAGATGTTTCCATTCAATTGAATTTGCATTAGTTTTGCTTTGTTTTTCTGGGAATCACCCAATAGTTTTTTAATATATGTCCAGGTTATTTTAGAATTTCCCCTTGCACTATTCAAAACAGTAATGAAAAAGTCAGCTTTAGATTTTCTTATTTCTTTCACTACCCTATTTGTCAATGAAATAAATTGGTGCCTGTTTTGTCCTGATTTAACTGACAACTTCAAAAAGTGATCTCGTTCTTTCATCAATTTCAGAATAAATTTGTTTAATCAAGGAAGGCCATTCTTTCTAGCTTTTAGTTTAATTATCCGTGTAAATTGTATAATAATTTGTTGTATTTTGTTGGCAAATTTAGAACAATCCTCATCTAAATTTTTGCCAACGAGTAATTCATCCCAATTTACTTCTTGAATTGAATCTTGAAAATTTTGTTGTTCCTGTTTTGGTATCCTATAGAATTCAGTGGCGGCCAAGGATTTGAAGCGCTTTTTATTTAATTTTCTTGTGACCATTATAAGATTGTGATCAGACAATCCTGTGAGCATATTGTATGACTTCAAGATCCTTTCTGGCCTGTTAGTAAAAGCTAGATCAATCTGAGTGCTAGTGGAGTTTGTGATTCTCGTAGGGCCATTAATTACCTGAGTCATATCCATGTCATCCATAACCTTCTTCAGATTTTTCCTAACTTTGGTGACTTCCCAATTAACATTTAGGTCACCCATTATTATTACCTCTTTTGCAAAATTAAGTTGTTTCAATAAAATTTCCAGCTTTTCATAAAAATCTACATTTGATGAAGGAGGCCTATAAATAACTACAAGAATAAAAGACATTTGCTGTGACAAAGAAACAGTTAGTCCAAGAAATTCCAGTCCATTCTCATCTGTAACATGTATCTCATTACAATTAAAAGTATCCTTGGCATAAATCATAACGCCTCCTCCCTTAGAACCCTGTCTGTCTTTTCTAAACATTTTATAACCAGGTACAGATAGTATTGCTGAGGACGAAGATTCACGGAGCCATGTCTCAGATAGGCAAAGAAAGTCAATATTTGAATCGATGAGAAGATGATGAACCTGATCACTTTTTGTTAGAATACTTCGTATATTTAATTCAATTCAATTCAATTTAATTCAATTCAATTCAATTCAATTTAAGTGTGCACAAAGAATGCCTTTTGGTTTATGTGCTGAGTCCCATATTAATTTAGAGTTATTAACAGTTTGAAACACCCTGAATTTCCGGTGTTTTAATATTGCAGGATTTGGCAGCATCCTGTTTCTTTTATTGGCAATGTTTGCACATAGTGAAGGCCCGGCTGATGTTGGTGAAGATTCAGTTAGAGGCGATGATGACTCAAATATCAACGGAAGCGGCCCGGCTATTATTGAAGGTGATTCGACTGGCTGCATTGTAGGTCCAGCTGGCTGTGTTGTTAGCCCACGTCCAAACCCAGCTGGCAGGGGTGAGAACCCAGCTAGCAAAGTTGGAAGCCCAGTTGGCAGAGATGGAGATCCAGCTGGCAGAGATGGAGATCCAGCTAGCAGAGGTGGAGGCCCAGCTAGCAGAGGTGGAAGCCCAGCTAGCAAAGTTGGAAGCCCAGTTGGCAGAGGTGGAGATCCAGCTAGCAGAGGTGGAGGCCCAGCTGGCAAAGTTGGCAGCCCAGTTGGCAGAGGTGGAGATCCAGCTAGCAGAGGTGGAGATCCAGCTAGCAGAGGTGGAGCCCCAGCTAGCAGAGGTGGAAGCCCAGCTAGCAGAGATGGAGATCCAGCTAGCAGAGGTGGAGATTCAGCTAGCAGAGATGGAGATCCAGCTAGCAGAGGTGGAGATCCAGCTAGCAGAGGTGGAGATCCAGCTAGCAGAGGTGGAGGCCCAGCTGGCAAAGTTGGAAGCCCGGTTGGCAGAGATGGAAATCCAGCTAGCAGAGGTGGAGGCCCAGCTAGCAGAGATGGAGATCCAGCTAGCAGAGGTGGAGGCCCAGTTAGCAAAGTTGAAAGCCCAGTTGGCAGAGACGGAGATGCAGCTAACAGAGGTGGAGATCCAGCTAGCAGAGATGGAGGTCCAGCTTGCAATGATGTTAGCCCAGCTAGCAGAGGTGGAGGCACAGCTAATGATGGTGTTGGCCCAGCTAGCAATGATAAAGGCCCAGATAGCAGAGGTGGAGATCCAGCTAGCAAAGGTGGAAGCCCAGCTGGCACTGGCCCAGGGTTTAATTCAACATCACCAGCCAAAAGAAGTATCAGCAAGAGATTAAAAACACCCAGGAGTGGTTTGCCTGTAACAGCCTGTTCCTGCTCACCTGGGGGTGGCCTGGCATGGCCATAGTCCAGTACCCTTGTGAATAGCATGTGCTGACTCCATCTGGCTGGATACAAGGTTAGAGTGTCCCTTTTTCTTGGACAGGTTGAACTTAGCAGAAGAAAGAGAATTATCCAAACAACAGAGGAGTACATTGATATCACAATCCACGGTCCAATTTGCTCTTTAGATGACTTTTTAAGCAAACACACAGGACTTGCCAAACTGTGTGTCTGCACCCTGGCAGCCATTTGGTACAATGGCTGCAGCCCGGCAGCCATTGTACCATTAAAACACTGGAGTGATAGTTGCTGGAAATGGGCCTCTATACACCTATGCAGATATTGCACCAAAAAACAGACATTTGCAGCTAGAATAGTCATTTACCACATTAGCAATGTACTGTATATTAGATATTAGAGTGTATTTCTGATTAGTTTAAAGTTATCTTCATTGAAAAAAAACTGCTTTTCTTTCAAAAATAAGGAAATTTCTAAGTGACCCCAAACTTTTGAACGGTAGTGTATATATTTGTTGTATTTTATGCCTTTTGGATTTCTGTGTTCATGTACTGTTTGCCATTTTCCTGTTTGTGTTCTAGTTTTGTTTCATTTTTATTTTGTATTAATTCATATTTTATTTTAGTCTGCTTGGGTTGATATTTTTTTCTTTATATCTTCACTGTTGTCCTTTTGCTGGTTGACAGCTGTCAGTGGTGTGGTGCTCTGTGTGGGTGTTGCCCTGTCAGCTGTCAGCTTTGATTCACTCCTCTCTCATTGCCCCCAGCTGGTCCTAATTATGTTTCATTGCTTTCTCCTGCCCGCTCAGGTAACCAACACCTGTCATTGATTTTGTAAATGGTTTTTGATCCTATTTAAGGACTGTATTTTCATTTCTCATCGCCGCAGTCTTGGTTGTATTCATCTCATCTCCACCGGAGCCCTGCCCTGCTCTGGTGCGCTTACCTGTAAGTTTTCTCCCTCGTTTGTATTTTGTGCACTTTTTGGGACTTGTGTTTTTTGTGTGTAATAAATTCCACTAACTGCAGTTCAGCACGTGGGTCTCACCTTCTGCCCCGTAGGGCAATTCATGACACGGGCAGGGAAATCCCACCACCGCTTGAACCTTAGAAGGCAACGGAATCGCACCTCGCGATGAAATGTGGTGGACTAAGAAGTCAATCACCGGCAGCCCAAACTGCCACGTAGCCGGGTTAATGATCAGGCCATGTTCTTCAAGGTGCCCAAAAACTTGATTGAGGTGTGACAGATGCTCTTCGGCAGATGGACTGGCCAATAATATGTCGTCGACATAGACAAACACGAATAGGAGGTCGAGTAACACCGAGTCCGTCAACCTCTGAAATGTTTGGGCTCCACCTTTAAGGCCAAACGGCATGAGAAGGAATTCCAAAAGCCCAAATGGGGTAATTACTGCGGTCTTGGGGACGTCCTAAACGTGCATGGGAACCTAGTGATAACCGCACACCAGATCCACCTTTGAAAAAATGGCAGAGCCCGCCAAACACACAGAAGAATCTTGGATGTGCGGAATCGGATAATTGTCATTATCAGTGACATTGTTAAGCCAACGAAAATCACCACACGGCCGCCATGACCTATCTGCCTTAGGTACCATGTGAAGTGGCGAGTCCCATGGGCTGTTAGAATACCTCACTATTCCCAAACGTTCCATAGTGGCGAGCTCCTCTCTCGCTATGGCCAACTTAACTGCGTCAAGGTGTTGTGCATGTGCAAAATCCGGCGGTCCCGCGGTGGGGATGAAATATTCCACCCTGTGCTTAGTGTTACGACCCGAGCGCTGGGTTCTGTCCGCGCTCGGGCTACGCACAGCTTGCTGCCGGCCTTGACAGCTGTGGGTTGTATTCTGGCCTCACCGGGCTCGTATTGTGAAGGCGCTCGGTGGGGCTTCCGCCTGTCAAGGTTGGTCAGCTGTCTGTCATTACTGCTCGTTAGTGTTCGCCTTTATAAGGCGGGCACTGACAGCAGTTAGATCGCAGGAGTATCATCAGACATCGTCAGACATCGTCAGATATCGTCTAAACCTCGTTAGACCTTCATGTCAGGTTTGTGTTCTTTTGGTCTTGTCATGGTTCAGCTTGTAGTGGCTGGGGTTAGCCCTACGAGCCCTTGTATCACTTAATGTGTGCTTTTGCCCTGAGCGGCTCATAGTCTTGTGTCTTGTCTTGTTTTATTAATAAATTACCATCATTGCAAAACTCACCGGTGGACTCTTGGCGTCTTATGGTGATCCGCGAGGGTCACCGCATGACAGTATACTCCCGCCAGACGTCTAAATGGAGACGCCACTCCGAGAAGCTTTTTTCACCGTGAGTTTTGCCATTGTGTGGAGTTTTCTCCTGTAGTTGGACTTGGTAGGGAGATGCCCGACAGCGAGGGTGATTATTGCCTGGAGTGGCTGGAGGAGATTGACGGCTATCTGGCGGAAGCCGCCCGTCTCATGCCCACTGACGCGGCCGATTATTACCTATGCCTCGCACAGCGGGCTGTGCACCGTTACCATCTCACCTATATTCCAGTAGGAGAGAAGAGATTATCATGGATTTGTGCACAACGCACATCGAGGGAGAAGGCGCTCCTGGGAACCCCTCCACCTCCCACGAGGACAGCGTCCCTGGCGAGAGTGGAGATTCGTCGGCTGGAGGGAAAGCCCGGCAGGGGATCTATGGATCGGACTCCAGTGCCTGCCGCCCGCCCAGTCCCAGCGTCATGTGTTCCTGGGCCCTTCGCCACTCCATCGGCCAGTAGGCCCCATAGCCGTGCTCCTACCAAGCCCCAATGAGAATCCCGTCCGGATCCAGCTCCGGGTCATCGCAGGGACCCAGCCTCCCTGTTGGCTGCATCATATACGTCACGACAGAAGGGAATCCCCGCAGTCGCCGCCCACGGGTCATCTGTTCCAGCTGCGCTGTCAGCTCCTCGTGCCCACGTCGCCCCGACTGCCATGTCCTACTCGGTGACGTCACCCCCCGCGGCTGGGAATGCTGTGAGTCAAGCTTCGGCGAGGCCGGTCAGCAAACCACCTCAAGCGGCTCCTCCTCGTGGCCCCGTGGAGCCTGCCGTTTTCTCCCGGAGGGATAAAAGGAGAACTCCACCTGCTGCAGCAGGCACCACCTTCTCTCCAGGAGACAGGCAAGTGCAAACTGTTTCTTTCTATCATGTTTATGATCTGCCTTGTCTGACTCCTGGGGCCGGAGTTCGGGGTTCGCAGCCCCCCGAGCTTCCGCCACCTGCTGTAACTATTATTCCTAAACCTGCTGCCTCTGTGTCCCCCCCCCCCTGTTGAGCGGTCCGCGACATCAGGCCAACGTCGTCGGACGAAGAGGGGGCCTGCTGTGCTGGAAAACCTGGATCCGGCCCTGCAGCCACGTCGTGGACGGAGGAGAAGAGCGGACTGCGGCCCGGAGCCTGAGCCGACGATGAAGCGTCCCCGGGTCTCCTCGCCGGAGCGGTCCGAGCCAGTGGGTCGAGTGTCCTCTGCCCCCATGCCATATGGGTCATCGCCGTGGAGAGCAGTGCGGGAGGAACCTCAGGCTGCAGACAACATCTTGCCAGCTGCGGAGCCCAGCGCAGCTGAGTTGGAGCCTGCTGACGAGAGTAGCCGCCCTGAACCTGGATCGTCGAAGTCCTGGGTGGCAACAGAACCCGAGTGCAGGCAAGTGCTCCCTCTTGTGTCTCTGTCCCCTGTTTTGGAGCATTTTTGCCTGCCTCTCGGGGAGGCGAGTGAGGAGCAGCTGTCTGCTGCGCCCAAGCTCGTCTCGCTGGGTTCTGTTGCTACCGGTGATTCTGATCCCGGTTTTCTTGTTTGTGAGCCTCGTTGCAGTGTCACCGGCATGGAACCAGTCGGAGTCACTGGGTTGGAGGTCCCAGGTTCGGGGGTGGAGATAGTCAGTGGAGCTGCACCGACCCAGTCGGGGTCCGTCGTGGAGGCTGCTGTGGCCCAATTGGGGTCTGACGTGGGTGCACCAGAGGTCCAATCGGGGTCCACTGCAGGTGCGGTTCTGGCCCAATCGGGGTCCGACGTGGGTGCGCCAGAGGCCTAATCGGGGTTCACCGCAGGTGCGGTTCTGGCCCAATTGGGGCCCGACGTGGGTGCAGCTGGGACCCAATCGGGGTCCAGCGGAGGTGCAGCGCCGGTGTGGTCCACGGACGGGGGAGGAGCTGCAGACCTTTCGCCGTCGGATGGATTACGGGTTCATCCTTGCCTTCTTTCCCCTCCACTGAGTCACTGCCCCTGTGCATCATCGTCAGGGGCCGTGGGGGTTCCTGTTTGCTCGCCCTGGCTCTCCCGAGTTTTGTCCTCGTCAGGGAGGCCGCCGCGGGCTGTTTTTCCCCGGGAATGGTGGCTGAGGGACACGGGTCCGCCGCCTGAGGAACTGCTTTGCCGATTCGGCGCCCTGGGTCGGCCACCCAACGTGTTGTGTGTTTCGCTGGGCGACCTGGTTCGGCCACCAGAGGAGCGGACGTGCTGGGCGTTGGACTGTGGTGAGCCGCCTAGTCATGTTCCGCCTCCCATGACCACCCGCTGGCCGTTGGACGCGGGGAGACCACCTGAACTGTTCCTATGGCGCCTGGTCTCCGCCGGTTGGCATAAACTGTCGGGGGGGGTAGTGGTCGTTTTCTGGTGATGATCTGTCCAAGCGATTGTTCTGTTTTTTTTTCCCCCTTGCTATCCTGTGTGCTTTGTGTTATGGCCATTTGGGTGTCTGCGAGTATTTGTTATGTCTTGCAGTTGCCCTAGTTTGTTTTGTGTGTAGTTAGGTATGAGCCAGTAATTGCTCTGTTTTTCTGTATTTGGTTATTTGAAAATTCACATGAGAATTCACACAGGTGGGAGGCCATTTTCTTGTGAAACATGTGGGACAAGATTTAATTTTCTCATGCTGTCCTGTGTTTTCTGTAGCTGTTATTTGGGGATCCTCTGCAATTTGTGTTATGTCCTACTGTTGCCTTATTTTCCTCCATGTGTATTTTATTTGATTTGAATATTCGGTATTTTGTCATTTTCCTGTATTTAGTTTTTCTGACCCAGTAATTCTGTTTTTTTGTTTTCTCCATGTTATCCTGTGCAATTTTTTGTGATCGTTAGTTGAACATTTAATTTAATCTGAGTAGTTGGTATTCTTGTCATTGTCCTGTATTTAGTTGTTCTTGCCGGGTTTTGATTGTTTCTGGGTTTGGTCTCTCTCCCTCCGCACCTACCCCCAGCCACCCACCCTGGGGGGTGGGGGGGCAGGGTGGTCCGTGGGTGTTCTGAGCCCGCCCTTGGAGGGAGGGTACTGTTACAACCCGAGCGCTGGGTTCTGTCCGCGCTCGGGCTACGCACAGCTCGCTGCCGGCCTTGACAGCTGTGGGTTGTATTCTGGCCTCACCGGGCTCTTATTGTGAAGGCGCTCGGTGGGGCTTCCGCCTGTCAAGGTTGGTCAGCTGTCTGTCATTACTGCTCATTAGTGTTTGCCTTTATAAGGTGGGCACTGACAGCAGTTAGATCGCAGGAGTATCGTCAGACATCGTCAGACATCGTCTAAACCTCGTTAGATCTTCATGTCAGGTTCGTGTTCTTTTGGTTTTGTCATGGTTCAGCTTGTAGTGGCTGGGGTTTGTCACCATGGGTTGAGATGCCGTCTCGGCACTCAGCCCATGTTTTCCCTCATCCCTGCCTCCCATTGAGCAGCGTCTCAGCTGGCCCCCAGCTGGCAGCATTATGGACGGCTGGGGCCAATTAGTCTTCATCAGCTGGGGCGCTGCCAATGAGGATAAATAGGAGCAGCCTCGATGACTCGGGGCTGCGACATAAACACATTGCTAAGCTGAAGCCCCTTCGTCTGGTGTCAGCTTATACTCCTCTTGCAGCATTCCTGTGTTTGTATCCCGCTGTGAGTATGTACGTCTTGCTACCCCCACGTCCGGTACGAGCTGCTTACCTCTGCGCTGTGCAACCTGTGAGTGTACCTCTGCATGAGTATCTGTGCTCTCCTCATCCCTTCCCCTTTACCCTGAATAAAATATCACGACTCACTGGCTTGCCCCTGGCTCTGATTGCCCGGCTCCCTAGAGCCGGATATGACAGTATGTCGCAGCCAGAAGAGTTGCCGGCGGCCGTGAGTCGCTGTGGAAATGTACCTTTCTGTCCGGGTGTCAGCGCTGCTAGCATGCCGTTTCCCAGGAGTCACTTCCGGCGCCAGGGCGACGAGCTGAGGTCCATCTCGGAGGCTGTCGACGGGACGTTCTTCACCCTGCACGACGCCTCCAACGCGAGACGCTGGCATCCGGGCCGTGCTGAGGAACTCCTGGACTGTCACCCTCACTCTCTGTACCATCTGGAGGACAGTGCCAGGATAGACGCTGCAGGTACACAGCGAGAGAAGCTCCACGGGGTGGATGGAAATCCCGGCAGGGAGTCGAAGTGGGCGACGTCTTTCCCCGCTTCGGAGTCCCGTTCCTGCCGCCATTCCAGTCCGGGAGTTCGCGCCAACCAGAGGACTTCCCCCGACCTGTGCCACGTCACTCGGGATTCCCTTCAAGGAGCCGCAGCTGACAGCAGTTATGTCCGGGGTCGAGTGGCTGTCGCGAGCTCTACTGTGTTTCCTGTCACCACCTTCAGGCATGTGGCGGCGGCAGTGAGATTGATGGTGAGGACTTCAGGGCTACGAAGCTTTCCCGTGCTCGACGCCTTCCTCGTCTCGATCTCCGATCTGGAGCGGCGAATCCTGGGTTTCCCCCTCGCTTCGTCCCCTGGGAGTAGTCGTCATCACATCGCCGAGTCACCTCTGCACGAACCTCGTCCGGATCCAGTTCTGGGTCATCGTCAGGACCGTTCCTCCCACGCAGCTGTCATCCCTTCGCCTCGTCAGTGTGGAGATTCTACAGCCTCGTCCCCTGAGCCTCGTTCCCCCGCTGTCATTCCTGGACATTCGGGCTGGCTCACCCCGGCTGTTTCCCCCTCCTCCTCGACGCGCTTCCTGACCGCTGTGTGCGCCTGGAATCCCGGCCTGGTGAGCTCTCTGCTGGAGACAACGCGAGCGATCCTCAGACGAATTCCCGGGGGGTCCTCCGTTATCGCCGGGCGGGGAGAGGAAGAAGCAGATTCCACTACAGCAGGCGATACTCAACCTCCAGGGGGCAGGCAAGTCATTGTTTTTTCACACCTGCTTAATGATTTGCTCTGTCACATCCCTGGAGGAGAAGTTCAGGGTTCGCAGCTCCCTGAACTCTCCCCACCTGCTGTAACCTGTATTCCTAATCCCGCATCCTCTGTGTCTCTCTCCGCCGAGCGGTCCCCGGCTCCGGGTCAACGTGGTGGGATATGGAGAGGGCCTGTGGTTCCGCAGCTACATTGCGGACGGAGGAGGGGGACTGACTGCTGCGTGGAGTCTACGCTGACGACTGAGCGTCCCTGGGTCTCCACGGAGGAGCGGTTCGGTCCAGCGGGACGAGATTCTTCTGGCTTCACGCCGAGTGGGTCGTCGGCGGGGTTACCTGAGCTGGAGGGATCTCAAGCTGCGCTGACCATCGTACTGGCTGCGGGGCCCGACGCGGCTAGATGGGAGCCTGACAACGACCTCCTGACGACGGATCCTGGATCTTCGCAGTCCTGGACGGCGTCAGAACCCGAGATCAGGCGAGTGCTCTCCTTTCTTTTCTCTCTTTTTATCTTTGAGCACTTCAGCCTATCTCCAGGGGAGACGAGCCGGGTGCAGCCGCCCGCTGCGTCTGAGCTCGTCTCGCCGGGTTCTGGCGCTGCCGGTGATCCTGATCCCGGTTCTGTTTTCTCTTCTGAGCCTTCTTCCAGGGTCACTGGCAAGGAGTTGCTGTTCCTCGTGGTGCTGGAGGGTCCGGGTTCAACGTTGGAGGTCGGTTCTGGTGCAGTATTCAACGTGGGTTCGCCCGAGACCCAGTCGGGGTCCAACGTGGGTTCGCCTGAGGCCCGATCGGGGTCCGACGTGGGTGCTGCCCCAGTATTGTCCAGGTCCGGTGAGGAGGTGGCCGTTTTCCTGCGGCCTGACGCCCGCCGCCCTCGTCATCGGCTCTCCCCTGAGCCTCTTCCACCGGGATCCGCTCTGATCCTTCGCCCGTCTCAACGGTCCTGGTGGTTGAGTGATGCGGGTCGACGACCCGACCCACAGAACTTTCGGTTCGGTGATCTGGTTCCCCCCACTGGTCTGTGTTTCCCTCTGGGCAGCCTGGTTCGGCTGCCGGTGGACTGGATTCCTGGGATCTGGGTCCAGAGTTCGCCGTCCGAACACTTCTCTTTCCCTGATTCGCCAGCTGGACGATGGGCGGGGAGATCTCCGGAGCCATCTCGGCCATTTTTGGACTCTGCCTGCCATTCACCTCGGGTGTCACTTTTTCTTTTGTTATTAAGGTCACTCGGGTGTAATGTTCTGTCCTGTTGGTGGATTCGTTTTTATAGTGCTGTTTTCCATCGCTCATGCTCAGCATTTTACTTTTTGTGCCATGTTTTTAGCCTCGTTTTTTGTATTGTAGAGTTATGTTTTGTTTTCCGTAACACCATGCTCTGCAGTTATCCATTTATTCCAGTCACTTTCATTTCTTTAGGTGACTGGGTATTTATATATTCGTGTGTGTGGGTTTTTCTTTACCTGCACTCAGTATTTCTTTTTTGTCCTGTTGGTTCATTATAGAGTCATGTGCCTTGTTTTCCGTAACACCATGCTCTATAATTGTCATTTGTTCCAGTCACCCTCACTTTTCTTGGTGACTGTGTGTATGTACTTAAATTAGCGCTGTGTATAGGTTCCCCTTTATCTAACCGTACTCAGCATTTTTTGCCCTGTACCTTTTTGGTGGTTCTTTTTTCCTTGCTCTGGGTCACGCATGGTTGGTACTCTCTGGGTAGTATGTAACCGGCGTGCTGACCCAGTTCTTCTCCCCATCTGTACCTGGGTTAATTATTCTGTTTTGTCAGTATTGTATTTGGGTTTTTCTTTCCCGCTACCCTACATTGCCCCATTGGTGTTGTCCTTCCCTTGGCTTCTTCCCCTCCGGTCCGCCTCCCTTCCTCCCACCCTAGGTGGGGGGGGGGGGGGGGCTGGGATGTTCCTGGTCGTTCAGGAGCCCGACCTTGAGGGAGGGGCTCTGTCACCATGGGTTGAGATGCCGTCTCGGCACTCAGCCCATGTTTTCCCTCATCCCTGCCTCCCATTGAGCAGCGTCTCAGCTGGCCCCCAGCTGGCAGCATTATGGACGGCTGGGGCCAATTAGTCTTCATCAGCTGGGGCGCTGCCAATGAGGATAAATAGGAGCAGCCTCGATGACTCGGGGCTGCGACATAAACACATTGCTAAGCTGAAGCCCCTTCGTCTGGTGTCAGCTTATACTCCTCTTGCAGCATTCCTGTGTTTGTATCCCGCTGTGAGTATGTACGTCTTGCTACCCCCACGTCCGGTACGAGCTGCTTACCTCTGCGCTGTGCAACCTGTGAGTGTACCTCTGCATGAGTATCTGTGCTCTCCTCATCCCTTCCCCTTTACCCTGAATAAAATATCACGACTCACTGGCTTGCCCCTGGCTCTGATTGCCCGGCTCCCTAGAGCCGGATATGACAGGGTTAGCCCTACGAGCCCTTGTATCGCTTAATGTGTGCTTTTGCCCTGAGCGGCTCATAGTCTTGTGTCTTGTCTTGTTTTATTAATAAATTACCATCATTGCAAAACTCACCGGTGGACTCTTGGCGTCTTATGGTGATCCGCGAGGGTCACCGCATGACACTTAGTAGCTGCAGTTGAAAAAGCAGACATTGTAAATGATGGAAAATTTGTCAGCAAACGCAAAATAAATTATCCGATGCTGAAAAGTTAGCATGTGACAACAGCCAAGCTCCCCCAGCCTCACACGGAAAAGTGGCAAAAGACACAGCATCAATCAAACGGTGGTTAGCAACATCAACAAGAAAACCATTTGCACACAGAAAATCTGCACCAACAATAGGTACTGTAATGGAAGCAATTACAAAGTCCCACTCAAAACTGCGTCTCCGGAAACAAATAGTCACAGACTTTGTGCCAAATGTCTCAGTGGAAGAACTGTTAGCTGCACTCAAAACCCTGGCTGTTGCCTGCCACCAGTCTGTCCGTGCTGGTTGGTGGAAGTAGGCTCTTCTGTGAGCCAGAGTCCACTAGGAAACGTCTCCCTGCCAGCGAGTCTTTAATCAAGAGCAGCTCACCTCATCTGCCAGCGCCCAGAGCTGCTACTGAGCGCTGGCTCTGGAGTTTCCCATCGTCTCAATCGTGCATGGAGGAACACAGCACTTAGCCTTGCTGCCAAACTGCAGGTGGAAGAAACACAGACCTTTCCCGCATCGTCTCTGGGCCACCACTCCAGCTACTGCCGCTGGGTCTGTGTCCTCCGACGTGGGCTGCAGGATATCCAATGCCCCGCTTTGCACAGCAAACTGCCTGGTAACCTGCAGGACCTGATCAGCTTCCTTGGCTAAAGCTCGGTAGTCACCAGTAGCCAAATGCAGGGAGTTAGCACAGGAATATGTGTGGAAACAGGAAACCACCTTCGTCCGCTCCAAGCAGCGATAGTATTCTGTCCATAAGGTCCACAGCCATGTCGTCACCCCAAGCCTGACAGGGAGAGGATTTTTCCCACTCTTTCCGTGACTGATAGACTATACCTCTGGAGCAGGAACTGTTTGATGGCGGCATATTTACCGTGCTGTGGGGGAGCGCGAAGTTACTGCATGACACGTCGTGTGGACTGCTGATCCAGAGCAGTGACGACCAAGTAATACCTGGGTTCATCTGCAGTGATTCCTCGCAGGTGGAACAGCACTTCGATATGCTGGAACCATGAAGCCAGGTCGCTCTGCCAATGGCTTACGAGGAAACACAGTTTTCTTCTGTGTCAGACATGCTCGAATCGGGGTCACCAATGTGGCAGGACGAAGAAACACAGAGGAGACAAAAGTGGGCGTTTATCTTTACTCCTCAACTGCCACCAAACAGCTAATAATAATAATAATAATTCATCAGATTTATATAGCGCTTTATCATAGACACTCAAAGACGCTTTTTACAGATACATTATTCATTCACTCCAGACGGACAATGGTAGTGGCAAGCTACTACTGTAGCCACAGCTGCCCTGGGGCAGGCTGACGGAAACGTGGCTGCCAATCCGACGGCCAACGGCCTCTCTGGGAACCACTGAACATTTATACACATTCACACCCAGTGTTATGGACACTGGAGGCAAGGTGGGTAAAGTATCTTGCCCAGGGACACAATGGCGGGATAGCTGGGAAGAGTGGGAACCATCTGGTTCCCGGCCAACCATCCCGTTATTGGACGACCCGTTCTACCTCTTGAGCCACTGCCGTCCCAGACTAACAGTGAACACTCCCGGACTCCAGAACCAGAAAACACAAACCACGCTCTCCAACCCCAAATCCCACTGGGTGAGAGGTACCTCTTCAGTCTGCCACACTATCTTGAATGTTGTCCATGTGCTTTTCCTCCTCTGTTTTCTTCACTGCAATGTCTCTGTCTCAATCTTTTACCCCAAAGGACTCATTCTACCAGGCTTTCTTCTTTTTCTTTTGGTGCTTAACTGGCAATGTGCATACAGCCCACATGCACATGTGGAACACCAGCACAGCAAAGATCAGTTCCGCCCCTAAACCACAGCATCAAAGGCAGAAAACAAACAACACAGCAAAATAAGAAATAAACTGATATTGTGAGGCAGTTACATTCATAATGGATTGCCTTTATATAGCACTTTTCATGACACCATTATTCATTCACTCCACAATGATAGTGGTAAGCTACCTCTGTAGCCACATCTGTGCTGGGGCAGATGGCATCGCGAGTCCTATGATCTCATGCTACATAGGACTCGCGATGCCATCATATAGGCGATGCCGTCATATAGGCAATAGGACTGGCTGCCTATGATGTAGTGTTCTATGATGCCTGCCTTGATGTCTTTATGATATCATATAGACCACATAGGACTCGCGATGATGTCATATAGGTGATGCAGTCATATAGGCAATTGGACTGGCTACCTATGATGTAGTGTCCCATGATGCCTGCCTATGATGTCTGCATGCTGTCCTATGATGATCCTAGGATCTCAGGCTACATAGGACTCGCGATGCCGTCATATAGGCAATAGGACTGCCTGCCTATGATGTGGCATCCTACGATGCCTATCTATGATGTAGTGTCCTATGATGCCTGCCTCGATGTCTTTATGATGTCATACAGACCAACCAGACGCTACATATGGAGAGCAATAGAGTGCTATAGAGTGTAGTGAAGTCAGTGGCGGTAATGCACCTGTAAACTGGTTGCCAACTGCCATCCATCCGTCCATCCATCCATCCATCCATCCATCCATCCATCCATCTTTTTCTGCTTCATCCTTTTCAGGTCGTGGGGGGGGCTGGACCCTATCCCAGTATCTTTGGGTGAGAGGGCAGGGTAATCAAATCTAAAAGAAGAAGAAGTAGAAGAGGAGAACTGCTGCATGTCAGAAAAGATCCAGTGAAGATGACGCAGCTGAGGTTTGAGCAGTACCTCCCAGGCATGACTGTGTTGCATGTCACAAAAGATGCCGTGAAGATGAACACCTGAGGTTCGAGCATGTCATAGGGTACGACAGACAAGGGATGCACAGACAGACAGGAAATGTGTGGCTGTGCGCCATGCACGTGCTGAAATACTTGAAGCCAGAAATGCCCGCAAAGCGAGCAACACTGCATGCCAGGCAAGGCACAGACAAGCTGAGACCCAGGAGATGCAAAATAGTTGGCTGGCCGCCAACGCTGCACGCCAGGCAAGGCACAGAGAAGCTGAGACCGAATAGGACACACTACTTTAAACCACACCCATTCAAAGCAGTAAATCTGGAAATCTCACTCAGTAAGGCAGAAGGCACTTGAGAAATTCAAGAAATCTGTCAGTGTGTCAGTCTGTCACCCCATTAAGCATAGGACACACTACGTTAAACCACACCTATTCAAAACAGTACCCATGAAGAATGACAGTCTACATTACAAATGTGTAAAATGTCAAGCAAAACGCCGATTTTCTCCTGGTGCTCCGGTTTCTGGGTTTCGACGGGCATGCATGGGTCTTCCTGAACAGGGTCGAAAGCCACTTTTTGCTCAGATCTATTTTCATGATCCTGTCCATGAACTGGAATTACGACGCACCTATCCCTCAACTAGTGGTCTGAACGAAGAAGAAGAAGATCCACCAGATGGACAGCAATAAAATGAGAACTGCTGCATGTCAGAAAAGATGCCGTGAAGATGAAACACCTCAGGTTCGAGCAGTACGCCGCAGGCATGACTGTGAACAACACAGCCATCTCAGACAGGAGGAGACCCTTCAGCAACGGCCATGGAGAAATATTTGCTTATACTTGGTTTCTACGGGCATGGATGGGTAAGCACAGGTATGTACTAGTCATCACTCTATAAATTTAAGAAATCTCTTTGTGCCTGTCTGTCACGATCATAGGACATCATAGGATGGCCTATGATGTCTGCATGATGTCCTATGATGGTCCTATGATATCAGGCCACATAGGACTTGCGATGCTGTCATATAACTGATGTCGTCATATAGGCAATAGGACTGGCTGCCTATGATGTGGTGTCCTACGATGCCTGCCTTGATGTTTTTATGATGTCATACAGACCACATAGTTCTCGTGATGATGTCATATAGGCGATGGTGTCACATAGGCAATAGGACCGGCTACCTATGATGTAGTGGTCTATGATGCCTGCCTATGATGTCTGCATGCTGTTCTATGATGACCCTGTGATCTCAGGCTACATAGGACTCGCGATGCCGTCATATAGGTGATGCCGTCATATAGGCAATAGGACTGCCTGCCTATGATGTGGTGTTCTATGACGCCTACCTATGATGTAGTGTCCTATGATGCCTGCCTCGACGTCTTAATGATGTCATATAGGCCAACTAGACGCTACGTAAATGGAGAGCAAAAGAGTGAGGAGAACTGCTGCACGTCAGGAAAGATCCAGTGAAGATGACACAGCTGAGGTTCGAGCAGTACCTCCCAGGCATGACTGTGTTGCATGTCACAAAGGATGCCGTGAAGATGAACACCTGAGGTTCGAGCATGTCATAGGGTACGACAGACAAGGGATGTACAGACAGAAAGGAAATGTGTGGCTGTGCACCACGCACGTGCTGAATTACTTGAAGCCTGAAATGCCCGCAAAGCAAGCAACACTGCACGCCAGGCAAGGCACAGACAAGCTGAGACCGAGGAGATGTGGAATAGTCGGCTGGCCGCCAACGCTGCACGCCAGGCAAGGCACAGAGAAGCTGAGACCGAATAGGACACACTACTTTAAACCACACCCATTCGAAGCAGTAAATCTGGAAATCTCACTCAGTAAGGCAGAAGGCACTTGAGAAATTCAAGAAATCTCTGTCAGTGTGTCAGTCTGTCACCCCATTAAGAATAGGACACACTACGTTAAACCACACCCATTCAAACCAGTACCCATGAAGAATGGCAGTCTACACTACAAATGTGTAAAATGTCAAGCAAAACGCCGATTTTCTCCTGGTGCTCCACTTTCTGGGTTTCAACGAGCATGCATGGGTATTCCTGAACAGGGTCGAAAGCCACTTTTTGCTCAGATCTATTTTCATGATCCTGTCCATGAACTGGAATTACGACGCACCTATCCCTCAACTAGTGGTCTGAATGAAGAAGAAGAAGACCCACCAGATGGACAGCAATAAAATGAGAACTGCTGCACGTCAGAAAAGATGCCGTGAAGATGAAACACCTCAGGTTCGAGCAGTACGCCGCACGCATGACTGTGAACAACACAGCTGTCTCAGACAGGAGGAGACCCTTCAGCAATGGCCATGGAGAAATATTTGCTTATACTTGGTTTCTACGGGCATGGACGGGTATGCACAGGTATGTACTAGTCATCACTCTATAAATGTAAAAAATCTCTGTGTGTCTGTCTGTCACGATCATGGGACATCATAGGGCGGCCTATGATGTCTGCATGATGTCCTATGATGGTCCTATGATATCAGGCCACATAGGACTCGCGATGCCGTCATATAACCAATGTCGTCATATAGGCAATAGGACTGGCTGCCTATGATGTGATGTCCTACGATGCCTGCCTTGATGTCTTTATGATGTCATACAGACCACATAGGACTCAAGATGTCATATAGGCGATGGTGTCATATAGGCAATAGGACCGGCTACCTATGATGTAGTGTCCTATGATGCCTGCCTATGATGTCTGCGTGATGTCCTATGATGGTCCTATGATATCAGGCCACATAGGACTTGCGATGCCGTCATATAGGTGATGCCGTCATATAGGCAATAGGATTGGCTGCCTATGATGTGGCGTCCTACGATGCCTGCCTTGATGTCTTTATGATGTCATACAGACGACATAGGACTCATGATGATGTCATATAGGCAATAGGACCGGCTACCAATGATGTAGTGTCCTATGATGCCTGCATGCTGTCCTATGTTGACCTTATGATCTCAGGCTACATGGGACTCATGATGCCGTCATATAGGTGATGCCGTCATATAGGCAATAGGACTGCCTGCCTATGATGTGGTGTTCTATGACGTCTACCTATGATGTAGTGTCCTATGATGCCTGCCTCGACGTCTTAATGATGTCATATAGACCAACCAGATGCTACTTAAATGGAGAGCAATAGAGTGAGAAGAACTACTACATGTCAGGAAAGATCCAGTGAAGATGACACAGCTGAGGTTCAAGCAGTACCTCCCAGGCATGACTGTGTTGCACGTCACAAAAGATGCCGTGAAGATGAATACCTGAGGTTCGAGCATGTCATAGGGTACGACAGACAAGGGATGCACAGACAGACAGGAAATGGGTGGCTGTGCGCCATGTACGTGCTGAATCACTTGAAGCCCGAAATGCCCGCAAAGCGAGCAACACTGCACGCCAGGCAAAGCACAGACAAGCTGAGACCGTGGAGATGTGGAATAGTCGGCTGGCTGCCAACGCTGCACGCCAGGCAAGACATAGAGAAGCTGAGACCGAATAGGACACGCTACTTTAAACCACACCAATTCGAAGCAGTAAATCTGGAAATCTCACTCAGTAAGGCAGAAGGCACTCGAGAAATTCAAGAAATCTCTGTCAGTGTGTCAGTCTGTCACCGCATTAAGAATAGGACACACTGCATTAAATCACACCTATTCGAAGCAGTACCCATGAAGAATGGCAGTCTACACTACGAATGTGTAAAATGTCAAGCAAAGCGCTGATTTTCTCCTGGTGCTCCACTTTCTGGGTTTCGACGGGCATGCATGGGTCTTCCTGAACAGGGTCGAAAGCCACTTTTTGCTCAGATCTATTTTCATGATCCTGTCCATGAACTGGAATTACAATGCACCTATCCCTCACCCAGTGGTCTCAATGAAGAAGAAGAAGAAGAAGAAGAAGACCCACCATATGGAGAGCAATAGTGTGAGGAGAACTGCTGTATGTCAGAAAAGATGCTATGAAGATGAAACACCTCAGGTTTGAGCAGTACGCCGTAGGCATGACTGTGAACAACACAGCCATCTCAGACAGGAGGAGACCCTTCAGCAACGGCCATGGAGAAATACTTGCTTATACTTGGTTTCTACGGGCATGGACGGGTATGTACTAGTATAAGTACAATGAAATAAATTAAGGCTCTATATGCTTGTTTTTTAAAAAAGATATTTATAAAAAGATATTTATTTTGCTGTGCAGTTTGTGTGTAATTTTTTTTTACATGCTTTCAGATTTAGCTTGTTTTAAGCAGTTTGAAAAATCTAATTTTCTTGCTCTGTTGACAGATAATTTTACTTAAAATAAGCAAAAAAAATTCTGGCAATAGATATTGTTAGTTAAAATTAGAAAAAAAACCCCATCTGCAAATAAAGTAAGATTAAATTGGTTAAAGGGACTATATCATGCTATTTTAAGCCTTTCAGAGTAAACTATATGCATGTATGTGATAGTATATTACCTTTGGTACACTGGAGAATGAATTTCTTATGAATTATGAGTTATTATCGCGAGCTACTTTTCCAACCCGGAAGTAAGATGCCTCGATCTCTGAGGCTCCGCCTCTCCTTCTTGTGGCTGCCGCCCATTTCATGACGTAATCCCTGAGCCGGCTGCTGCAGTGTGTTGCTGGGCTCCGCCCATGAAAACTTAGAAGTCATTGTCTTACGTAAAAAAGCAAACAGTTGTTGTCACTGATCAGATTAGGTGCGAAAGGAACTACTTCTTCACAGCGTCAATGCTAAAGTGAAAGAGTTTTGCCGATCACTGCTCTGTTAGCTGCGCGGAGAAAGTGGGTGTGTGCGTTAGCCTGGGGGCGGTGCTGGCAGCACAGGCACTTCCTGGAGTGGGCGGCTCACCCACGTTCATACGTATGAACATGGGGACCCAGTCATTATCAGGGACAGGACAGAGCAGCAGCTCAGAGAGCAGGGTTGAGGAGGAATACTCAGAGATGCGTGAATGGAGCAAAATACCAGTTTGGGGGTGTTTTTGGTGAGGAATTAACATTATAACATGCTTAAAAGCTCAAAAAAGTCGATTTTGCATGATATAGGCACTTTAAAACAAGTAAAAACTTTCGTAAAGCAAGTAAAATGGTACAGAAAACTGCACAACAAAAAGAACTTGTCAAAATTATCTTGTGAGAGAAAAACAAGCATATAGCCTTGATTTGATATATTTTATCTTACTAAGATTTCCATTTTTATAGTGTGACAAATACTGGCTTTGTGGAGCGTGTAAATAATGAGGCGGATTTGGTTCAGGCGGTTTATTACACGACTCACACAAGGAGCATAGACAGAATGGCATACAAATAGGAACTCTTCCCTTAAATAACATGACATCCTTCTAGACTCTTCTCACACACAAAAGATAATCCCCCCGTCCGACTGCAGTCAGTCCATTCATCCTTGACACCTCCCTGTTATCTTACTAGGGCATCTAGAAACTTCTCACACACAAAAGGTTAACTTCGCGTCCTTTGTTCCTGTCTAAGGTGGTAAACCATTATGCACTCCCCAGGTTGCCACCCCCCCCCCCCCAGCAACTTAGATAGGACAAAAGGGTAACAGTCCACATGCTGTGATAGAACCATTAACATCAGTCCACATGCTGTAGAGCAATCAACATCAGTCCGCATGCTGCTTGGGCTTCAGTCCTCTGCCGTATCTGCTGTAGCCAGGATTCGCTGCCTTCGTGGCGCTGCCATGCTGGGGGGCTGATGTCTGGGGGTGAAAACTTTTTGACTGTCCGTGTGGGCGCTCTGGAGAATCTTTTCTCTGGGAAGCGCCCCGTGGGGGTCTTCCACACTGAGGGGCCCTCGCCAACAGCACTTGCTCGTCAGCCACAACGAAAGCAGGTTTGAGTCTGTCTATGCCAATTCTTTCCCTCCTACCCCCCAAGTCTAGCAAAAAATTCTTATCCCCTGTTTCCAGCACTCTAAACTGGAAAACTAGACTGGCTGCAGATGTACTGTCTACAAGTATGGTTGATGTCCAAGAGTGGCTCCTCAAGAACCATCTATTGCTGAACCTTCAGAAAACAGTCTCAATGTGCTTTTCAATCAAAAAATGTAACCTGCAACATTTTAAAGTTAATATACATGATCATGACATCAGTTTAGCTACAGAATTCAAATACCTTGGCATTGTACTAGATCCTCAACTCAAATTTAATCTTCATATAAAGAAAATTTCAAAAACAGTAAAAAAAAATCTGAACTGCTTTAAATTAATTAGATATTACATACCTTACGAAGCAGCTGCACTGTATATGCATTCTATGTTTTTTTCTCATATATCATACTGTTTGACAGTCTGGGCTCAAGCAGCCCCTTCCACAATAAGACATATAGGTTCATTATATAATCAAACCCTAAAAATCTTGGACAAAAAGCCCATTAGGTGGCATCACTGTAATGTTTTAAAAAAATACAACCTATTGAGTTTTGAGAGCTTCATTGACCTCTGTCTTCTGAAATTAATGTTCAAATGTTTCCATAAATCAGCACCCGAGCCACTTGCTGGTTTCGTCCAAAGACAGGACAGCAGCAGAGCCACCAGGAGTTCTGTTAACAATAACTGTAAAATATTCCACCGCAGAACCACATTTGGACAAACAGCTTTCTCTATAAAGGGCAGTCACATCTGGAACACAATGCCAAATGAAATTAAAATAATAACGGACTTTAAAACATTCACTAAAAATGTTAAAAACTGGCTGAAAAATAAACAAGAATGTACTCATGTATGAATTAATTGTCTGCAAAGTGAGAGTGAATGAAGGGAAGGAATAAATGTGTTTGTTTATAGTGAGTGACGGAGGGAGGAAGGCCTGAAATAGGCAAATGTGAGTTATGTTATATGTGTTAAATGTGAGTCAGGCTGTTATATTTGTGTATTTATAATATTTATAATATTTATGTTAAATGTGAGTCAGGCTGTTATATTTGTGTATTTATAATATTTATAATATTTATAATTGTGTATTTATAATTTTTCTGCATTGATGTATGTGGTTATTGTGTTTATTTTTTATCTTGATTCTTTTTTCTAAAGCCCATCCAGGGACAAGAGTTGCAAATTAGCTAATAGCTATACACTCTATGTGCAACACATCAGATTGATTGTCTTTGATTAATTGTCTATGTTTATTGCACTGTCCCTGTCAAATAAACTAATCTACTACTACTACTAAACAGTCCATCATAAGGTGGCGCAGTGGGGGGCGGTGGGCGTCGTGTCTGACAAACACGAACTCTGCGTTTTTCAAAGCCTTAGGCACAAAAACGCGCGGAAACCTGTGGTGGGCGGGGCCCGGCAGCGTGCTTGAGTCTATGCAACGCTGCAGCAGCTGAGACGGGGAGCTGCCCGGCGCAGGATTATCTGGCAGAAACTCCCCAGGCAGCCGGAGTGGTTGTGCAAAAACGAGTTCTGCCGGGGAAGCTTCCAGATCCTCTTTAGGCGCAGAACGTAACCCCAATAAAACCCATGGCAGCCTGTCTACCCAATTTGCATCCGTCAGTGAAGCCCTCAGAGCCGCTTTTAACGACCTATGAAAACGTTCGCATAACCTATTAGCCTGCGGGTTGTATGCGGTTGTGCAGTGAATTGAGACACCTAGGCTGCGGGCCATGGTTGACCAGAGTTCAGAAACAAATTGAGAGCCTCTGTCGGACGTAATGTCCGATGGAACTCCAAAACGCGCCACCCATGCTGTTAAAAACGCACGCGCCACCTCCGCGGCCGTGGTTGCCGCCAGCAGAACCGCTTCTGGCCAGCGCGTGGTGCGGTCCACCATTGTCAGGAGATGCGTGTACCCCTGTGATGGCGGAAGGGGGCCTACAAGGTCCACGTGGACATGGTCGAACCTCTTAGCCGGGATACAAAACGGCTCCAAAGGAGCCTTCGTGTGTCTGTGAACTTTGGCTCGTTGGCACGCCACGCAGGCTGCCGCCCACTCTTTCACTTGTTTGCGAAGGCCCGGCCACACATATTTCTCTCCTACCATTTTGACCGACGCGCGCACCCCTGGGTGTGCCAAAGAGTGAACCGACTCAAACACGCGGCGGCGCCACGCGGCCGGAACCACAGGCCGTGGGCGACCCGTGGAGACGTCGCAGATTAAGGGGGGAATGCCGTTAAGCAGCGTCCTCTTCTCCAGCCTTAACCCTGTTGGTCCAGACTGGAGCACGCGCACGTCCGCGTCACTCGCCTGCTCTGCGGCCATGGCTGCATAATCTATCCCTACACAGACCGGGGCCACAACGGCGCGCGAGAGGCAGTCTGCCACTACATTCAGTTTGCCCGACACATGCTGAATATCGGTAGTAAACTCTGAGATCGCGGCCAGCTGCCTCTGCTGCCGGCCCGACCAAGGTTCTGAAACTTTGGCCATCGCGAATGTTAGTGGCTTATGGTCAACGAATGCAGTAAAACTGCACCCTTCCAGCCAGAACTGGAAATGGCGAATGGCCAGGTGGAGAGCCAGCAACTCTCTGTCGAACGCGCTGTTTTTACGTTCATTGTTGCGCAAGGTTCTGCTGAAAAAGGCAAGCAGCTGCCAAGCCCCGGCGACGCGCTGCTCCACGACAGCCCCTATGGCCACATCTGAGGCATCAGTGGTGAGGGCTATGCGGGCCGTTGGGTCTGGATGTGCCAACAATGCGGCGTTTGCCAGGGCTGCTTTAACTTCCGAGAACGCCTGCTCTCGTTCCGGTGTCCATTCGATCCTATTCGCGGGTTTCTGTTTTTTGAGCGCAGCGTACAATGGCTGCATGAGCTGCGCTACGCGGGGAAGGAAACAGTTATAAAAGTTCACCATTCCCAAAAATTCTTGTAGCGCCCTGATCGTTTGCGGTCGGGGAAAATCTGTCACTGCGCGCACTTTGTCAGGCAGCGGAACCGCTCCTTTGGGAGAGACGCGGTGCCCTAAAAAATCAATCCCCATCACCCCGAACTGACATTTCGCTGGGCTGATTATTAAACCGTGCTCTTCCAACCTTCAGAAAACTGTCGTGAGGTGGGTTTCGTGTTCGTCTTCGGACGTGCTGGCTACCAAGATATCGTCCAGGTAGACGAACACGAAAGGGAGATCGCGCAGCACTGCATCCATCATGCGTTGGAACGTCTGTGCTGCCCCTTTAAGCCCAAACGGCATGCGCAAGAACTCAAATAAACCAAACGGAGTTATTACCGCTGTTTTGGGTATGTCCTCAGCGCGCACTGGGACTTGGTGGTAACCACGGACCAAATCTATCTTAGAAAAAATGTGCGCTCCTGCGAGGTGAATGGAAAAATCCTGAATGTGGGGAATTGGGTAGCGGTCGTGCGCTGTAGCGTTGTTTAACCTGCGGAAATCGCCGCAAGGTCGCCACGAACCTTCAGCTTTAGGGACCATGTGTAGCGGGGAAGCCCATGAGCTGTTTGAGCGCTTGATGATGCCTAACCTCTCTAGGTTAGCGAACTCCTCGCGCGCTATGGCCAGTTTAGCTGCGTCCAAGCGCCGAGGTCTTACAAAAATGGGCACCCCGGTGGTGGTGATAAAATGCTCCACCCCATGTTTAGCGATAGCTGCTGAAAACGTCGGGACTGTGAGTGCTGGGAACTGAGCGAGCAGTGTGTGGAACTTATCGCATGCTGCTGTGACGTTGGCTTGTGCTGTTGGCCGGGTCACTTGAGCTATACAGGGGAGAGAGTCAAAAGACTCTAAGATGTCAAAAGACATTAACCAGGCGCCTGTTAGCGATATCTACTAACAACCCATGTGCACATAGAAAATCAGCCCCCAGTATATGGTAATCCAATGCTGCTACAACAAAAGTCCATTCAAATGTATGACCGTGTAGAGACAAGAGTAGAGTCCTCTCACCAAAGGTCTTAATCTCTGAGCCGTTTGCTGCTGCCATCTTGGGGCCGCTGGGTCTTGCCAGCCGTTCAGCGTAGGTCGGCCGGATGAAACTCTTCTGTGCGCCGGTGTCCACGAGGAAATGCCTCCCCGAGCGTGTGTCCGTCAAATAGAGCAGCTTGTTCTCCTCCCCGAGGGTTGCGGCTGCTACGACCCCCGGTCTTGGCGTCCTGAGCGCTTGAACTGGCACGGTGGTATACATTTGCGTGCCCTCTCTGCAAAGCGGCGGTGGTAGAAGCAAAGCGTGTCACCTCCACGTTCCTTGGCCCCCGCTGCTGCTGCCGTCGGTGGTTCTGCTGCTGCCGTCGGCGGCTCCTCGCCTCCTCGTGTCGACGTGCCGGGCTCCGTCGCTGCCGCAATGGTCACGAAAGCCTTGGTGGCGACGATGATCCGGTCTGCCTCTCGGGCCAGCGCACGATAGTCCTGTTTGGCCAGCAACGATGAATTGGCCAGGGCCGCTCTCGCCGCTGTCGGAAGGTTCCTGAGGAAAATGTGGGTGAAGATGAAGTGGTCGTCGTCCGTGCCCTTTAACCTCAGCATCTTCTCCATCATGTCCACGGCCGAACAGTCTCCCAACTCGGTCCGCGTCAGAAGCCTCTCTGCTCTCTCACCATCCGAGAGTGTGTAGTGCTGGATGACGGCAGCCTTCAGCGTGTCATATTTGCCGTCGGCTGGTGGCTGATGGAGCAGGTTCTCGATGTGCTGAGCTGTGCTGGCATCGAGCGCTGCGACCACATAGTGGAATTTCTTATCATCTGCCGATATCCCTCGGAGGGTGAACTGCGCCTCGGTTAGGTGGAACCAGGAGCGCGGGTTGTGCTGCCAAAAATCAGGTAGTCTGATCGCTACAGTGCACGCGAAGCTGGGGGTTCCAGTCGAGGGTGGCTCCGGGGATCTTCCGTCGTATTCCATGATTCGTCTTGGGTCACCAGTGTGGAGCGTGTAAATAATGAGGCGGATTTGGTTCAGGCGGTTTATTACACGACTCACACAAGGAGCATAGACAGAATGGCATACAAGTAGGAACTCTTCCCTTAAATAACATGACATCCTTCTAGACTCTTCTCACACACAAAAGATAATCTCCTTCTAGACTCTTCTCACACACAAAAGATAATCCCCCCGTCCGACTGCAGTCAGTCCATTCATCCTTGGCACCTCCCTGTTATCTTACTAGGGCATCTAGAAACTTCTCACACACAAAAGGTTAACTTCGCGTCCTTTGTTCCTGTCTAAGGCGGTAAACCATTATGCACTCCCCAGGTTGCCACAGCTTCAGCATAAACACAAGCTAGTCCTCCCTCTCGCTTCTGAGTGGGTGGAGTGTGTTTTCTAACTTTTCTGTCAATATTTTATCATTTTTTGGTACATATTGTTAATTGTGTGGTTTAGGTTCTATGGTGGAGGGATGTAAATAGGACATCAGTGATTTGTAAATAGACAGTTTGAAGAGAGCTTGGTTAGTTTGTTTGATTGGTGCCAGCTGGCACCTTGCTGGCTGGATGATTGCTAATTGCCCAGTATTGATTTATCCAGTTTAACCAGAACACATGGTTTTAAAGTTGTACTGTGGAGAGAGGAATAACCAGACGGAGAGGTCCAGGGCAGAACAGGCTTTATTCATCTCTCTCTCCTACATTCTCTAGAATCACGAGCATCAAAAGAGTAACAGGTCACAGGCACCTCTGCTCTTATAGCATACCACTCGGTCAGCCTTCTGTGGTGCTGCATTAACATCAAAGCCTTTGCAATTCCCATTCTCTTTGACAATGTTCTCATCAACCCACCAAACCCCGCATCAACACACAAACCTCCATGACGATTCCCCTTGTCCTTCCGTCTGAGTGTAAACATACTGAGGTGGATTCCCACAGTACCAGCTTTTGCCTGTTCAGTTGAGAACTGCAGTCTCGTAGTGGGGCAACTTGTTGGCTGTGACAGCATTAAATCTGCTGCACGTATGAATAATGCAATTGTTATTTTTGTTGACACTATTGAGAAGGCCAGCACAGTGGTAGAAAATGGGATTGTTATGCATGATATTTTTGTGTCTGTTCTTCCTCTTGTCACAAATGATGTTAAAACTGAGGCCTCATAAAACAGTGAGCAAGTCTGAGACAATTGCTTCATGAGCGACTCAGTGTTACGAAACATCTAATAAAGACTGCCAACTGCTGACTGATTGTCAGAACTGCATCTGAGTTGAAGACCTGAAAAGGGCAATGCTCTATATCACAGGTTGCACTACACTTTTTATGTTATTTTCTCAGACAGGCTTGTAAAAATTCTGTAAGTCTGTTATCTGTCATTTTAATTTACTTTAATTAGATCACCCTCCATATAATCTGTCAAATGATAGACAGCTTTGAGGATTTGTAGTCATTGCTGGAAAAATTCTGTGGAAGGACAATTTTCAGTGACTGAAACCTCAGACTGATAATATATATATACAGTATATACAGTATATATACGTATATGTGTGTGTGTGTGTGTGTGTGTGTGTGTACAGTTAGGCCCAAAAATATTTGGACAGTGACACAAGTTTTGTTATTTTAGCTGTTTACGAAAACATATTCAGGATACAATTATATAATCAACATGGGCTTAAAGTGCAGACTCTCAGCTGTAATTTAAGAGTATTCACATCCAAATTGGAACAAGGTTTAGGAATTACAGCTCTTTAATACGTAGCCGCCTCTTTTTCAAGGGACCAAAAGTAATTGGACAATTGACTCAGAAGGCTGCAAAAAAAAAAATAACAAGGCTGCATGGGCTCTTCCCTCGTTAACCTGTCATCAATTAAGCAGTTAAAAGGTCTGGAGTTGATTCCAGGTGTGGCGTTTGCATTTGGAAGCTGTTGCTGTGAACACACAACATGCGGTCAAAGGAGCTCTCAATGGAGGTGAAACAGACAGCAGAAATGATAGCAAAAATGTTAGGAGTGGTCAAATCAACAGTTTGGTACATTCTGAGAAAAAAAGAGTGCACTGGTGAGCTTGGGAACTCAAAAAGGCCTGGACGTCCACGGAAGACAACAGTGGTGGATGATCGCAGAATCCTTTCCATGGTGAAGAACAACCCCTTCACAACATCCACTCAAGTGAAGAACACTCTCCAGGAAGTAGGTATATCAGTATCTAAGTCTACCATAAAGAGAAGACTTCATGAAAGTAAATACAAAGGATTCACCACAAGGTGCAAACCATGAATCAGCCTCAAAAATAGAAAGGCCAGAATTGACTTTGCCAAAAAACACCTGAAGAAGCCAGCCCAGTTCTGGAACAGCATTCTTTGGACAGATGAGACTAAGATCAACCTGTACCAGAATGATGGGAAGAAGAAAGTTTGGAGAAGAATTGGAACAGCTCATGATCCAAAGCACTACATCTTCTGTAAAACATGGTGGAGGCAGTGTGATGGCATGGGCATGCATGGCTTCCAATGGCACTGGGTCACTTGTGTTTATTGATGATGTGACAAAGGACAGAAGCAGCCGGATGAATTCTGAAGTGTATAGGGATATAGAGTACTTCCTGCTCAGATTCAGCCTAATGCAGCAAAGTTTATTGGACGGCGCTTCACCAATGATCCAAAACATACTGCAAAAGCAACCCAGGAGTTTTTTAAAGCAACAAAGTGGAATATTCTGCAATGGCCGAGTCACCAGATCTCAACCCAATCGAGCATGCATTTCACTTGCTCAAGACAAAACTTAAGGCAGAAAGACCCACAAACAAGCAACAACTGAAGACAGCTGCAGTAAAGGCCTGGCAAAGCATCACAAAGGAGGAAACCCAGCGTTTGGTGATGTCCATGGGTTCCAGACTTCAGGCAGTCATTGCCTGCAAAGGATTCTCAACAAAATATTGAAAAGTAACATTTTACTTAGGGTTATGTTTATTTGTCCAATTACTTTTGAGCCCCTGAAATGAGGAGCGTTTGTATAAAAATAGCTACAATTCCTACATGTTTAATCATATATTTTTGTTCATCCCCTTGAATTAAACCTTAAAGTCTGCACTTCAATTCCGTTGTAGTTGTTTCATTTCAAATCCAATGTGGTGGCATGCAGAGCCCAAATCATGAAGATTGTGTCACTGTCCAAATATTTCTGGGCCTAACTGTATATATATTGTGGGAATGTGCAATTGATGAGGCAGGTTTGTCTCAAAGCAGCTTTATTACACATTCTCCAACATCTCAAAGTAGAAAGATAACATCACAGGAAACTCTCGTCCCTTAAATACCCGGGACTCTCACAGCTCACAAGTCACTTTGCATCACAAGTCACATTGCATTATAATCACCAGTAACAATGCATCTCCTCTATAATCCCCTAATATCCCCCCCACAGTCTCAGGCCCTGCATACCAAAGCTAACACCTTCACAGCTTCCTGTTATCTCCAAGGAAATTCTGTCTTTGTTCTTATCTAAAATGTGAGGCCTTAAATAAGTCACAAAGTAGGTCACGTGTGGCCACACTACCCCCCCCAAACATTTAGATCGAACAACAGTTTGCATGCTGTGATAACATTATTGCACATCAATCCACATGCTGCTTGGGCCTCAGTCTTCTCCCGTATCTGCTGTAACCAGGTTTCACCGCCTCCACGGCGCTGTCATGCTGGGGAGCTGCTGTCTGGGGGTGCAAACTTTTTGTCAGTCTCTGCGGGTGATCTGGGGAAATATTATTCTGGGAAACACCCCGTGGTGGTCTGCCGCGTCGAGGGGTCCTTGCCAACAGCACTTGCTCGTCCGCCACCACAAAAGCAGGTTTGAGTCTGTTTGTGCCAACCTTTTCCCTCCTACCCCCCAAATCTAGCAAAAAATGCCTGTCCCCTGTTTCCAACACTCTGAACGGCCCATCATAAGGTGGTCGCAGTGGTGTGCGATGCGCGTCATGTCTGATAAAAACAAACTCCGCGCTTTTCAAAGCTTTAGGCACAAAAACACGCGGAAAACTGTGATGGACGGGGCCCGGCAGCGTGCCTGCATCAACGCTACGCTGCAACAGCTGAGACGGGGAGCTGCTTGGTGCAGGATTATCTGGGAGAAACTCCCCAGGTAGCCGAAGTGGCTGCGCGAAAACGAGTTCAATTCAATTCAATTCAATTCAACTTTATTTATATAGCGCCATTTCACAACAACAGTCATCTCATAGCACTATCAACTGTGGGGGGGAACCCCCACAGTTGCAGAAAGACCCCAGCAATCAGGCGATCCCCTGTGAGCAAGCACTTGGCGACGGTGGAGAGGAAAAACTCCCTTTTAACAGGAAGAAACCTCCAGCAGAACCAGGCTCAGGGAGGGGCAGTCATCTGCTGCGACTGGCTGGGGGGTGAGGGGATAGAGAAGAAGAAAAGAACAGACATGTAGAGAGCAAACAGCACGATGGGGACTCAATCTATGGGAGAGAACAAACAAATGTTAATGACCAGCAAAAAAAATATTTTATAGAGAGTGAGGAAAGGAGTGAGGCCCAGTGCATTACTGGAGGTCCCCCGGCTGACTAAACCTATTAGCAGCATAACTAAGGGAGGGTTCAGAAACACATGATCCCTTCCTAATTGTAGGCTATATCAAAAAGGTAGGTTTTAGCCCTATTCTTAAAAACAGAGATCGAGTCTGACTCCCGAATCCAGATTGGCAGCTGATTCCACAGGAGAGGAGCTTGATAACTGAAGGTTAGTTCCGCTGGGGAAGGTTAGTTCTGCTGGGGAAGCCTCTAAGTCTTCTTTAGGCGCAGAACGCAACCCTAATAAAACCCATGGAAGCTTGTCCACCCAATTTGCATCCGTCAGTGACGCTCTAAGCGCCGCTTTCAATGACCTGTGAAAACGTTCGCACAACCCATTAGCCTGTGGATTGTACACGGTTGTACGGTGAATTGTGACACCTAGGCTGCGGGCCATTGTTGACCAAAGTTCAGAAACAAATTGCGGACCTCTGTCGGATGTAATGTCCGACGGGACTCCAAAATGCGCCACCCATGCCGTTACAAACGCGCACGCCACCTCCTCGGCTGTGGTTGACACCAAAGGGACCGCCTCCGGCCAGCGCGTGGTGCGGTCCACCATGGTCAGAAGGTGCGTGTACCCCTGTGATGGCGAGAAGGGGCCCAGGAGGTCCACGTGAACATGGTCGAACCTCTTGGAAGGAATGAGAAATGGCTCCAATGGAGCCTTCGTGTGCCTGTGTATCTTGGCCCGTTGGCACGCCATGCAGGCTGCCGCCCACTCCTTAACTTGTTTGCGAAGGCTGGGTCACACGAATTTTTCCGCTACCATTTTGACCGACGCGCGAACCCCCAGGTGCGCCAGAGAATGAATCGAGTCGAAAACGCGGCGGCGCCATGCTGCCGGCACAACGGGACGCATTCGTCCCGTGGAGACATCACAGATTAAGGGGGGCCTGCCGTCTTGCAGCTCCCTGCTCTCCAGCCTTAACCCTGTTGGTCCAGACTGGAGCGCGCGCACATCCACGTCACTACCTTGCTCCGCGGCCATGGCTGTGTAATCTATCCCCACGCAGATGGGGGCAGCCACGGCGTGTGAGAGGCAGTCTGCCACTATGTTCAGTTTACCCGACATGTGCTGAATATCAGTAGTAAACTCTGAAATCGCGGCTAACTGCCTCTGTTGCCGGCCTGACCACGGCTCTGAAACTTTGGCCATCGCGAATGTTAGCGGCTTGTGGTCAACGAACGCAGTGAAACAGCGCCCTTCTAGCCAGAACTGGAAGTGGCGAATGGCCAAATGGAGAGCCAGCAACTCCCTGTCGAACACGCTGTATTTACGCTCACTATCGTGCAAAGTCCTGCTGAAAAAGGCGAGCGGTTGCCAGGCTCCGGCTACATGCTGCTCCACGACCGCCCCTATGGCCACATCTGACGCGTCAGTAGTGAGCGCTATGCGGGTTGTTGGGTGTGGGTGTGCCAACAACGCAGCATTTGCCAAGGCTGCTTTTACCTCCGAGAATGCTCGCTCCCGCTCTGGGGACCACTCGACCTTATTCGCGGGTTTCTGTTTTTTGAGCGCGGCATAAAGCGGTTGCATGAGTTGCACTGCGCGGGGGAGGAAACGGTTATAAAATTTCACCATTCCCAAAAACTCCTGTAACGCCCTGACCGTCTGCGGCCGGGGGAAATTTGCTACCGCGCGCACTTTGTCAGGAAGCGGAACCGCTCCTTCGGGGGAGACGTGGTGTCCTAGAAAATCGATCTGCGCCACCCCGAACAGACACTTCGCTGGGTTGATTATTAACCCGTGATCTCCCAACCTCCGGAAAACTGTCTCTAGGTGGTTTTCGTGTTCGTCTTCGGACGCGCTGGCTACCAAAATATCGTCCAAGTAGACGAACACGAAAGGGAGATCGCGCAGCACCGTGTCCATCATGCGTTGGAAGGTCTGTGCAGCCCCTTTAAGCCCGAATGGCATGCACAAAAACTCGAATAGGCCAAATGGAGTTATTACCGCTGTTTTGGGTATGTCCTCAGCGCGCACTGGGACTTGGTGGTAACCGCGGACCAAATCTATCTTAGAAAAAACACGCGCCCCTGCCAAATGAACGGAAAAATCTTGGATATGCGGGATTGGGTAGCGGTCATGCGCTGTAGCGTTGTTTAACCTGCGGAAATCCCCGCAAGGTTGCCACGAGCCGTCAGCCTTCGGGACCATGTGTAGCGGGGAAGCCCATGGGCTGTTCGAACACCTGATTATGCCCAACCTCTCCAGGTCGGCGAACTCCTCACGCACTATGGCCAGTTTAGCTGCGTCCAAGCGCCGAGCTTTTGCAAAAACGAGCGGTCTGGTAGTGGTAATAAAATGTTCCACCCCGTGTTTAGCGACGGTTGCCGAAAATGTGGGGACCGTGAGTGCTGGGAACTGAGTGAGCAGTGTGTGGAACTTACCGCTTGGAGCTATGACGTTGGCTTGTGCTGTTGGCGGGGCCACTCGCGCTGTACAGGGAATAGAATCAAAAGAAAGTGCATTAACCAGGCGCCTGTTAGCGAGATCAACCAACAAACCATGTGAGCACAAAAAATCAGCCCTCAACATATTGAAATTCACTGCTGCTATAACAAAAGTCCACTCAAATGTACGGCCGTGTAGAGACAGAAGTAGGGTCCTCTCACCAAAGGTCTTAATCTCCGAGCCGTTCGCTGCTGCCACCCCGGGACCTCTGGAACCCGCCAGCCTGTCCGCGTAGGAAGGTGTGATGAAACTCAACTGGGAGCCTGTGTCCACGAGGAAATGCCTCCCCGAGCGTGCGTCCAACAAGTAGAGCAGCTTGTTCTCCTCCCCGAGGGTCGCGGCTGCTACCGACCACCGATCTTGGCGTTTCCCGAACGCTTGAACTGGCACCGTGGTACACATTTGCGTGCCCTCTCTGCGAAGCGGCGATGGTAGAAACAAAGGGTGTCTCCTCCGCATTCCCTGGTCCCCGCCGCCGCCGTCGACGGTGGTTCTGCTACCGCTGCCCCTGGCCGCCTGCCATCTCCAGTCGTCGCGCCGAGTTCCGCTGCTGCAGCCGTGGCCGCGCGCTGTCTGCTGGCGTTGACAATTCGCTGCGCCTCCTGGGCCAGCGCGTGGTACTCCCGCTGGGCCAACAACAGCGAACTGGCCAGGGTCGCTCTCGTCGCTGACGGTAGGGTCCTGAGGAAGAGGTGGGTAAAGATGAAGTGGTTGTTGTCCGAGCCTTTCAACCTCAACATCTTCTCCATCAGGTCAACGGGCGTGTCATCTCCCAACTCAGTCAGCGCCAGGAGTCTCTCTGCTCTCTCCTCAACCGAGAGGGTGAAGTGCTGGATGAGTGCAGCCTTCAACGCGCCGTATTTGTTGCTGGCCGGCGGCTGCTCCAGAAGGCTCTCCACATGCTGGGACGTGCGGTTATCAAGTTTTGCGACCACATGGTAGAATTTTGTGTCATCTACCGATATCCCCCGGAGGTTGAACTGTGCCTCAACCGAGTGGAACCAGGAGCGCGGATTGTTCTTCCAAAAGTCCGGTAGCTGGACCGTAGCGGCATTTGCTTGGCCGGGGGCTCCGGATGAGGTTGGCTCCGGGGAATTCTCCTCTTGCTGCATGCTACGTCTTGGGTCACCAGTGTGGGAATGTGCAATTGATGAGGCAGGTTTGTCTCAAAGCAGCTTTATTACACATTCTCCAACATCTCAAAGTAGAAAGATAACATCACAGGAAACTCTCGTCCCTTAAATACCCGGGACTCTCACAGCTCACAAGTCACTTTGCATCACAAGTCACATTGCATTATAATCACCAGTAACAATGCATCTCCTCTATAATCCCCTAATATCCCCCCCACAGTCTCAGGCCCTGCATACCAAAGCTAACACCTTCACAGCTTCCTGTTATCTCTAAGGAAACTCTGTCTTTGTTCTTATCTAAAATGTGAGGCCTTAAATAAGTCACAAAGTAGGTCACATGTGTGGCCACAATATATGTGTGTGTGTGTATACGTATATATATATATATATATATATATATATATACACACTACCGTTCAAAAGTTTGGGGTCACTTAGAAATTTCCTTATTTTTGAAAGAAAAGCACTGTTTTTTTCAATGAAGATAACTTTAAACTAATCAGAAATACACTCTAATATCTAATATACATTACTAATGTGGTAAATGACTATTCTAGCTGCAAATGTCTGGTTTTTGGTGCAGTATCTACATAGGTGTATAGAGGCCCATTTCCAGCAACTATCACTCCGGTGTTCTAATGGTACAATGTGTTTGCTCATTGCGTCAGAAGGCTAATGGATGATTAGAAAACCCTTGTGCAATCATGTTAGCACAGCTGAAAACAGTTTAGCTGGTTAGAGAAGCTATAAAACTGACCTTCCTTTGAGCAGGTTGAGTATCTGGAAGAAATTATTATTTCAAATACAAATCATTATTTCTAACCTTGTCAATGTCTTGACTATATTTTCTATTCACATCGGGTGGTCTTTACCGTTTGGATCAGCCTTTGATTTATAATCCTTCAGAGAGTGAGTCTGTCTCCCGTTGCCCTAAATATTGTAACCCAGGACTATTACAACACAACCTGAAAAACACTCGCACTTCTGCAGCTCCTCCTCATCCACCACCCTTCAACTTTGCCCCTCTGTCCTCCCTTAGAGAACCTTTTTCTGCTCCCTCTAAAGTTAATAAAAAAGTTAAAAAAAAATAGAATGCATAAACTTCCCAGATTGATTAAACAAAATGTTGGGAAAATTCTAATCCAGCCTCAAGTCTCTAAAATTAATAAAATTAATAATTTGGCCTCTCTTCCCCCCCAAAGTTTAAAAATTAAATGTGGCTTATTAAACATTAGGTCTCTATCTTCTAAGTCTCTTCTGGTCCATGATCTATTAATCAATCACCAGATCGATCAACTATCCCTCACAGAGACCTGGCTTGGGCTTGATGATTATGTTGGTCTGAATGAATCAACTCCCTCTGGGTATTTAAACTGTCATAACCCCAGAGGTTCTGGTCGTGGTGGTGGAGTGGCGGCAATTTTCCATCCTAAATTGATGGTTAATGTTAAGCAGAAATTATGTTTTAATTCCTTTGAAGGTTTGGTCCTCAGTGTGGGGCCTGCTGGCAATCTTGGCTTGATCCCAGTTCTCTTTGCCATAGTTTATCGCCCTCCCCACGGCCTATTCAGATTTTCTATCGGAATTTGCAGAATTTTTAGCTGATTTGGTGCTGAAAGCCGATAGAATAATTATTGTAGGGGACTTTAATATACATGTTGATGTTGAGAGTGACTGTCTTAATAAGGCTTTCAATTCAATTTTAGACTCAATGGGGTTTTCCCAAAAAGTAAAAAAATTCTACCCATTATTTCCACCATACATTGGACCTTGTTTTGACATATGGCATAGATATCGAAAATCTGGTTGTGTCTCCTCATAATCCTGTACTGTCTGACCATTGTCTGTTAATTTTTGATTTCATTATCTCTGATCACTTATTTCCTAAAGAAAAATACTACTACAGCAGATGTCTTTCTGATGACGTTGTTGCTAAATTTTTGCAGATTGTCTCCTCTATGCCATGGGTCAACACAACAGAAACACCTGAAATAAGTGAAGGAGAGTCTGCTCCATTCGTGATTGATAGCATGGTTGATGGTGTTACTGCCTCTCTGCATCGGACTCTAGATTTGGTAGCCCCTTTAAAAAAGAAAAAGTCTAACCAGAGATTTCTTACTCCTTGGTTTAACTCAGAAACTCGTGGCTTGAAACAGAAGGCTCGTCAATTGGAAAGAAAATGGCGTTCAACTAATTCAGATGAATTCTACATGGCGTGGAGAAATCATCTCTTAATCTATAAAAAATCTCTTAGAAAAGCTAGATCAAGCTATTATTCTGCATTAATAGAAGCAAACAAGAATAACCCCGGGTTTCTCTTCAACACTGTAGCCAGGCTTACAAAGAGCCATGACTCGGTCAATCCTCGCATCCCCCCTGAGCTTTCTAGTCAGGACTTTCTGAACTATTTCAATCTTAAAATTTTATCTATTAGAGATGAAATTAGTCAGATTCTTCCTACCGTAAACTCTAGTACATTAACTACTGCAGCTCCCTCAATTGATATCTGCTTGGATAGATTTGCTCCAATCGACCTCTTGGAGTTGGATAGGGTAGTTTCCTCTTCTAAGCCTTCATCTTCAGGCGAGGAAGGCGTCGGGACCGGACGGCATCAGCGCAAAGCTCCTCAAGTCCTGTGCAGACCAGCTGTGTGGGATTGTGGAGTACATCTTCAATTTGAGCCTGAAGCTGGGGAGGGTACCACAGCTGTGGAAAACATCTTGTGTGGTACCTGTACCAAAGACTTCCCACCCCAAAGATCTGAACAGCTACAGACCAGTGGCCTTGACGTCCCACATGATGAAGACCCTGGAGAGACTGCTCCTTGCTCACCTCCGCCCCCTGGTGGGACCAGCGATGGATCCACTCCAGTTCGCCTACCAGCATGGCATTGGGGTGGAGGATGCGGTGATCTTCCTCCTTCACCGTTTTCTGTCCCACCTGGAGAAGCCCGGGAATGTGGTGAGGATCATGTTCTTTGACTTCTCCAGTGCTTTCAACACCATCCAACCGATGATCCTGAAGAACAAGCTGCTGTGTGCAGGGGTGGACCAGCACCTGTCATCATGGATCCTGGACTACCTCACAAACCGGCCTCAGTTTGTGAGAACCTGGGACTGTGTGTCTGACACGATCATCGGTAGTACGAGGGCCCCCCAGGGAACGGTTTTGGCTCCCTTCCTGTTCACCCTTTATACTGCGGACTTCTCACACAACACAACACACTGCCATCTACAGAAGTTCTCTGATGACTCTGCAATCCTCCACTTCCGCTCTTCAAGGAGAGTAGACACTTCTCTCTTTTCTCTCTGCTCTAGCTCCCCACTTCCCTATTAACTGGATCCCAGCTTGCTGTCGTCTGTCTGCGTCTACTGCTGATTATCGAAAGAAATTATGGAATTGATAAGCTGGGCTTTGAACGCAATTGACACTATTTTTTCAACAAGGAATAGTGCTCCGGGGGAAGCTGTTTGCCCTGCAGGGACGGCTCCAGCGGGCTATTTACGGGTGACAAGTGTTTGGAGGATCTTGTGCCTGAGTAATCTCTCTATCGAAGATATTGAAGATTTGTATATCTTCGTAATAATGGTGACTGGGATCGTTCTGATTGGAACTGGGATTGTCCTGGTGTACCGCAAATTGCTGAAGATGGATACAACCTATCAAAATGCTGGCCACGCGAGGTGCATCCATCAAATTGAAAAAATGGAGAAGACTTTGATAGCGACAAATGGAGAACTGTCTCGGAAGGTGGATTACATCATGGTTACGCTTAAGTCTATCCACGACGGACTCAAAGCCCCGCAATGAAGGATTAAGCACTGAATCTGCAGAAGAAAATAAAGTTCTTTCTCTGTGATCAGTTCTATTTTGGCTCAATTTCCCTTACAAAAATCCTCCTGATAATCCCCAGTCTTTGTTTTTCAAAACACTGAGCACACGGCCTCCGGACAGTAGCTGCTTGGGACAATTGCCAAGGACAATTGCTGCAGCCAGACAAAACATCTTCTGCCAAAGTGTCCTTGTGCTCTTATTGATACAACACTGCTTCAACACTACATCCACACTGACCCAGAAACTGACAACAAGATAACATTCACTGCTCTCCTTGTGTCCTGTGAACTCTGGTCTTGAATGTGCATCGTGGGCTTTTTTTGTCTTTGTAATCATAATATTGATTACTTATGGTCAATATTCTGAATTCAATGATTTTTTTGCTCCTTCCCATTGTATGATTTCTTATCTGTACCATCCTGTTGGCAGGCGCGTTCCAGATGCAGCCGTGTCACTGGAAATGCAGGTTCATTTTCTGTGTCAAGTCAAATTCTCTCGTATGTTATCAGTGATCTGTTAATGTACTTGGCAATAAATCTTTTTCTGATTCTGATTCTGATTCAATCGTTGGCCTCATCTCCAACGGAGATGAAGCTGAGTACATAGAGGGCTTATCCAGGACTTCGTGGACTGGTGCCATCGGAACTGCCTCCAGATCAACGCGAGGAAAACTAAGGAGTTGGTGGTGGACTGCCGCAGGCAAGGACAACCCCTCACAGCACCAGTAAATATACAGGGAACAGACATCGAGATGGTGACATCCTATAAGTACCTGGGTGTCCATCTGAACAATAAACTAAACTGGTCACACAATACTGACGCACTCTACAAGAAAGGACAGCGCAGGCTGTTCCTACTGAGGAGACTCAGGTCTTTTGGTGTACAAGGGGCGCTGCCGAAGACATTCTATGACACGGTGGTGGCATCAGCCATCACTTTTGGAGTGGTCTGCTGGGGCAGTGGCATTACAGCAGCTGAAAGGAAGAGACTGAACAAACTGATCAAGAAAGCTAGCTCTGTCCTGGGGCAGCGCCCTGACCTAGTGGAGGAGATAGGAGAGAGAAGGATGGTGGCCAAACTGTCATCTCTGCTGGAGTCCGAGTTCCACCCTATGTTGGACATACTGAATGCACTGAGGAGCTCATTTAGCAGCAGACTACATCATCCTAGGTGCACAACCGAGAGATTTCGCAGGTCCTTCCTACCAACGGCTGTCAGACTGTACAACCTAAGCAGGGCTACTTGCAGAGATAGCGAAAAGACGTGACAACCTAATAGTTTTGAGTGCAAAAGATGCAATAGGCTTACACAATGGTCCCCTCCGGTATACAACTAGGAAAATACCGGTCGCTATGGAGGGTGAGAATATGTATGGGTACATAATCATACCATGTAGGATAACTAAGTAGACGGTTGTGCTGTTTCATTCCATTTAGCTACAGCTATTCTGTGGGAGGTTATACTTCTCTCTGAGCTGCTCAAAAGACAGCAGAGTGCCCTCTGTCATCAAGCCACTTACAGTTTTTACGCCCCTATCAAACCACAAGGAGAAGGCTTGGTCGGCCAGAACAGGAGGAAAATAAGGGATTAAATAAATAGGTGTGAGGAGGGGAAAGGAGCCATCCTGATTTCCAAGCTTCTTTACCATCCTCCAAAATTTTAAAGTGTTCTGTAAAATAAAATTCCTCTTTAATTTGAGACAAACCAGTTTCTTAGATGCATATAATATGTGGCTAAGAAGAATAGGGGTCACCGGAGCTGCCTCTATATTAAGCCAGGTGGATGTCGGGTCATTTTTAAACCAGGGCCAAATGTAAATAGAGACTGCACTGCCAGGCCTCCTTCATCCAGTGGGCGCTGTAATATACTGAGTTTTAACCTGGCTCGCTTGTTCCTCCACAGAAAAGATGTTAAGGGGCTGTTATGAGTAGCAAGTGATTTTCTTGTTAAGAGAGCTGGGATCATCTGGAAGGGATACAATAACCGAGGAAGTATAACCATTTTGACAAGGCTGACCCTTCCTAAGAGAGATAGCAGCAAGGCCGTCCAGCGGGCCAAGTTCTCCTTGATTCTACGAATTGCAGGTACAAAATTGGCTTTGTATAGGCCAGAAAGAGAGGGAGTAATGTGAATGCTCAGATAAACAAAACCTGATGGAGACCAGTTGAATGGGGGTAGAGCATAGTGGAGACCAAGATACCTGATGGGTAAGGGGCATGGCTTCAGATTTAGAGTAGTTAATCTTGTAACCTGAGAAATGGCCAAAAGAATTATTTTAACAACTCTTGTAATAGAAGATTCTGGGGTACTTAGATAGAGGAGGACATCATCACAATAAAGGGAAATTTTATGATTTGTGGAACCCACATCTATGCCTGTTACCAAGGGATCACATCTAATGGCCTCTGCCAAGGGCTCCATAGCAACGGCAAACAGAAGTGGTGAGGCTGGGCAGCCCTGTCTAGAGCTGTGTCTCACTGTGAAAGCGAAGGACCTCAGGCCATTTATAACAGAGGCACGGGGGGGGGGGGGGGTATAGCAGAGATATCCACCTAATAAAGTTGTCACCAAGATTGAATTTTAAGAGGACACCTAGGAGATAAGGCCACTCCATCCTATCAAAAGACTTTTCTGCATCAAGGGAGACAACAAGAGATTTGACCTTTGACCTTGATGCATTCTGAATAAGATTTAAGAGTCTCCTGACATTATGAAGGGAATTACGACCTAATATAAATCCAGTTTGGTCTGTTGAAATTAAATCTGGCATGACACCTTCAAGTCTCCGCCAGTATTTTAGCCTGTGGGGGGAATGGTGTGGGACTTCTCCACCCAAAGAAGAACGCAATTGGGGAAGGGGGGAACAATGGACCGAAAAAGGAGGTGTCACCGGGGGGTAT
The DNA here is from genome assembly GCA_020510985.1 of Pholidichthys leucotaenia. NCBI lineage: Eukaryota > Metazoa > Chordata > Actinopteri > Cichliformes > Pholidichthyidae > Pholidichthys > Pholidichthys leucotaenia. The sequence goes on along the minus strand of CM035842.1, from coordinate 34,700,421 downwards.
CAGACGGGACAGTAAGGACTATCTGATTTTAGAACTAAATCTGCTAAGAATTCGGCAAATTCGGATAAAAACTCTGAGTAGGCTGAGGGAGGATGATAAACTATGGCAAAGAGAATTGAGTTTAACCTAAGATTGCTAACATGCCCAATACTGAGGATCAGGCCCTCAAAGGAATTAAAACATGTTTTTTGCTTTACATTAACTAGTAATTTAGAATGGTAAATTGTCGCTGCTCCTCCTCCACGACCAGAACTTCTGGGATTTTGATAGTTTTAAATAACCAGAGGGAGTTGATTTATTTAAACCAACATAATCCTCTTGCCCTAACCAAGTCTCTGTAAGGGATATTAAATCAATCTGATGATCAATTAACCAGATCATGGACTAGTAGAGACTTGGGAGTTAGAGACCTAATATTTAACAAACCACATTTAATTTTTAAATTATGAGGAGGAAGAGATGCCAAATCATTAAATTTAGAGACCTGATGTTTAATTTGAGTTTTACCAACTCTTTGTTTAATCATTTTGGGATGCTTATACATTATATTTTTATTAACTTTGGAGGGAGCAGACAATAATTCTCTGATGGGGAAGACAGGGGCTAAGTTGAAGGGTGGCGGATGAAGAGGAGCTGCAGAGAGGCGTGTATTTATCAAGTTATGTTGTATTTGTCTTGGGCTATAATGTTTTGGGTAATGGGAGACAGACACAATCTCTATGAGGTTATGAAGTGAAGACTGATCTAAACAGTGAGAATTATTTGGATTAATAAGATTAATATGAGAAGTGGAAGCAAAAAAGGGCTGGTTGGCAGACTCAGGTGCTTCGGAGAGAGTTGACATACCAGCTTTCAGTCACTGTACTGAAAAATGCTGAATGGAATAAAACAGACTGTCCCTTAGAACACGTGCACCGAGTCTATTTGAATGGATGCCATCTGGCCTCATAAATGATGGGCGGTTCCAAAACAGGTTGAAATTGTCTATAAAACCAATGTTAAAAGTAGAACATGTTGAACACAACCAGGTATTAAGACTGAGAGTTCTGCTAAAATAATTGCAACCTCTTCTGAAAGGAGCAATTGGCCCAGAAATAAACACGTCTGTCACAGTTCATAAGAGTGGAGAGAAGGCTCCTGAAGTCACTCTTTAAGATCTCAGATGCTTCATCTGGGATGCTGTTGCAGCCAACATGCACAATAACAGTTTTTGCGTGGGGGAATTCATTTAATAGGTCAGGGGTAAGAGCCTCAATGTCTGACAATTTAGCCCCAGGAAAGAATTTTGTAACACAGTACCTGCTTCTGACGTTCCTCATTCTTGAATCACCAATTACCAGAGTCGTCTGGGGGGGGGGGGGGGGGGGGGGGGGGCTTTGTCGGTGGCTTGTGAAATGGTGGATAATTTTGCTGTAGTTGCTGCAGTGGCGGCGGGGGTTATGCGGGGGGATGCGCTCTCTTCTTTTGGGAGCTGGTGTATAGTTTGGCACACCTAAGGTAGTTTTGATCTGGGGCTTGTGGGTTTGGGCCGCTGCTGAAAGAGTAGAGGTGGCCATGTGGGGATGATCGACGTCCAGGTGGGGGAAATCTTCCAGGAAAAGGATGTCGAATCTGTTTTCCAGCGAAAGGGGAAGGGAGGAGGCGCGGCCATGTCTGGTCAATCCCCGACGTTTGCTATTTGGCCCAACTATGGTCCAGGGCGCGCACTGAGTCTGTGATGAACCACCCGGGGCTTTGGGTTTAGCTCCGAGCTGAAGCCAGTGTTTGATGCTGGAGTCCTGGACAGCTGAGGTGACCGGAGCAGGGGTGGAAGTGGATGGCGATGTGCTAATTTCACCTAGGTAAGTAGCTGTCTCTGCTAGCTGCAAGTCTGTCACTGGGGCCGATGTCTGTCCAAAAATGATAGTGTCCAGGTGGTTTTCAGGCTCTTGAATCTTATAAAGGTTAGAAAGTCTTAATTCCAACTCAGAAACCTTCTTAGAAAGGGAGACACAGCTGACACAAGTAGGGGATGGAGCCATGGCTTTCCAGGCCAGAAGTGGCTAGCTAGCTAGCTAAAACAGGTTAGCCTAACCTGGTGAACAGCCCTGCCCGGGATCTGATTCACCTGTGTGCCTGATCGGGCTTTCGTATTTACTAAGCTAACACTAAGTAAAAAGTTAATATCAGTAAAAGAGATAAAGAGATAAAAATTTACTGTAAAACAGAGCTAATACAACAAACAAAAACTGACAAGATAATGCTTTCACAGCGTCGTGACAGTTTACAAACAGACCCTTACCCTTACCAGACCCCAATCCCTTACCAGACTCATAAGCTGCTACAATCTTCTTTCTGAAGGCCTTTAGCACATATATACACAATGCAACTTCAGAAAGGTATATCTCAAATTATAAGCGAGACCCAATCAGGGATTCAAATATGAAGGTAGTTTTGTGTCTTTAAAAATTTGAAAAAAAAAAAAAAAATCCAACTTGTAAAAAAGTCTGTATTGAGAAAACCCTTTTTGCTTTCAAATCATGTTTTTGCTTGCAAGTTGCATTTTTGCTTTCAAATCTTTTTTTTCAAGTTTCTTTTCAAACCAGGAAGTCTAACAAATCTCCAAAAAACGTGCAAATCTCACAAACTTACAAGTTTAAAAAAAACTGCCTTTGGTTGTGGACACTTTTTCCAGAAATGAAGGTGCCACGCCCTGTCCCTCACACTGTAAACATGCATCTTGCGATGTTCACGTTTTCCACCCCTTAATCGAATCTTACTCTACAGTCATGTGAAAAAATTAGGACACCCTGTATAAGTCTGTGTTTTTTTTTAACATATTTGGACACATGGATATTTCATATTAATGTTAAAAATACTGGGAGATTCATGTAATACAACTAAACAATTAAAAATGAATTCAAGACTTTTTCCAAATTTTCTGTAAAATGTAATTCTAAACAAATAGTGAGGAATAATTTAGGACACCCCCACATTCATTCCCACTTACAGTGGGGAAAAAAAGTATTTAGTCAGCCACCAATTGTGCAAGTTCTCCCACTTAAAAGATGAGAGAGGTCTCCAATTTTCATCATAGGTATACCTCATCTATGAGAAACAAAATGAGAAAAAAAAAATCCAGAAAATCACATTGAAGGATTTTTAATGAATTAACTGGTAAATTCCTCGGTAAAATAAGTATTTGGTCAATAACAAAAGTTTATCTCAATACTTTGTTATATACCCTTCGCTGGCAATGACAGAGGTCAAATGTTTTCTGTAAGTCTTCACAAGGTTTTCACACATTGTTGCTGGTATTTTGGCCCATTCCTCCATGCAGATCTCCTCTAGAGCAGTGATGTTTTGGGGCTGTCGCTGGGCAACATGGACTTTCAACTCCCTCCAAAGATTTTCTATGGGGTTGAGATCTGGAGACTGGCTAGGCCACTCCAGGACCTTGAAATGCTTCTTACGAAGCCACACATTGCCCAGGCAGTGTGTTTGGGATCATTGTCATTCTGAAAGATCCAGCCACTTTTCATCTTCACTGATTGCTGATGAAGGAGGTTTTCACTCAAAATCTCACGATACATGGCCCCATTCATTCTTTCCTTTACACGGATCAGTCGTCCTGGTCCCTTTGCAGAAAAACAGCCCCAAAGCATGATGTTTCCACCCCCATGCTTCACAGTAGGTATGGTGTTCTTTCTCCTCCAAACACAACAAGTTGAGTTTTTACCAAAAAGTTCTATTTTGGTTTCATCTGACCATATGACATTCTCTCAATCCTCTTCTGGATCATCCAAATGCTCTCTAGCAAACTTCAGACGGACCTGGACATGTACTGGCTTAAGCAGGAGGACACATCTGGCACTGCAGGATTTGAGTCCCTGGCGGCGTAGTGTGTTACTGATGTAGCCTTTGTTACTTTGGTCCCAGCACTCTAGAGGTCATTCACTAAGTCCCCCTGTGTGGTTCTGGGATTTTTGCTCACCGTTCTCGTGATCATTTTGACCCCACGGGGTGAGATCTTGCGTGGAGCCCCAGATCGAGGGAGATTATCAGCGGTCTTGTATGTCTTCCATTTTCTAATAATTGCTCCCACAGTTGATTTCTTCACACCAAGCTGCTTACCTATTGCAGATTCAGTCTTCCCAGCCTGGTGCAGGTCTACAATTTTGTTTCTGGTGTCCTTTGACAGCTCTTTGGTCTTGGCCATAGTGGAGTTTGGAGTCTTACTGTTTGAGGTTGTGGACAGGTGTCTTTTATACTGACAACAAGTTCAAACAGTGCCATTAATACAGGTAACGAAGTGGAGGACAGAGGAGCCTCTTAAAGAAGTTGTTACAGGTCTGTGAGAGCCAGAAATCTTGCTTGTTTGTAGGTGACCAAACACTTATTTTACCGAGGAAATTACCAATTAATTCATTAAAAATCCTTCAATGTGATTTTCTGGATTTTTTTTTCTCATTTTGTCTCTCATAGTTGAAGTATACCTGTGATGAAAATTAGAGACCTCTCTCATCTTTTAAGTGGGAGAACTTGCACAATTGGTGGCTGACTAAATACTTTTTTGCCCCACTGTACAATGGCTAAAATAGATGGAAAAAAATGCAAATAAAACAAAAACAAGGTTAGACACAGATATGTGAACATTTCTTAATAAAGAACTGAATATTTAAAGACGTGTCCAAATTTTTTCACCTGACTGTACTGTATATGGGGGGAAAAATACCAATATACGCTTTGTGCACTTACAAAAAAAAAAAAACCCAACAAAACTTTAAAAGCTATATTTGTGTCTATGGAAAAAAGCTAAGGTCCTTGCCTGAATGGTCTTGCCTGGATGGTCATCCATGTTTTTGGACACAGTCCATGAAAAACCCAAAGGCAGTCTATGCTTTGTTGTTTCCAGCAGCATTCAGGTATAAAATCTTTTAGAATGTATAAATTATTTTTTTCTGCTCTGAGCGGCATCAATAAGCAAACATTGTGATAATTTCATTAAAAACTAGAAAAGCACTCGGAGAGCGCAGACCTCCGCCAAGCGCCACAGTTCCCCCCATACAGTGTTTGTGTGTACGTTTTCAGATTCCTTGACCATGAAAACATATGACAAGCAATTGGATTCACAATGATAGGATTAGTGGTTTAGTAGTTATTGACGAAAATGGCATTTTCCGTAATGGCGGTTTAGCGCCACAGTTCCCCCCATACAGTGTTTGTGTGTACGTTTTCAGATTCCTTGACCATGAAAACATATGACTAGCAATTGGATTCACAATGATAGGATTAGTGGTTCAGTAGTTATTGACGAAAATGGCATTTTGCGTAATGGCGGTTTTCTTCTGGACGGTGACCCGGATCACCACCAAAATCTAATCATCTGTAGGATACCCCATTTCTGACAATCTGTGAAAATTTCATGAAAATCCATCCATAACTTTTTGAGTTATCTTGCTAACAAACAAACAGACAGACAGACAGACAGACAGACAGACAGACAGACAGACAAACCAACGCCAATGAAAACATAACCTCCGTGGCAGAGGTAAAAATGAAGCATACCAAGAAAAGAACACTGTTCCTACTGTGAAACATGGAGGAGGTTCTGTTATGTTCTGGAGCTGCTTTGCTGCATCTGGCACAGGGTGTCTTGAATCTGTGCAGGGCACAATGAAATCGCAAGACTATCAAGGTATTCTAGAGAGAAATGTGCTGCCCAGTGTCAGACAACTTGGTCTCAGTCGCAGGTCATGGGTCTTGCAACAGGATAATGACCCAAAACACACAGCTAAAAACACCCAAGAATGGCTAAGAGTGAAACATTGGACTATTCTAAAGTGGCCTTCTATGAGCCCTGATCTAAATCCTATTGAACATCTGTGGAAGGAGCTGAAACATGCCGTCTGGAGAAGGCCCCCTTCAAACCTGAGACAACTGGAGCAGTTTGCTCATGAGGAGTGGGCCAAAATACCTGCTGAGAGGTGCAGAAGTCTCATTGACAGTTACAGAAATCGTTTGATTGCAGTGTTTGCCTCAAAAGGTTGTGCAACAAAATATTAAATTAAGGGTGCCATCATTTTTGTCCAGGCCTGTTTCATGAGTTTGTTTTTTAAAATAATTCTGTTGAACCACAATTCAAAAGCATTGTCTGATTTTCATTGGTTAATTTTGTATATTAGCTGCTCTTGCTTTTTTTTTTCTTGCCTTCTGATTGTTGCTCTGAGTGTTGCTATCCCTGTGCTGTTGCAATCCTGGAATTTCCCCGTTGTGGGACTAATAAAGGCTTATCTTATCTTATCTTTTCTTATCTTATTTTCATAGAATTTTTATTTATTACCACTTTTGTCAGATTCAAGTTATTTCTGTGACCATTGTGGGTTTTTCTTTCATTAACAGAGGGGGACCAACAATTTTGTCCACGGCGGTATATGATGACCCGTATAAACACATGAATCATACATGCTGCACAATACAGAACTAGAAAAGCACTTGGAGAGCGCAGACCTCCGCCAAGCACCACAGTTCCCCCATACAGTGTTTGTGTGTAGGTTTTCAGATTCCTTGACCATGAAAACATATGACTAGCAATTGGATTCACAATGATAAGATTAGTGGTTCAGTAGTTATTGACGAAAATGGCATTTTCCGTAATGGCGGTTTAGCGCCACAGTTCCCCCCATACAGTGTTTGTGTGTACGTTTTCAGATTCCTTGACCATGAAAACATATGACTAGCAGTTGGATTCACAATGATAGGATTAGTGGTTCAGTAGTTATTGACGAAAATGGCATTTTCCGTAATGGCGGTTTAGCGCCACAGTTCCCCCCATACAGTGTTTGTGTGTACGCTTTCAGATTCGTTGACCATGAAAACATATGACAAGCAATTGGATTGACAATGATAGGATTAGTGGTTTATTAGTTATTCACGAAACTGGCATTTTCCGTAATGGCGGTTTAGCGCTACAGTTCCCCCCATACAGTGTTTGTGTGTACGTTTTCAGATTCCTTGACCATGAAAACATATGCCTAGCAGTTGGATTCACAATGATAGGATTAGTGGTTCAGTAGTTATTGACGAAAATGGCATTTTCCGTAATGGCGGTTTAGCGCCACAGTTCCCCCCATACAGTGTTTGTGTGTACACTTTCAGATTCGTTGACCATGAAAACATATGACAAGCAATTGGATTGACAATGATAGGATTAGTGGTTTATTAGTTATTCACGAAACTGGCATTTTGCGTAATGGCGGTTTTCATGGCGGTTTAGCGCCACAGTTCCCCCATACAGTGTTTGTGTGTACGTTTTCAGATTCCTTGACCATGAAGACTAGTTTCTGTACTTGTCCTTTTAGACCTTAGTGCAGCTTTTGATACTATTGATCATAATATTCTACTTGATAGATTAGAACACTATGTTGGACTTAATGGAACTTCGTTGCGGTGGTTTAGATCTTATTTATCTGATAGGTTCCAGTTTGTTCATGTAAATAATGAGTTTTCTTCCAGCTCAAAGCTTAGTCATGGAGTTCCACAGGGATCTGTGTTAGGCCCTACTCTTTTTAGTTTATATATGCTTCCGTTAGGCAACATTATTAGAAAGCACTGTATACATTTTCATTGTTATGCAGATGACACACAATTATACCTGTCAATGAAGCCAGATGATAGTAATCAATTAGCCAAGTTAGAAGCCTGTCTTAAGGAAATCAAAGCTTGGATGACTTGTAATTTCCTGCTATTAAATTCAGATAAGACTGAAGTCATTCTTGTTGGTCCAAAAAACCTTAGAAATTCCTTTCCAAATCAAACTTTCAGTTTGGATGCAGTTACTCTTTCTCTTAATAGCTCTGTGAGGAACCTTGGAGTTATTTTTGATCAGGATTTGTCCTTCAATTCACATATTAAATTTGTTTCTAAGACTGCCTTCTATCATTTGCGTAATATTGCCAAGATTAGGAGCATCTTGTCTCAGAGTGATGCTGAGAAACTGATCCACGCTTTTGTTAGCTCGAGATTAGATTATTGTAATTCTTTATTATCAGGCTGTCCTAAAACATCTTTAAAAAGTCTTCAGCTGATCCAAAATGCTGCAGCAGGAGTTTTAACAGGTACTAGAAAGAGAGATCATATCTCTCCGGTTCTGGCCTCCCTTCATTGGCTTCCCATAGAGTTTAGAATTAAGTTTAAAATCCTTCGTCTTACTTACAAAGCTCTAAACAATCAGGCTCCTTTTTATTTAAAAGATCTGATACTACCGTATTATCCTAACAGAGCACTACGCTCCCAAAATGCAGGATTACTTGTAATACCTAGAATCTCCAAAAGTACAATGGGAGGCAGAGCCTTCAGTTATCAAGCTCCTTTCCTGTGGAATCAGCTGCCAATCTGGATTCGGGAGTCAGACTCGATCTCTGTTTTTAAGAATAGGGCTAAAACCTACCTTTTTGATATAGCCTACAATTAGGGAGGGATCATGTGTTTCTGAACCCTCCCTTAGTTATGCTGCTAATAGGTTTAGTCAGCCGGGGGACCTCCAGTAATGCACTGGGCCTCACTCCTTTCCTCACTCTCTATGAAATATTTTTTTTTTGCCGGTCATTAACATTTGTTTGTTCTCTCCCATAGATTGAGTCCCCATCGTGCTGTTTGCTCTCTTCATGTCTGTTCTTTTCTTCTTCTCTATCCCCTCACCCCCCAGCCAGTCGCAGCAGATGACTGCCCCTCCCTGAGCCTGGTTCTGCTGGAGGTTTCTTCCTGTTAAAAGGGAGTTTTTCCTCTCCACCGTCGCCAAGTGCTTGCTCACAGGGGATCGCCTGATTGCTGGGGTCTTTCTGCAACTGTGGGGGTTCCCCCCTACTGTTGATAGTGCTATGAGATGACTGTTGTTGTGAAATGGCGCTATATAAATAAAGTTGAATTGAATTGAATTGAAAACATATGACTAGCAATTGGATTCACAATGATAGGATTAGTGGTTCAGTAGTTATTCACTAAAATGGCATTTTGCGTAATGGCGGTTTTCTTGTGGACGGTGATCTGGATCACCACCAAAATCTAATCATCTGTAGGATACCCCATTTCTGACAATCTGTGAAAATTTCATGAAAATCCGTCCATAACTTTTTGAGTTATCTTGCTAATAAACAAACAGACAGACAGACAGACAGACAAACCAACGCCGATGATCACATAACCTCCTTGGCGGAGGTAATAAAATAATCCTACCTTCCGGGAAAAGTCATCAATACCCCCAAAAACCACCGGAGTGGTGGCTCAGTTGGTAGAGCATCCGCCCCACACCCGGGAGGCAGGGGTTCAAATCCCAGCCAGGTCATGCCGAAGACCATATAAAAGTGGAACTTCCTGCCATCCAGCTTGGTGCTCAGCAATAATGGAATGGAGGAGGGAAATTTGTGGCGGCGCCTTGTATGGCAGCGGCCCTCTGATTCTACACTTGGGGTGTGTGTGATTAACACAGTAGATAGGTAAAGCACAAGCTCGTTCTACTGCACATGATTGGTTGTACAGTTGAATGACAATAACGGGCAATTTAATTTAAAAACAATTATGTTGAAACTTATCAGCTTGTGATTGGCGCCAATGTGCACAAGAGACAGTTGGCTTGGAACAGAGTATGTTCGCCTAGTGATGCAAGTCAACTGGACCATTCTTGAAATTATACCTGCAGCATCTGTCATGCGGTGGCTCTCGCGAGCCACCATAAGACGCCACACAGTCACCAGTGAGTTTCAGTGAGTTTTATTTACGGTGAAAATGACAACACAAACTGCTGAGGCAATGACACATATCAGTCTACACACATCAGGAGGCGTAAGGCTCAACAGCTCTCTTACAGGTCCATAGGAGGAGACGGTCATACACAGGCAGGCAAGGTTGGTGGAGTAATGACTACACAGGCTGCTGAGGCAGAGACACACAGAGGTCTACTCACACCGGGAGGGGTAAGGCTAACAGCTCACTTACTGGTCCACGGGAAGCGACGGTCAACCACAGGCAGACGAGGTAGGAAATAGTCCAAAGCATCCGTAGCTCTGACGGAGAAAGACTGACACTGCTGCAGCGATGCGGCCGCTAGCGTGGGAATAAGAAGTCCACCACTAACGACCGCAAATGCAGAACAGCTGCTCAGGACTTGACAGCTGAGCGGAAGCCTCCCCGAGCACTGTCACAATAAGAGCTCGGAGAGCCCGGAAGACAACGCCGCTGTCAAGCCCTGACAGGAGTAGCCTGAGCACAATGACAAAGTGCTCGGGTCATGACAGTAGCCCCCCCTCAACCGACGGGCTCCGAAAGTCCTGTAACACCCAGCCCCCCCCCCCCAACCACAGGCGAGTGAATTGAGGAACAGGCAAGGAGGGAGCCAAACAAAACCCGACAAGACCCTAAACCAAAAGGAAAAAGAATACATCAACTGACATATCCATCAATTCCCCCCAGAACAATGACGAGACCAGAAAAAACAAGACAGGACTAAAATACAAGGGACACAAAATCATACAGAGCATAAGCACCTGACACCGAACGTTTTCCCACAGGAACCACAGACAACCCGTCTAACTCCAAAGTACATAACCCCACGTGGTGTAGAACTCAAACAACCTCAACACACGGTAACTATGGAACAAGAAATACATGCAAACACACGGTAACTATGGAAGAAGAAAACAAAACAAAAAACACAAACAAAACAAGAAATACATGCAAACACACATGAAGCAATCTAAAATTGCTTAGCATAACTTGACTATGACTAGACTGTGGCTTTCAAAAACGCATGAGGCAATCTAAAATTGCTTAGACATAACTTGACTATGGCTAGACTGTGGCTTTCAAAAAAAATCATGAGGCAACCTAAAATTGCTTAGACATAACTTGACTATGGCTAGACTGTGACTTTCAAAAAAAAATGTGAGGCAATCTAAAATTGCTCTGACATAACTTGACTATGGATACATGAAACAACAACAACAAAAAAAAATTGCTAACGTAACTTGACATGACTAGACACCGTATGGGCCCACGGATAGTCCCACAAACACAGTACATGATCAGGCGGCCTGCCCCAGTTCCAGGCCCCCAGAAACAAGTCCTCTGGTGGCCGAACCAGGCCACCCCATAGCAGACACAGTCTATCGGGTGACCAACCCAAGACGCCGAACACACGAAGCAGTTCCTCGGGTGGCCGACCCGCATCCCACAACCACCAGGACCGTGGAGGAATTGCATGCAGGTGCCCGCCTAAAGACGACAAGACAGGAGAGTGCCAGTCTGCCAAACAAAAACCTCTAATGGCCCCCAGCTGGTGGCTCCTGAGAGGGGGACAACCAAAAACTTGGACCCCCTCGAATCCTGATTGGGTCGCAGCCGCACCAGCGCTGGACCCCCACTGGACCTCGTCGGACCCCGATTGGGTCACCGCTGCACCCACGTCGGACCCCGACTGGGTCACAGCCACACCTGAGTCGGACCCCGACTGGACCTCGTCGGACCCCGATTGGGTCATCGCTGCACCCACGTCGGACCCCGATTGGGTCACAGCCACACTTGAGTTGGACCCCGACTGGACCTCGTCAGACCCCGATTGGGTCGCAGCCACACCTGAGTCGGACCCCGACTGGGCCCCCTCGGCCCACGCGTCAGACCCCGACTGGGTCACCTCGGCCCACGCGTCGGACCCCGACTGGGTCAGGACTGCACCGGCGACGACCTCCATCCCCGAACCCGGAACCCCCAGTCCCGTGACCTTGAATGGCTCCGGACCGGTAACGCTGTGGAGGGGCTCAGAGAACAGGAGAGGACTGGGATCAGTTCCACCGGCAGCGCCAGAGCCCAGCAAGACGAGCTCGGGTGCAGCAGACGGCTGCCCCTCGCTCACCTCCCCATGAGGCAGGCAAAAATGCTCTTAACACACCATAAAGGAAAACAAGAAAGAGCACTTGCCTGCACTCGGGCTCTGAAGCCGTCCAGGACTTCGCCGATCCAGGTTCAGGTAGACGCTCGTTGTCGGGTTCCCACTCGGCTGCGTCGGGTTCCACAGCCGGCCTGATGGTTTTTGCAGCTGGATCCTCTCGCGCCGATGTCCACACCGATAACCCGCACGGCGTGGGGGCAGGGGACCCTCGACCCGCTGGCTCGGGCTGCGTCTCTATGGAGACCTGGGGACGCTTACTCGTCAACTCTGGGTCCTCACCGCAGTCCGTTCTCCTCCTCTGTCCAAAACAAGGCTGCAGGGCCGGGATATTTCCCAGAGCCGCAGGCCTCCCCCTCGTTCGACGGCGTGGAACTAACGCCGAGGACCGCTCAGCAGGAGAAGACACAGAGGCAGCAGGTTAGTACAAATGACTACAGCTGGAGAAGTAAACTCAGGGAGCTGCGAACCCCGAGCTTCACCCCTAGGAGTCAGACAAGACAGATCACTATGATAAATAGGAAAGTGAAATTGAACTTGCCTGTCTCCCGGGGGGAGGATAGTATCAGCTGTAGAGGACGTTGCTCCTTCCCTCGCTCGCTGGGTGGTAGGAAAGGACCCATGGACGGAGCCCACCGGCACAGGACTCAGCTCACTCACAGCAGCTGGCTGATTGAGGGGGTCATCCCGGCGGCCCGGAACTGGATCCGGAGCAGGAGCTTGCTGAAGATGCGCCCGGCCGTGGCGCCGACGCCTGCGCCGGCCCCCAGATGGTGCGAACTCCTGAAACGGATCGAGGACAGGATCGGGATCCGTAGGCAAAGAGCAGGAGTGCCTCTTCTCCTGCTTCATGCCACGTTCCTCCTCCAGCATCAGGAATATTTCGCGTTGCGCGGCGATATCTTCCCTCCTCGCGTCGACTTCCGGGTGGTCGGCGTAGCGGGGAGGGAGATGACAAAGAACATCTTCGGCAGCGTCCAGGTACCAGTGTATGCCGTGGTCATAATCCAACAGGGAAGTGGAGATGAGCAGCTCATCCACGACTTCCAAAATGCCTGTCAGCTCGTGGCTTGGACTCCAAACGCGGCCCCTCCGCGACAGCATTCCTCACATACACAGTACCCAGACAGGAAAAGCAAATGTCCAAAAACTCGAACTCACTGGTGAATTGCGTCTCGGGTTGGCGTCACCGTAAACGCCGTTTTGGCAGCAGTGTACTGTCATGCGGTGGCTCTCGCGAGCCACCATAAGACACCACACAGTCACCAGTGAGTTTCAGTGAGTTTTATTTACGGTGAAAATGACAACACAAGCTGCTGAGGCAATGACACATATCAGTCTACACACATCAGGAGGCGTAAGGCTAAACAGCTCTCTTACAGGTCCATAGGAGGAGACGGTCATACACAGGCAGGCAAGGTTGGTGGAGTAATGACTACATAGGCTGCTGAGGCAGAGACACACAGAGGTCTACTCACACCGGGAGGGGTAAGGCTAACAGCTCACTTACTGGTCCACGGGAAGCGACGGTCAACCACAGGCAGACGAGGTAGGAAATAGTCCAAAGCATCCGTAGCTCTGACGGAGAAAGACTGACACTGCTGCAGCGATGCGGCCGCTAGCGTGGGAATAAGAAGTCCACCACTAACGACCGCAAATGCAGAACAGCTGCTCAGGACTTGACAGCTGAGCGGAAGCCTCCCCGAGCACTGTCACAATAAGAGCTCGGAGAGCCCGGAAGACAACGCCGCTGTCAAGCCCTGACAGGAGTAGCCCGAGCACAATGACAAAAGTGCTCGGGTCATGACAGCATCAACACGTTGCAAAGACAATTTCACTCTCTTCCATGTGACATGGTATCCCATGGCTAGAAGAGACCCTTTTACTTGGCTGTATCCTGCACCAGGGATTCTGGCTTTGATGATTCTGACCTTTTGATCAAGTACACTATCGGGTATGTCAGAATAGCATCCTCTGACTGAGATATTGTGTTCTTTCATCCTCCTGTACAGTGTATTTACTGCCCTCCCATCGAGTTTCCCAGTTATCGACTGGTAGACAGCAAGCTAACATGTGTGGTGCAGGCCTCAGTGACGACAAGATGCTTCCTTTTATCTCGTTTATTGAAGCTACCCTACAAGGAACTCAATGGAAGGCGAGCGGGCGCTCTCGTGCGGCTTCGCAGGAGAGGCACGTGCACGGCTCTGCCTGGCATATTTCTCTCCAATGTCAATTCTCTCTTTAACAAGGTAGAGGAACTGAGACTGCTGATGCGATTTAAGGACCTCTCTACCTCGTCTGCCCTCTGTTTTACTGAGACCTGGCTTAAGGAATCAACTCCGGACAGCGCGGTCCTCCTCGAGGGATTTCAGCTGTTTTGTGCTGATCGTGACACAGAGCTCTCCGGTAAGTCCTCAGGAGGAGGAGTCTGCTTTTACATTAACAGCAGCTAATGCTCTGATGCAACGGTGATTTCCCAATACTGTTCTCCCGCTCTGGAATATTTATTTATTAACTGCAAGCCTTTTTATTCCCCGCGGGAGTTCGCTTCATTCATCCTGGCCGCTGTTTACGTCCCGCCCGACGCGGACGCGCGCGAGGCTCAGCGCGCGCTCGCAGATCACATTCAACAAACGGAGCGCACTTTCCCGGACTCTCTGGTTATTGTGGTTGGCGACTTTAAACAGAGCAACCTGTGCCACGATCTCCCCCGATACAAACAGTTTATTAAATGCCCCACCAGAGGAAAGAACACGCTGGATCACTGTTACATTACAGTGAAGGACGCGTATCGCGCTGTTCCCTGCGCTGAGCTCGGACTATCTGATCACGTGATGGTCCACCTCATTCCCACATACAGACAGAGACTGAAGCTCACTAAACCTGTTGTGAGCACTACGAGAAAATTGACCAGTGAAGCTGGGGAGAAGCTGAGCACGTGCATAGAAATAACTGACTGGGGCATGTTTAAAGGAGCCACACATGATCTGGATGAGTATACGGACACTGTGAACTCATATATCCACTTTTGTGAGGAGAGCATTCTTCCATCGCGCACAAGGGTGAGGTACTCAAATGACAAGCCCTGGTTCACAGCTAAGCTCAGACAGATCAGGAAGGAGAAGGAAGCAGCATTGAAAAGTGGAGACAGGGACTGCTACAGGGCGGTCAAATATTGGTTTAGCAGAGAGTTGAAGAGAGCTAAATCTGTGTATTCTGAGAGACTCCAGTAGCAGTTCACTGCTAACGACTCTGCTTCTGTGTGGAGAGGACTGAGGCAAATCACCAACTATCGGTCTCAGGCTTCTAAAGGTCAGGATGACATAGCCCTTTGTCAAAGACTGTCCCAACATTATGCCCGTTTTGACACCTCGTCAGCTGTGTCCATCTCCCCCCCTCCCCCCAGCGCCACTGCCTTCACGGTCCCCACTTCATCAAAGGCGGCCCCCCCCCTCCTCCCCCCCGCCCTTGTCATCAGTGAGCAGGACGTGCACAGACAGTTCTCCAGACTGAACCCGCGCAAGGCCCCCGGTCCGGACGGCGTGTCTCCCTCCACCCTGAGACACTGTGCGGATGAGCTGACTCCTGTCTTCAAAGACATTTTTAACACCTCCCTGAAGTTATGCCACGTGCCGACCTGCCTCAAAACCTCCACCATCATCCCTGTCCCCAAGAAGTCACGGATCACTGGACTTAACGACTACAGACCTGTAGCGCTCACCTCTGTAGTCATGAAGTCCTTTGAGCGCCTAGTCCTGCCCCACCTCAAGTTCATCATCACTCCCCTCCTGGATCCGCTGCAGTTTGCCTACCGAGCCAACAGGTCTGTGGACGACGCAGTCAACCTGGCCCTCCACTCCATCCTGCAGCACCTGGACTCCCCGGGAACCTACGCCAGGATCCTGTTTGTGGACTTCAGCTCTGCATTCAACACCATCTGCCCCGCTCTGCTCCGGGACAAGCTGTCCCTGCTCAATGTGCCTGACTCCCTCTGCAGGTGGATCACCGACTTCCTGACGGACCGGAGGCAGCATGTGCGGCTGGGAAAGACTGTCTCTGACTTTGTTAGCATCAGCACCGGATCACCCCAGGGCTGTGTACTTTCCCCCCTACTCTTCTTCCTTTATACCAACTCCTGCACCTCCAGCCACCAGTCTGTCAAGCTGATCAAGTCTGCGGACGACACCACCCTCATCGGGCTCATCTCCAACGGCGACGAGTCCGTCTACAGGAAAGAGGTGGCCCAGCTGGCGTCCTGGTGCAGCCACAACAACCTGCAGCTGAACGCTCTGAAGACAGTGGAGATGATCGTGGACTTCAGGAAAGTCACAACCCCTCTGCCCCCCCTCACCCTCACAGGCTCTCCCATCACCACTGCAGATTCCTTCCGCTTTCTGGGCACCACCATCACCCGGGACCTCAAGTGGGAGCCAACCATCAGCTCCCTCATCAAAAAGGCCCAGCAGAGGATGTTCTTCCTGCGGCAGCTGAGGAAGCTCAAGCTACCCACCAAGATGTTGGTGCAGTTCTACACGGCCACCATCGAGTCAATCCTCACCACCTCCATAACCGTGTGGTACGCAGAAGCCACTGCCAGGGACAGACTAAGGCTGCAGCGCGTCGTGCGCGCTGCTGGGAAGGTGATCGGCTGCAAGCTCCCATCCCTCCAGGATCTGTACATCTCCAGGACCCGGAGGTGCGCAGGCTGGATCATAGCCGATCCTTCACACCCTGGTCACGTACTGTTTGCCCCCCTCCCCTCAGGTAGAAGACTTCGGTCCATTCAGACTAAAACCTCCCGTCACATGAACAGCTTCTTCCCCTCTGCCATCAGACTGCTGAACACTAAGTGACTTATTAGACTCTCATGCACTATGTACAGCAGCTCAACCAGACTCATGTCAATCATCACTGTTTTCTTTTTGCATTACCGACTGCACTATGGGGTACTCCACAATATCTGCTGCTCGCTAATATATCTAAAATTGCTTTGTCTAGTATTACTCATTCATATTCTACATTTTATTGCATGTATAGTTTTTTATTTCTATCTTTTATTTTTATCATGTTTAATGTTGCAGCATTGCACCGAGACAAATTCCTAGTTTGTGTACTACATGAACAATGGCAATAAATCTGATTCTGATTCTGAACGTGATGTACACTCGTCTTTTTGGTTTTACATCCGTTTACATTCGTTCCTACATCCGTGTAAAACTGCAACAAAGTAGACATATACACGCCGTCAATGATATGGTCACCGTGTCTAGCTTAGCACATGTTAGCATTAGCTCTAGCTTAGCTTGGTAACAATGTTGGCAACGGACTAGACAGTCGCTTAAAATACACCAATGCAACCGTGCAGTTCTCATTGTAGCTGTTAACACTGTCAAACCATGTAGGATACTCACGGACTAATGATGTCCAAGGCGCCGATAATTAAACAACATTCACAGCGTTCGTACATCGGGTGAAGCTCTGACCGGTCTCCCGTTATATCATTACTGCGCATGTGCAACACTTTGTGTATCAGTTCAAAACAATGCTTTCACTACACCACTAGAGGGAACCAAACTCACTTACATGAAATGCTGTAATGGGAGCTGCCCAACTTAATTCATGGCGGCAGAATAGTGTAGATCTTGAAATCCCATGAACACTGGCTAATGTAGTCAGTGGTAAGTCACGCTAAGAAGATTTTCAAGGCTATCCCTAGATAGCCCTATCTATCTATCTTTCTAGGCTATCCCTAGATAGTCCTATCCCTAGATAGGTAGGTCTTCCCCGACTTCCATTCCACTCCACCACAGCTATAGTCGCACTCTTTTACCCTCTGTATCACAGCACAAACTGTATTTGTCACTCCAAAATAAGGAAAATATTGCAAATATCATGTTAAGTTCCTTCAGATGTTTACACAGTAAGCTGTCAAGGCTGATTGTCATGCCAAACAGACTTAACATGCTCTAAAACTTACTCTGAGCTTAAGAAGTGTGTGTTGAGAAAAAAATAACTATTGTTCCCATGCATGCTCACCCCCCCACCCCCTTACCAAAAAAAAAAAAACAAAACAAAAAACAACCATTTATTCCTGTGCACAATGCCCTGTAAATCTCACTCCAAGTTTTTCTGAAAAGTTGGCAACTCTGTGGAAAGCAGTCTGGTGTGACAATTTGCACCACTGCACCACTTTGTGCTGCAGGGTCTTTTTGACCCCAGTGGACAACAGAAGTTAGTATATTCAATAAAACACCCATAATTCAATCAAATTACTTAAACGTTAATTTTAATCATGGAAGCATAGAGCCACAGTTTATTACCTCCGCCAAGGAGGTTATGTTTTCATCGGTGTTGGTTTGTCTGTCTGTCTGTTTGTTTGTTAGCAAGATAACTCAAAAAGTTATGGACGGATTTTCATGAAATTTTCAGATTGTCAGAAATGGGGTATCCTACAGATGATTAGATTTTGGTGGTGATCTGGGTCACCATCCACAAGAAAACCGCCATTACGCAAAATGCCATTTTCGTGAATAACTACTGAACCACTAATCCTATCATTGTCAATCCAATTGCTTGTCATATGTTTTCATGGTCAAGGAATCTGAAAACGTACACACAAACACTGTATGGGGGGAACTGTGGCGCTTGGCGGAGGTCTGCGCTCTCCGAGTGCTTTTCTAGTTGAAAACTGCATTTAAACTCAAACAGGCTGAAATTGCCTAGTCTTTTTTGTCTCTTGCTCCTGTTTCTTCCTTTTGCTGTCATGGGCAGTGAGAGCGGGCAGCGAGGTGGCGGAGTGGTTAGCACTGCGGCAGCACAGCAACTCACCCTTGGCCAGGGGATCCTGGGTTCGATTCCAGCCCCCAACCAACAGCGATCTGTGTGAAGTTTGCATGTTCTCCCCGTGTCTGTGTGGGTTTACTCCGGGATTTCTCTGGTTTCCTCCCACATGCCAAAAACATGCAAGTTAGGTCAATTGGCATCAAACTGGGGATTCTAAATTGTCCTTAGGTATGACCGTGAGAGTGAATGGTTGTCTGTCTTTCTGTATTGGCCCTGCGATGGACTGGTGATCTGTCCAGGGTGTACCCTGCCTCTCGCCCAAAGATGCTGGGATAGGCTCCAGCCCCCCCAACCCGAAAAGGATTAAGTGGAAGAAGATGGATGGATGGATGGATGGGCAGCGAGAGTACGCCCCTCCCCTCCGGTCTCACCTTCACAAACTCATCACTGCACCTGAGGCAGAGGACACACCTGCACCCGCTCATCAGCCAGTGTACATAAGGAGGCTTCCTCCAGGCAGTCAACGCTGGTTCGTCTGGGTATACTGCCCGTTCTCAGACAAACAAACAAGCCGTAATACGTTAACACGTTGTTAACCATTACTTTCTTCTCCTTCCTTTCAGGTTGCTGCGTCTATTCCCCGCTGGGTCCTGCTGGTCCTCTCTGGATTTCTCAAGTAAGTGGCAATTTGGCTCCCCCAATTCCCCTTACTCCACTCCTCAGCTCACTGCTCTCGCCTTCTCTCCACAGCTCCTTTCCTCTGGTGAGTGACTGTTTCTGTAGCTGTGTGCTTTGGGTTTTGATATTAATAAAATTGTCAGACGTGCCCCTCTGTGTGGTTCCTTCTTGTGTTTGGCACATGAGCTGTCAAAACTTTATACGTCATGACAGAACGAGCCAGCCAGGATGGTAGCTCAGCCGGTGCCTCACCGCAGGAGCTGTCAGCTATGGATCGCCTAGCAGCAACCAAGCATTAGCTCACTGCGCTGATGCAGCAGGTTTCCAACATGTTGACATTGTGGTCTGCAGCGCCTCCTTTGGCTGCCCCTCCTCAGCCTGCTCCGCGCACTATGGTGCGCCATGCTACCTCCGTTCCCATGCCTTCCCCGCGCGGGGGAGGTGGAGAAATGTAAGGCTTTTCTTCTTCAAGTTCAGATGTACTTGGAGCAGGTTGGAGAGGAGTATCCAGGGAATGTCGCTCGGATTCAGTTTTTCACTCTGTTGCTCAGGGATCGAGCCCTGGAGTGGGCACAGTCCACTCTAGACAACCCCCAGGGGCGTCGTTATACGTTTGACCAATTTGTGGCCACTTTCACTTGAGCGTTTGGTCGGACCGAGAGTCAGGGCAATGCGATGAGCCACCTGATGACGCTCCACCAGGGTACCTGGTCAGTGGCTGAGTACTCGGTGGAGTTCTGGGTTGTGGCGTCCGATTCGGGGTGGAACGAGACTGCGTTACGCAGCCCGTTCCTCCACGGGTTGAACGACCAACTCCGTGACAATCTGGCAGTCCACCCTGTCCCGGAGATGCCCGACGGCCTCACAGATCAAGCAGTTGGGTTGGACAATCGGTACCGTGAGCGCACGAGGGAGCGCGAGTCCTCCTCTCACCCATGCGCCGAGTGTGTACCCGCCGTGGTTACTGGCACTGGCGGCGCCGGCTCGTCGCCTGAACTGAAGCAGCTCTCTTGGCACTTGACCGATGATGAGTGCCGGCGAAGGTGAAAGGTCGTCTGGGTATACTGCCCGTTCTCAGGCAAGCAAACAAGCCGTAATACGTTAACACGTTGTTAACCATTACTTTCTTCTCCTTCCTTTCAGGTTGCTGCCACCGTGTAGGTGCGTCTCTGGGACTGCACACGCTCTCAGAATCAGAATCAGGTTTATTGCCATTGTTCATGTAGTACACAAACTAGGAATTTGTCTCGGTACAATGCTGCAACATTAAACATGATAAGATAAGAGAAATAAACTATACATGTAATAAAGTGTAGGATAAGATTAAGTGATACTGGTCAACAGTTAAAATATATATATATATTAGCCAGCAGCAGATACTGTGGAGAACTATATAGTGCAGTCGGTAATGCAGGAAGAAAACAGTGATGATTGACATGAGTCTGGTTGAGCTGCTGTACATGGTGCACGAGAGTCACTTAGTGTTCAGCAGTCTAATGGCAGAGGGGAAGAAGCTGTTCATGTGACGGGAGGTTTTAGTCTGGATGGACCGAAGTCTTCTACCAGAGGGGAGGGGGGCAAACAGTACATGACCAGGGTGTGAGGGATCGGCTATGATCCGGCCAGCACGCCTCCGGGTCCTGGAGATGTACAGATCCTGGAGAGATGGGAGCTTGCAGCCGATCACCTTCTCAGCAGTGCGCACGACGCGCTGCAGCCTTAGTCTGTCCCTGGCAGTGGCTCCTGCGTACCACACGGTTATGGAGGTGGTGAGGATGGACTCGATGATGGCTGTGTAGAACTGCACTAACATCTTGGTGGGTAGCTTGAGCTTCCTCAGCTGCCGCAGGAAGAACATCCTCTGCTGGGCTTTTTTGATGAGTGAGCTGATGGTCAGCTCCCATTTGAGGTCCCTGGTGATGGTAGTGCCTAGGAAGCGGAAGGAATCAGCAGTGGTGATGGGAGAGCCTGAGAGGGTGAGGGGGGGCAGAGGAGTAGTGACTTTCCTGAAGTCTACAATCATCTCCACTGTCTTCAGAGCGTTCAGCTGCAGGTTGTTATTGCTGCACCAGGACGCCAGCTGGGCCACCTCTCTCCTGTAGGCGGACTCGTCGCCGTTGGAGATGAGCCCGATGAGGGTGGTGTCGTCCGCAAACTTGATCAACTTGACAGACTGGTGGCTGGAGGTGCAGGAGTTGGTGTAAAGGGAGAAGAGTAGGGGGGAAAGTACACAGCCCTGGGGTGATCCGGTGCTGATGCTAGTATAGTCTGAGACAGTCTTTCCCAGCCGCACATGCTGCCTCCGGTCCGTCAGGAAGTCGATGATCCACCTGCAGAGGGAGTCAGGCACGTTGAGCAGGGACAGCTTGTCCCGGAGCAGAGCGGGGCGGATGGTGTTGAATGCGGAGCTGAAGTCCACAAACAGGATCCTGGCGTAGGTTCCCGGGGAGTCCAGGTGCTGCAGGATGGAGTGGAGGGCCAGGTTGACTGCATCGTCTACAGACCTGTTGGCTCGGTAGGCAAACTGCAGCGGGTCCAGGAGAGGGGTGGTGATGGACTTGAGGTGGGACAGGACCAGGCGCTCAAAGGACTTCATGACTACAGAGGTGAGCGCTACAGGTCTGTAGTCATTAAGTCCAGTGATCCGTGGCTTCTTGGGGACAGGGATGATGGTGGAGGATTTGAGGCAGGACGGCACGTGGCATAACTTAAGGAGTTTCTTAACTTAACTTAACTTTCTTAACTTAAGGAATTTCTCCTGCCTCACCACACCGTTACTTCAGCAATCAACTCCACCCGGTCAGGCACGATCAGCTCACCTTTCCCCCTTACCCTACTGGTTTGTCTATTCCCCTCTGGGTCCTGCCGGTCGTCTCTGGATTTCTCAAGTAAGTGGCAATTTGGCTCACCCAATTCCCCTTACTCCACTCCTCAGCTCACTGCTCTCGTCTTCTCTCCACAGGTCCTTTCCTCTGGCGAGTGGCTGTTTCTGTAGCTGTGCACTTTGGGTTTTGATATTAATAAAATTGTCAAATGTGCCCCTCTGTGTGGTTCCTTCCTGTGTTTGGCATCATGCACGTGAGCTGTCAAAACTAAATACGTCATGACATTTGCATTTTTTTCAAAACTCTGTTTATTGATTTTTGATTGCAGCGAGATAAATACAAGGGGGTGGGGGGTGGTTAGGGTGAATATTAAATGTACCATCAACACAGTAAAACCCAGCTGAGTAATTCAGTAATATAGAAAAGCTCAGCCTTATTAAAATTAAGTGGATTACAGAGAACAAAGTTCAGACTACTGTACCGCATTACATATCTAAGTCAGAAAAAAACTTAAGCATTAAGAAACAAAAACAACCAAACAAGAAAAAAATCCCACACAAAGCAAAAGTAAAAAAACAAAAACAAACCTGCCTGCCATGCCCAAGTAGATCATGTAAGGTCAGAGATACTGGGAAAATCTAATTGTTTGACGTGTTAAAAAATAGTCCCAGGTCATGTTAAATTTCTTAATAGAGCTTCTTAGCACATGTCAAATCTTCTCCAAATTGAGACAGTTGAGAATTTCTTTTATCCTTTGAATGTGTAAAGGAGCTGTTGGACATTTCCACTTAAGTAATATTGTGCATCTAGCCAGCAAAGTGACAAAAGCAATAAAGTTTGATTCTCTTGATGTGAGCGATACAGTTGAAGCAATCTCAAACAAACCCATCAAAACTTTAGGCTCAATATGTTTTCCAATGACACTTGGTAGGGATTTGAAAATTTCTGCCCAGAAGGGTTGCAAGGCAGGGCAGGACCAGAACATGTGAACATGGTTTGCTTGAGCTAGGCAACACCTGTCACAGATTGGGTCTGTGTCGCTATAAATTTTAGATAGTTTAACCTTGGTAAAGTGGAGACGGTGTACAGTTTTAAACTGAATTAATTCATACGCTGCACAAATAGATGATTTATGTCAGGGGTGTCCAACCATGTGCCATGGAGAGCCAAGACCCTGCAGGTTTTCTCTTCTACCCAGTCTCTTCAGCAGGTGTTTTCACTTATCAGCAATCAGTGGGAAGAAGTTCACTGAAATCTGCTGTCGAAGACACTGGTTGGAGGTAAAACCTGCAGGGTCTTGGCTCTCCATGGCACATGGTTGGACACCCCTGATTTATGTACTCTATAGAGAATATTTCTCCAGAGATCATCTGGAACATTATCGCCTAATTCTGCTTCCCATGATGTTTTGATAGACTTGAGAGAGACCAAACAAAGGGAATGAATCAAGGAATAAATATGAGAAATTCCGTTTAATTTACTTATCACCTCTAGGAAGATATCCAGAGGGGAATTATCAGGTGAACACGGGAAATGAGGGAATGTCTTGGTCACAAAGCTACGGGTTTGTAAATATCTAAAGAAGTCATTCTTAGGCAATTCAAATTTATTGGGCAATTGGCCTAAGGAAGCAAATAAGTTATCAATATATAGATCTTTGAATGATTTAATACCAAGGTTGAACCAGGTTTTAAATGCGTCATCCACTAAGGATGGAGGAAACAAATAGTTGGCGGTTATAGGAGCAGAGATCAGATATGTTTGAAGATGGAAACTACGTCTGAATTGATTCCACATTCTCAGTGAAGTCTTGATGGTGATATTTCTTGTATAATCAGGAGAGGAAGTTTTAATGGAGTGAGCCAAGGCTGACAGAGATACTGGGCCACAAGAGGCAGATTCCATTGTAAGCCAAACGGGCGGAGGTTGGAAGAGTTCAGAGTGCAACCAGAATTGAATGATTCTTAAATTATCCATCCATCCATCCATCCATCCATCCATCCATCCTTCTTCTACCGCTTTTACGGAGGTCCGGGTCATGGAGGCAGCAGTTCAAGCAGAGAAGCCCAGACTTCCCTCTCCCCAGCCACCTGCTCCAGCTCTTCAGAGAGGATACCAAGGCGTTCCCAGACCAGCTGGGAGACATAGTCTCTCCACCGAGTCCTGGGTCTGCCCCGGGGTCTCCTCCCAGTGGGACGTGCCTGAAACACCTCAAGTGGGAGGCGTCCAGGAGGCATCCTAATCAGATGCCCATACCACCTCAACTGACTCCTTTCAATGTGGAGGAGCAGTGGTTCTACTCTGAGCCTCTCCTGGATGACTGAGCTCCTCACCCTATCTCTGAGGGTGAGTCCAGCAATCCTACGGAGAAAGCTCATTTCAGCCCCTTGTATCCGCGATCTTGTTCTTTCGGTCATTACCCAAAGCTCGTGACCATAGGTGAGAGTAGGAACGTAGATTGACTGGCAAACCGACAGCTTTGCCTTAGAACTAAGCTCCCTCTTCACCACAACAGACCGGTACAACGTCCGCATCACTGCAGATGCTGCTCCAATCCGTCTGTCAATCTCAATCACTCCATTTTCCCCACACTCGTGAACAAGACCCCAAGATACTTAAACTCCTCCACTTGGGGCAGGAGCCTGTCCCCAACCCAGAGAGGACAATTCACCTTTTTCCGGCTGAGGACCATAGACTCAGACTTGGAGGTGCTGATTCTCATCCCAGCCGCTTCACACTCAGCGGCAAACCGTCCCAGCAAGAGCTGTAGGTCATTGCTGGATGAAGCCAGCAGGACTACATTATCTGCAAACAACAGAGATGAGATCCTGTGGTCACCAAGCATGACACCCTCCATTCCCTGGCTGTGCCTAGAAATCCTGTCCATAAAAATTATGAACAGGATTGGTGACAAAGGGCAGCCCTGACGGAGTCTAACTCTCACTGGGAATGACTCCGACCGAGTGTTGGCAATACGAACCAAACTCTCACAACAGTCGTACAGAGACCGAATAGCTCGTAACAACAAGCCCATGTCAGGTCTGGCCCTCACGAGCCAGCATAAGACGCCACAGTCCGGTGAAATTGCACAGGAGTGTGACAGGATCTCCCCCTCAAGGCGGACTCCCGGACGCCTGTTAACATCCACACACCCCACCCCACCCCAGGGCAGGTGGATGGGGAAGCAGGCAGAGGGGGGACAGAATCAACCTCATAGAAAGAAGAAAACACGATATCCTACCACACAAATCACAAATGACAAGGCAGGGGCAGAAAACAACCAGGGGATACATTCACAGGGGAGGGGGAAAAAAAACAAACTGTACAACACAGGTGACTTCCGGTTATGGCTGCCACGTGAGAAGGACGCGTCTCACTCTGCTCTGCTCCTGGAGAAAAAAAAATCGGCAAATAACTCTCTCATTTGGGACAGAACGTATCCCAGCATTTGGGCGAGGATATGTCGGTGAAGCCTAAGGCTGGAAAACCAGGTAGAGGAAAAAGCGAGCCGCCGAAACAGTCCAAATTAACGGACTTTAAGGTCTGTGACGCAGTAAATAAAGCTCCATATATGGCGGAGGAGGCTGGCAGCGGTGCGGTGTCTGCGGGAAGCGGCGCAGATGCGCTGATGGCTGCCATGAGTTCAATGAGAGCAGACTTTTCCTCTAGATTTGATGGGATTATGGCAGCGTTGGAAGGAATGAGAAAGGAATTGGGTGACTGTAGAATGAATGGCGCAGGTGGAGCTTCGTGTCTCTAGTGCTGAAGATGACGTCACTCGTCTTCAATTAAAGGTGCGCACTTTGGAAAAAAAAAATAAATGTCTGGAAGATAATATCCTGGATTTGGAATCTCGGTCGAGGCGGAATAACTTGAGGCTGGTGGGTCTACTGGAGGAATCCGAAGGTCGGGACTCATGTTCCTTTCTGGAAAAGTGGATTCCGGAGGCGCTGGGCAGCGCGGAGTTGCAATCAGCAGTGGTTTTGGAAAGTGCACACCGTATTGGCCCACGGAGAGATAAGGGACCACCGAGGACCTTAATTATGAAGTTTCTCAGCAACAGAGACAGGATGAAGATTTTCAACGCTGCACGAGCTAAAGGAGAGATTAAACACTAGGACCAGCAGGTGCGGTTCTACCCAGATTTGGCCACAGGAATCCAACAATTGAGGAAGCAGTTTGATCCCGTATGTAAGGAGCTGCGCAACCTTGGGATTCGTCATGGTGTAATCTATCCTGCGAGACTGTTGACCACGTATGGGGGCAGAACCCATATCTTCAAGACCCCAGAGGAAGCGCAGGAGTTCATCAAGAAGATCCAAGAAGAGACTGGTGGGAGCTAAGCATGAACAAAATATAAGGTTGAATATTTAAGCATTTGCACAGGCATCTGACTGACTTGAAGCAAAGAGCAAGTTTACAAAATATAGATTGTATTATATATTAAAAAAAAAACAAAAAACTATGATGTATAAAGTTGCTAAAAATTTTGGAGTTAAGTTGGAAAACTACAGAGGAGAGTTAATGTTACGTCATTAAAAGCAGTAGAGTTAGGGTGATTGGGAGGATGAAGAGAGAGTGGCTTTGGCTGTTCCTCGTGGGTGTGGAGCGGTCGATGGCTATATTGGGAGACGGAATTTTTCTTTTGATTTTGGGGGGATCGCCACAATTGTGGGAAGGGGGAATTTGTTTGTGTGTAGTTTGTAGGATGAATGTTCAACCACTCACTTTTTTGCTTCCCTGTTTGAGCATGTTTACACTGCAAGGTAATTCCAAACTCCCTATTGATCATAAACCAAAGCGTTAACCTTAATTTAACTTCATGGAATTGCAGAGGTCTACAAAATTTAAAAAAACTTAAACAAGTTATGAATAAAATAAAAGACATGGGTTCAAAAATTGTGTTTTTACAAGAAACTCATCTAATAGAGGAGGATGTAAAAAGAATTAGGAGTAGATGGCAAGGAAGTGTTTTCACCTCATCATTTTCATCCCGAGCCAGGGGAGTTATGACTCTCATACATAAATCAGTCCCTTTTCAAGTGAAAAATATAATTGGAGATAAATTTGGAAGATATGTAATCATTCAAAGATCTTTGCTATTAGAAAATATAAATTTGGTGAACTTATATGGTCCCAATATAGATGATCAAAAGTTCTTTGCTAATTTATTTCTTATCATCACTTACAGGGCAACATATAATAGCAGGGGATTTTAATTGTACATTGAATCCCGGTATAGATAGATCAACAGGACTGGACTGTACGCACAATGGATGTAGGATGACCATTAATCATTTTATGAAAGAACTGAGATTGTTAGATATATGGAGAGAAATGAAACCACAAGTTAAAGCCTACTCTTGTTATTCCAGTACCTACAAGACATTCTCATGTATTGATTATTTTTTGATTTCCACAGAATTAAGGTCCAAGATTCAAAACTGCTTTTATGATAACATCGTGATCTCTGATCATGCACCCTGCTGTCTAATATATGTAGATAAGAAATTGACAAAGGAATCAGGTAGATGGCAATTTCAGCATAAATGGCTTCAGGATGAGGAATTTGTCAAGTACATAGAAAAACAGATAGATGAGTTCTTTGACATCAATACTACACAAACATCAGCATGTGTAAAGTGGGAGGCTTTCAAAGCTTTTATTAGGGGACATATTATTAGTTATACAGGTTCAAAATCTAAGAAGACTCGAGAGGAGAGAGCCCAATTGGAACATAAAATAAAAAATCTTCAGGAAAAAGTGTATGCAGGAAGTGATCCAAGGTTGGAGAACGAATTACTGATTTTGAGAGCTGAATACGACAAAAAATCAGCGAATAGAGCTGCCTCGAGTCTTCTAAGATTGAAACAATCTTTATGAACAAGGTGAAAAATCAGGAAAAATATTGGCATGGCAGATTAAACAATTAGAATTTAAAACACCAATTACCAGTATTATAAGTAACGGACAGGTAGTTATAGATCCTTTAGAAATTAATAGAGCCTTTAGAGATTACTATGAAAAATTATATGATACCAAAAATTAATCTGACTTAACAAAACTAAATGGGTTTTTGAACGAACTATCTATACCGTGTATTCCAAATGAAAACAGGGAGATACTGGAGTCTGAAATTAGTCAAGAAGAAGTTGGACTAGCCATTGATAATATGAAATCAGGAAAAAGTGCAGGACCAGATGGTCTTCCAGTTGACCTTTATAAAAAATTTAAGAATAAATTAATAAAACCTTTTTTGGAAATGGTTTTAGAAGCATTTCAAAATAGTAATTTACCATCATACATGAATAATGCCTTAATTATGCTGTTGCCAAAACCAGGTAAACCCTCTAATAAATGTGAAAATATGAGACCAATAAGCCTATTAAATGCCGGCCTTAAGATAATCTGTAAAATTTTAGCAAGACGAATACAAGAAATTTTACCAAATATTATTAATCGAGATCAGAATGGCTTTATAAAGGGAAGACAAGGCTTCCATAATGTAAGAAGACTATTTAATATTATTTATTCTAATAAAGAAGCACCGGATACAGCTCTCCTATCACTGGACGCTGAAAAGGCCTTTGATAGAGTCGAATGGCCCTTTCTTTTTGAAGTCTTACAAAGGTTTGGACTTGGAAATAATTTCATAAAATGGGTTCAGATAATATACAATAATGCTACAGCAGAAATCCTAACAAATAACAATATTTCAAAATCAATAAAAATCAATAGAGGATGTCGACAAGGCTGTCCACTTTCACCTTTACTGTTTACTATGGCAATTGAACCTTTAGCGATGGCAATACGTTTACAGTCACAAATATAAGGAATTAAAGTTGGACCAACAGAACATAAAATCTCCCTGTATGCCGATGACATAATTTTGTTTATGTCGAATCTTAAAAAATCAATTCCGACCTTGTTGAATTCAATAAAGAATTTTGGGGAAATATCAGGATATAAAATAAATAAAACTAAATCTTCAATATTAATGCTAAATGAGACCCAGAGAAATTACCCAGCCCCTGAGGTAAATCAATTCAATGTTGTAAATCAGTTTAAATATTTAGGAATCCAAATTGTGCCTAAGCTAGAATCAGTCGCCAGTGTCAATTATGAAGCCTTAATGACAGATATTAATGAGTTACTTCAGAGATGGATGTCACTACCAATGTTGATGATCGGGAGAATTAATATACTTAAAAGTAATATCTTACCTAAAATACTTTATTTATTTCAATACATTCCCTTACCACCACCTTTTGATTTATTCTCAAGAATAAAAAAAAAGTTCGTGGAATTTATATGGAACAACAGGAGGGCTAGATTACGTCTGTCTTTATTATATTTACCATTTGATCGTGGAGGTCTGAAATGTCCAAATTTTATGTTGTATTATTGGTCGGCACGACTGAGGTCTATGACATATTATTTTTCATCAAATGATCTCCCTCACTGGACTGAAATGGAATCATACAATTTACCTTTACCTCTTCCCATATTATGGGAAGAGGTAAAGGCATATTCATATACTCAGATTCGGCAAAAAAATTACAAAAACAAGTTAAAAATCCATTTGTAAAGCATATGATCAAAATATGGTGTGAAACTAAAAACTATTTAAAAGAACCACACTTACTGTCACAATTTAGCCCAATATGGGGTAATCAATATTTTAAACCAGGGAGAGGGGATGCTGTATTTAAGATAAGATAAGATAAGATAAGCCTTTATTAGTCCCACAAAGGGGAAATTCCAGGATTGCAACAGCACAGGGATAGCAACACTCAGAGCAACAATCAGAAGGCAAGAAAAAAACAAGCAAGCAAGAGCAGCTAATATACATATGTACGTATTACTATAAAATATATAAATATACACACACACACAGACACACAGTGCAGAGCATTGTAGCTGGATGGAATAAATATATGAATATATGAACACACAGTGCAGAGCATTGTAGCTAGATGGAATAAATATGTAAATATATAAACACCCACAGTACGGAGCATTGCAGCTAGGTGGAATAAAGTATGGAATTTAAAAGGGATTCAAAAGATTCAAGATTTATATCTGTCATGTGCAGATAACATAATGTCTTTTGAAGAGCTGAGGATCAAATTTAATCTTAATAGAACACATTTTTTTAAATATCTTCAACTTAGGAACTTTATTCGATCAAATCAAAATAAAGCTCTCACTCGACCTATTTACTCATCCTTGGAAAAAATGTTGACGAAAGATAGTAAAAGAAAGGGTATTATTTCAGAGTTTTATAACTCATTGACACTATCCTCAAGTGAAAACTCACAGAAAAGATTAAACTACTGGAAAGAAGATCTGCAAACTGAAATTTCAGAGGAACAATGGGAATTGGCTTGTACAGAAGCTCAAACCAAATCAATAAATGTACGTCTTAAATTGATACATTTTAAATGGTTAATGCGGATGTATGTTACACCGGAGGAGTTAAATAGATATAACAAAAACATACCAGATACGTGCACAAAATGCATGGAAAGTAAAGGAACCCTATTTCATTGTGTATGGGGATGTAGAATAATTAGAATGTTTTGGGAAGAGGTGAGGGTAACAATTGAAAAAATAATTTCAAAACAAATCATATTGAATCCTAAACTGTTTTTGTTGGGTCTGTACCCAGAAAAGCATAACTTTAATAAAAGTGAAAGAACATTCATAGACCTCAGTTTGCTTAATGCCAAAAAATGTATTGCACTACTGTGGAAAAAGACTCATAGACCAGATGTGACTCAGTGGTTAAGACAGATGTTAACAAACCTTCCATTAGAAAGAATAACATACATACTGAAATCAAAGGAAATTGTGTTTGAGAATATATGGAGACCTTTTATTGATTATGTAAAAAATTTAAACATAACTCTTGAAGAAGAAGGTGAATGATGTGTGTGGACCTTGTAAATTCCAAACTGGTGAACATAATATGTATACTTATGTATTGGATTGTCTAGACTAAACAGAGGAGCATTGTTGATGACTTGATTTTGTTGGTGGTTGTTGGTGTTTTTAGTGCATTTTTTTTGTAGTAATTTAGTGTTATTGTTTGATTGTTTGTGTCATATTTGTTAAAAAAAAGGTTCAATAAAGATATTGTGGAAAAAAAACTGTACAACACAGGAACACAAATCACAAAGAAAAAAACAGCTTAAAAATGTACAAATGTCATCACAAAGCTGGATTACCGGACCGTTACAGAGAGAGAAAAAAAAAACAACAAAAACCCCCCCATCAACTCTCATGAATTGGCAGCAAACCAAAAGAAAGACCCTCAACAGTTCTGAACCTAACACTGGTGTGGCTGAACAGTGGCCTTCAGTGCACATGAGCCAAAAATGAAAAACAAACATAAGCCAATGACCCATAAAGTATGTCACCTCGGATACAAAAATGTCAGATCTTAAGTTTGAAGTTATGTCCCAAACACAAGGCTTCTACTAGAGTCCCTGTCAGTTAGCTTTCACTTCTGAAGGCCAGTTAAACATGCAGATGACTTTGTTTTAAGCTTGCACACATGAAAGAAAAATTAAAAATGGTTCAGGAGAGTTTAGAGATCCCAGTTAGTACTTAACCATTCAAATGAGCAGCTGTATGAAGTGACCATCACCTTAAAACAGTCAGAGTGCAAAAGTTCCACAAGAAATTTAACGGCTGAGATTTCAAAGGCTGCACTTCAAATTCTAATTTTAAGAGTGATTAGAAAAACATGGCCAAACTTCTGAATGCAGAAGCTGAACAAGCTCATTATCTTGGCATTTGAATCAAACCAACTAGACCCTATTTGGCAGAATAAAGATCTACTGTAGAAATTTCAGCAAGTGTTAGCAACGGCCAGCAAGAAAAACAATCATAATGGCATTATGTCTGATGAAAAAAAATCTGCTCTGAGGATTCTTTGATCGGGGATGCAGTAGACAACATTTTACTAAACAGTAGCTAAAAAAAAAAAAAACATGCGAATTCCCATGACAAGGATACATATATTCATTAAACACAAAATAGGAGTAATATAAACGATGTTTAATATAACCACCATAGATTCTAAAGTTGAAAAAAAGTGCTAACAAAATAGATTTAACTCGGCTGTCTTCTAAGCCAAAAGGTCAAACAAGAGAGAGGGAGAAAAAAAAAACTCGGTATGTAAACAAGACTGAATGAAAAAAAAAATAAAAACAAGCGGCCAAGTCACACATCAGAGTACACCATTAGATCCTGCCTGTGGAGTATTTCAGCCTAAAAAAACAAGTCAAAATCACAGAAACTACTGAGGGGGGGAAGAAGGGGGAAAAAAAGGGATGACAGGCATAATATACATTTCAGGGGGCCTCCCAGCCCCCAGCATCCAAACCGCTAACAGGGGTTGCGGGACGTGTTCTGGCGGCCTACCCGAATCCCGGGCCAAGGATGACCATGCCTCCGGTGGCCGGACCAGGGTGCCAAATATACAGTTCTGTTTATCGGGAGGCCGGCCCCAGACGCCAAACGGGAAGAGCAGGCTTCCAGGTGGTCGACCCGTATCAACCTGCCAACGAGACCACTGGAGAGAGATCGGCGACAGTCTCCCAAAGGCGGGGAGAAGCCAGGGAGAACAGGGCCAACTATGGTTAATCCCCGTGGTTCCAGATGCGGGGGAGGGAAGAACGTGACGAGGGTAGGGGATCAGTTTGGCGTTATTCAGCAGCGGGTCTGCAGCACCACCTCCGGATCCCACACAAACAGGCGCTGATAGGGCCGGAACCAATCTGGTAGAGAATCCTGACTGGACCGACGGTGCACCCATGGTGGGCCCGGATTGGGCCGGAATCCCTCTGGGGATGAACTCGGACTGGGCCGACGCTGCACCCGCGATGGACCCCGATTGGGTCTGAACCACTCCGGTGATGAACTCTGACTGAGCCGACGCTGCACCCGCGTCGGACCCCGATTGGGTCTGAACCACTTCGGAGACGAACTCTGACTGAGCCGACACTGCACCCGCGTCGGACCCCGATTGGGTCTGAACCACTTCGGTGACGAACTCTGACTGAGCCGATGCTGCATGCGCGATGGACCCCGATTGGACCAGGGCAGGTCCAGCACCGACCTCCAACTCCGAACCCGGGACCTCTGGTACACCGATTGGCATCTGCTCCGCACCGGCGACCTTGGGCGAAGGCTCAGAAGAAGAAGAAGAACCGGGATCAGGGACACTGGCAGTGCCAGAACCCGGCGAGACAAGCTCGGATGCAGTGGACGGCTGCACCCGGCTCGCCTCCCCAAGAGACAGGAAAAAATGCTCAATAATAGAAAAGACAAAGACAACACTGAGCACTTGCCTGATCTCAAGTTCGGACGCCGTCCAGGACTTTGACGATCCGGGCTCAGACGGGAGGAGGTCGTCTTCTGGCTCCCACTCAGCTGCGTCGGACTCCGCAGCCGGCATGATGGCTTCTGCAGCCTGGGGACCCTCCAGCGCCGACGTCCACGCTGACAACCCATACGGCATGGTGGCAGGGGGCCCCTGGCCCGCTGGGTCGGACTGCTCATCCGTGGAGACCCGGGGACGCTCTGTCGTCAGCGCAGGCTCCAAACAGTAGTCCGATCCCCTCCTCCGTCCTTGATGTGGCTGCGGGGCTGGAATCTTCTGCTCCAGGACCGCAGGCCCCCTCCTCATCTGATGACACTCGGCTGACGTCGAGAAACGCTCAGCGGGGGGAGACACAGAGGCAGCGGGTTTAGTAATTACCTCAGCAGGTGGTGGAGGCTCGGGGGGCTGCGAACCCTGAACCTCACCCCCACGAGTCAGACAAGACAAATCACTATTAGGAGAAAAAGAGTGAACTTGTACTCGCCTGTTTCCTGGAGAAAGGATGGTGCCTGCTGTAGGAAACGTTGCTCCTTCCTCTTCCCGTTGGATGGTGGCAGAGGGCTCCCTGGAGGGATGAGGGGGGGCCACTCGAGATGGAATCGACGTGGGGCTCGCCGGAGCAGAACTCCTCATATACCCAGCAGCTGGAGAAGGCGTCGGAGAGGAGGGGGCGACAGCAGAGACGAGCCGGGCACGACGCGCTGACGGGACAGCGGAGGAAGACGGCCCGGGGAGAGAGGCTGCGGGGGTTCCCTCCTGGTGAGACGCAGAAGAGACAGCTGCCAGGTTAAAGGGGTCATACCAGCAACCCGGAGCAGGATCCGGACGGGACTCTTGCTGAGGATGTCTCTGGCCGCGACGCCGACGTCTTCGGCGGGCCACAGGTGGTGCGAACTCCTGGACTGGATCAAGGAGATGATCAGGATCCCAAGGCGGAGAGTGGGGATGCCTTCTCCTCCGCTCTTGGTCATACTTCTCCTCAAACACCTGGAGTGCCTCGCGTTGGGCAGCGATGTCAAGCTTCCTCGCGACGACTACTGGGTGGTAGGCGTAGCGGGGGGAAAGATGGTTGAGCATATCCTCAGCGTAGTCCAGGTACCAATGTACATTGGGGTCGTAGTCCCGGAAGGAAGCAGAGATGAGTGTCTTGTTCACGTACTCCAGGACATCTGCCAACTCGTGGCTCTGACGCCGAACACGGCCCCTCCGTAACAGCATTGGGTCCACAGCACACCGTACCCAGACAGAGAAGGAGCAAAGTTCTCCTAAATGCAACTTCACCGAGAACGGCATCTCCTTCTGGCGGCAGTCTACTGTCAGGTCTGGCCCTCACGAGCCAGCATAAGATGCCACAGTCCGGTGAAATTGCACAGAAGTTTATTCACAGTTCAGGAAAAGGGAAGGACAAGATAACTAGCCACGTGGGCTGAGCAGCAAGATTACTTGTTGACATAACAAACGATCATTGACAGCTGAGACGAGGAACGCTCGCTCACCATCAGACAAAGGAAAAGGGCAAGGAATACAAACGATAACCTCAATCCATAAACACACTTACATAAGAGGAGGAATCGTGGATGAACGTTAGATGAACGTTTGACGAGACTGCCGCAAGATGCAGCCGCTGGTGCCGGCATTTAAAGCAGGCTGCTAACGACCGCAAATGCAGCACAGCTGCTCAGACTTGACAGCGGGAAACTCTCGAGCGTTTGTCCAATCAGAGCCCGGGGAGCCAGAATGACAACACCACTGTCAAAGCCTGACAGGAATGGTGTGTGGCCCGAGCGTGGACAAAATTAGCGCTCGGGTGTGACAGCCTGATACCCCATACTCTCGAAGCACCCCCCACAAAAAACCACGAGGGATGCGGTCAAATGTCTTCTCCAAGTCCACAAAACACATGTAAACTGATTGGGCAAACTCCAATGAACCCTCAAGAATTCTTGAGAGGGTAAAGAGCTGGTCCGATGTGCCATAGCCAGGACGAAAACCACATTGCTCCTCCTGAATCCAAGGTTCGACCAATGGCCGGACTCTCCTCTCTAGTACCTTGGCATAGACCTTCCCAGGGAGGCTGAGGAGTGTGATCCCTCTGAAGTTGGAGCACACCCTCCGGTCCCCTTTTTTGAAGAGAGGAACCACCACCCCGGTTTGCCATGCCAAAGGCACTGCCCCCGACCTCCACGCAATGTTGCAGAGGCGTGTCAACCATGACAGCCCAACAACATCCAGGGCCTTGAAGTACTCAGGGCAAATCTCGTCCACCCCCGGGGCCCGGCCACCAAGGAGATTTTTAACCACCTTGGCGACCTCAGCCCCTGTGATAGGCGAGTCGTCCCCCTCGTCCCCAAACCCTGCTTCATCTGTGGAAGGCGTATCAGTGGGATTGAGGAGATCTTCGAAGTATTCCTTCCACCACCCGACGATATCCCCAGTCGAAGTCAACAGTGTCTGGGGGTAGCGATGTAGAGACTGGGTTAATCATCCCAGACTGGATGCAGAGGGTAAACAGAGGAGAACAATAGCTAGGGAGATCATGGTGAGATAGCGGGAAGGAGTTGGGGGGAGAAAGGATGAATGTATTGTGATGTGAAATGTCATGCAAATGTGAGATGAGCGGTTGGTATAAAAGGAGAACCCATGGTGTATTGAGACATGCTTTTTCTGTGTATGACTGATGAGAGAGTGAATAAAGTCGTCTGCTACATGAATCAGTCTCATTATTTACACTCTCCACACTGGTGTCAACTCCCAGTGTCAACAGTTGTTGACTTGATTCTTAAATTAGCCGCCCAATAATAAAATTTTATATTTGGTAAGCCCATGACTCCCCCTTTTGGCCGAACCGGGCAAGATTCCAAGGCGTGTTGGTCGTCTCCGCAATACATGCAGAGACCCAGCTCCCTCCGGCACCGTTTCTCTGCTTGTGGGAGCTTCGCCCGGCCAATCAGCATCGCCTCTGGGTCGTCGGCGGACTCAGGCGCAGGCACGCCAGGGGGCGAGATTGAGAGGAGTGGGGAGGAGTACCGCTCGAGCGGCTGGAGGACTTCCACTCGGCGGCCCGTTCTCTCAACCTGTTGTCCAGGCTGATGGTGAAGGAGATCAGCTCGGAGAGCCGCTCCGGCAGATCCTTGCATGCCAATTCGTCCCAAAGGCTGGCATTCAGGCTACGGACAAAAATGCTGCAGAGGGCAGCATTTCCCCATCCAACTTCCGCCGCCACAACCTGGAAGTCGACAGCGTAGTCGGCGGCTGACCGGCTACCCTGGCGAAGGTTTAGCAACCGGGTTGTGAGCACGTTATCACGGTCCGAATGGTCAAATACCTCGTTAAAGTCTCGGACAAACAGGGCATAAGTTAGATTAGCATTGCTGGGTCGCGCCATGACGGTGTAGGCCCAAGCTAACGCTCGCCCTTCTAGGAGGTTGGCGATGTAACCAATTCGGCTGTGATCCGTCGGGAAGTCCCCGGGGACACGTTGGAACACCGACTCACATTGGAGAAGGAACCCACGCGCCTCACCGAGCTTGCCGCCGAAGCGTGTGGGCGTGGGAATTGGAGTGAGCCGGGCTGGTGCCCCCGGGTTAGCCTGGCCAGCCGGAGGAGCGGCGGGAGCTAGGCCGCCCTGAGGACCCGGAGGGAATGCATGCGGGGGATCCAGACGATCCATCCGGCGGGTGAGAATGGTGAGCTGATTCAATATCACCTGTTGCTGATGTATTATCTGATTGACTCGAGCCTCTAAGTTGGTTAGCTGGTGTGCGAGCCCGCTGTCCGCTGGATCGCGCTGCTGGAGTCGTACTGACATGAGTTCAGACCCAGGGAACACGCACACAGGCTCGAGTCAATTGCAACAAAGGTTTATTAAATAGTGAGTGTGTGTGGATGTGTGAGTGCGGGAGTAAATGTGCTGCTGGAGGACAGGATGCACCGAGGGCAGAGCAGCGCACCGTACGGCCAGACAACCCTAGGGCAGAGCAGAGGAGAGATTAGTCGCCGAGCCAAGCCCGGTGAATTAATACTCGGACTGTGGCTTACTTGCAGATGTTTCTGGTGGCGAGCCGCAGGTCTCCTGACTGGAGAACAGCGCTCCAATGCGCACTCGGCGCAGCGGGTGTGAGAGAGAAGCTGACGAGGAGAAGTTCCGCCGCCAAGGAATCCACCTGTGCACAGGGGAGAAGGACTGGAGAAAAGGTGAGTGATAGGATAATGGCTTACGTGGGAAGCGATGGTTGAAGGTCGTTAGGAGCGTCGAGGAGAAGGCGAGTGTGGGTAGCACAATCTCAGAAGAGCAGATGACTCCAGGCTGAAGCGCAGGGCAGAGTGGGCTAAATAGCTCGGGCTTGATGAGGCGCAGGTGTGTTCACAGCTGGAGCTGGAGATGGGCGAGAGTGAGCTGTGACACGAACTGAGGGTCACGACTACTTTACTCTTACTTTACTACTGATTTTCCTTTATTATTATTATTGTGTTTTTTTTCTTCTTTTATTTTTTTTGTTTCCACGATGCTCACCATGGAGAGGGGCCCCACCTTGTGGCCAGTCCCCTGTTTTTTCAAGGTCCATACTGTATCCTTCTTATTGGAAGCCCAGTTCAGTGCTATGTTGTTTCATTATTCAGCACGTTCATGTTCTGTAGTAATTGTTCTGAGGTCCGGGATGACATTTTGTTCTCACATGTTAAGCTGTCTTTTAGATACTATAATATACTGTCACTAAATGTTAATGGAGTGAATAATCCTGTAAAAAGAAGTAAACTGATGGTAAAGATGAAAAAAAGAGAACGTAGATATTGCATACTGGCAAGAAACTCATCTATCCAACACAGAACATGATAAATTAAAAAGAATGGGTTTCAAAAATACCTATTATTCCTCTCATAGAAGTAGTAAAAAACGAGGAGTAGGTATTTTGATCTCTAATAGAATTAATTTTGAATTTATATCTGAATCAAACGACAAAGAAGGCAGATTTATTTTAGTGAAAGGTAAAATTGACCATAAAGAGGTTACACTATTGAATGTATACGCTCCCCCTGGGAGTAATATTAGTTTCTATAAAAAAGTCTTTGATCTGACTACCAAAGAATCTTATGGACCTTTAATTTGTGCTGGAGATTTTAATTTATTGTTAAACCCCCAATTGGATACAACAAATACTAGAAGAAAACGCCTGCCTATAGAGAAACGTGTAAAAAAAATGCTTTTAGACTTAGGACTTATTGATGTATGGAGCTCTGTACACAGATCCACCCCAGGATTTACATTTTATTCTGTGTCCCATTCTCTCCACTCAAGGATAGATTATTGTTTCATGTATAATAAGGACTTAAACAGGATAAAAGAATGTAGACTTGGTCAAAGAGATATTTCTGACCATTCTGGAATTTACCTAAGTTTACACCTTGACGCAGACAGAGAAAAACATTATGGAGATTAAACATAGGTATGCTAAATGATCTCTCCTTTCTACAGTCCATGACAACCAATTTAAACTTGTACTTACAGGATAATAATAATGGCGAGACAAACCCCAGCATTGTATGGGATGCAGCTAAAGCGGTTCTGAGGGGGAAAATAATTGCAAGGTCGGCCATGCTTAAAAAGCCCAAGACCCAAGAATTGTTACGACTACAAGAGAGACTCAAAGATCTAGAGAAAAGACAACTGACAAAGAAAAGTCCCACTGTAACACAACAAATAAGACAAGTTAAACAAGACAAAGATAGGATACTAGGTGAGGAAGTAGAGAAAAATGTACGGTTTATGAAACAGAGATATTATGAGGCAGGATCCAAGACATCTACACTGCTGGCATGGCGACTCAAGAAACAACAAGCTGAAAATTCAATTTATAAAATAAAAGATCCTATAAGTCACAACATTTTAACTGATTTAGATGGTATTCAAAAATCATTTGAAACATATTACAAATGTCTATATAGTCAATCTGTGCCGGTTAATAAAAATGCAGTAGTTGACTTTTTGGACTCTTTGGCTCTTCCTTCACTCGGCAGAGATGGAAATAATAAGCTTATGTCACCAATAACACGTGAGGAACTTGTGAAGGCCATCTCTAACCTTAAATCTAATAAGTCACCTGGCACCGACGGGTTCCCGCCTGAATGGTACAAGAAAATGAAAGAAAGTCTGATATCTCTACTAGAAACCAGTTTCAATTACCGGTACATTCTGAAAGGAGGCCCTGTACCGCCGTCCTGGAAGGAAGCCTTCATATCTGTACCGAAAGAGGGAAAGGATAAAACAGACTGCAAATCATATAGACCAATAAGTGTATTAAACACAGATTATAAATTATACACAACTATTTTGGTCAGACGAATGGACACTGTGATGCCCTCACTGATTGATGAAGACCAAACAGGTTTTCTAAAAAACAGACAAACCCAGGATAACATAAGGAGAGCTTTACATATAATTGAACAGATTAATAAGAGAAAGATAAATTCAGTTATTCTCAGTCTTGATGCTGAAAAAGCTTTCGATTCAGTTCAGTGGGACTTTCTCTATTTAGTAATGAAGAGATTTGGATTCTGCACCGATTTTATATAATGCATTCAAGCCCTTTACTCTTCCCTTACTGCTAGAATAAAAATAAACGGGAGTCTTTCTAACCCTATACAACTACAACGTGGTTGTAGACAGGGTTGTCCCGGAAGCCCCAATTTATTTAATTTATTTATAGAGCCTTTAGCACAAGCAATACGCCAAGAGACCGCACTAAAGGGTATTCAGATTGGTGAGGAGGAATATAAATTGAGCTTGTATGCGGACAATGTGTTGATCACAATCTCAGACCTGGTTTCTGGTTTACCAGTGTTAATGAAAATGTTAGAAATGTACGGTTCGTTTTCTGGGTATGCTCTTAATATCCATAAAACCCAGGTTATGACTTTCAATTTTCATCCTGGACAGGAATTAACATCTAAATATAATTTTAATTGGTACTTTGTCCATATAAAATACTTAGGAGTGTATCTACCCAAAGATTTGTCACAATTGTATGGTAAGAATTACAACCGACTAAATAAAGAAATAATTAGTAACTTTGACAGATGGAGCCTGCTCCCCCTTGACTTTGGCAACAGAATCCAGGCAATCAAGATGAACATCCTCCCTAAATTGTTATATCTCTTCTTATCTCTGCCAGTACCAATTCCTGATCTGTTCACACTCCGACAGGAAGCGAAAAGTAAGCTAGGAACAGGAAGACAAAAGAAGAGGAAAACAGCAACCTTGTGTGTAGCAGAAT
Organism: Pholidichthys leucotaenia; assembly: GCA_020510985.1. Classification (NCBI taxonomy): domain Eukaryota; kingdom Metazoa; phylum Chordata; class Actinopteri; order Cichliformes; family Pholidichthyidae; genus Pholidichthys; species Pholidichthys leucotaenia. The sequence continues at coordinate 34,659,555 of CM035842.1, read as the reverse complement.
GGAATGTACGCACTCTGTTGGACAGAACAACATCACAGCGCCCAGAAAGACAGACCGTGCTTGTGGCCCTGGAAATGAACAGGTACAATGTAGACATAGCTGCACTTAGTGAAACAAGATTGCCTGGATATGACAGCTTGGAAGACCATGGGTACATCTTCTTTTGGAGTGGGAGATCAACTCAAGAAAGGAGAGAAGCAGGAGTGGGCTTTGCAGTTAGAAAGGAGATAGCAGCAATGCTTGATGAGGAACCGGTGCCAATCAACGACAGGATAATAACTATGAGACTCCCACTACAGCGGAAGATGTATGCCACACTCATCAGTGTATATGCCCCAACAATGAACAACACAGAGGAGGTGAAGGAAGAGTTCTACAGCGATTTATGTGAGACTATCAGGCGTGTACCGACTGATGACAGGCTGATACTCGTTGGAAATTTTAATGCCAGAGTTGGTTCGGACACCGAGAAATGGAAAGGAGTGCTAGGCAGTCATGGAGTAGGCAAGTGCAATGCTAATGGAGAACTTCTACTTGCACTATGTTCAGAGTACAACCTTGTGATAACCAACGCTCTATTTAAGCACAAGGACACACACAAGAAGACATGGATGCACCCAAGATCCAAGCACTGGCACTTATTAGACTACATCATAGTCAGGCAGAGAGACAGAAGGGATGTATTGGACACCAGAGCAATGAGAGGCGCGGACTGTGGCACTGATCATGTTATGCTGAGATCTAGATTAAGGATTTGCAGACGAAAACAGCACTGCAGGACGGGTGCGAAGCCACCATGGAAGCTAAACACTAGTGCACTGAAAGGCCAAAAGAAGCAGGAAGAAATTACACAGGAAATGGATGAAAACTTGAAAGACTGGGACAGCAACAACTCAGAGAATGACACAGAAGAGAAATGGGCAACACTGAAGGATACGGTGTATCAGACTGTGAGTGATGTATTAGGCTACCCTGAGAGGAAACATCAAGATTGGTTTGATGAACATGATGAACACCTGAAGAAACTACTAGAAGCGAGGAATACAGCTAGGCAGGAAAACCTACAGTGTAACACAAGGTCAAAGAAGAAGAAATACTCAAAGGCTCAGAGTGAGCTACAGAAGTGGAGTGGAGAACATGCTGGAGTGGAGTGGAGTGGACTGCTGGAGTGGAGAACATCAAGTTCCTCTGAGTGCAGATCTCGCAGGACCTGACCTGGAGCAAGAATTCCTTGGGGATCAGGAAGCGGGCTCAGCAGAGACTGCACTTCTTGAGGAAACTCAAACAGGCCTCTCTCCCCATCTGCATCCTCGGGACCTTCTACAGAGGTGTGGTGGAGAGTGTTCTGACGTACTGCATTGCTACATGGTACTCCAGCTGCAGTATGTCAGACAAAAAAGCCCTGCAGAGGATAGTCAAGGGGGCTGAGAGGGTTATTGGAGTCTCCCTCCCCTCTGTCCAAGAACTTTTTCAGAACCGTTGTAGGAGTAGGGCACTGAACATTGTCAAGGACCGTTCTCACCCTCTGCATAAACACTTTGAACTTCTTCCATGTGGTAAACGATTCCGGAGCATCAGAGGCAGAACCACCAGACTGATCAACAGCTTCCTTCCACAAGCTGTCAGGATGCTGAACAGTTGACCCGGAATCTCTCATACACACTACTGCACCTACGGACATTTTGTATATTATTTGTATATTATAGTTAGTTAGTTTTTTCCCCCAAGTAAGTCTCAGGGATGTGTGAATGGATGGGGGGTGGGGGTGGGGGTGTGAAGCTATGTGTGAGTGTGTCTTAAATCATGCTGCTTCTATCTATATGGATACCGAGAGAAACGTAATTTCATCTTGCCTGCACTACAGTTGTATGTACAGCAATATGACAATAAAGTTTGATTTGATTTGATTTGATTTGAGAAGTACACCAGAGAGATGAAATCCAACTGGTGGGATGAAAAAGCGGAGAAACTTCAAACTGCAGCAGACAGGAAGGACATGAAAACATTCTTCACAGGTTTGAGACAAATCTACGGCCCTAAACCAAGAGGATTGATCCAACTAAAGGCTATGGATGGTGAAACAGTTTTGCAGGAGAAAGACAAGATCCTGGACAGATTTGCAGACCACTTTGACGAACTACTAAACAACCCTGGAGATCTCACTGAAGAGGCTAAAGAAGCTCTAGTGCAGCAACCAGCTGTATCAAGTCTGGATGAACCATCAAATTTTGATGAACTAATGGCAGCTATCAGGACAACACAGGATGGTAAAGCTCCAGGAGGGGATGGAATTCCCGCAGAAGTGTGGAAATTTGGTGGTGTTCAGCTGACCAACTGCCTGCAGAATCAGAATCAGAATCAGAATCAGAATCAGAATCACATTTATTGCCATTGTTCATGTAATACACAAACTAGGAATTTGTCTCGGCGCCATGCTGCAACATTAAAAACATAATGAGAAAAAGGGATAAACTAAAAAACTAAAGGACTAGAAACGTGCAATAAGTGTAGAAAAATAAGTAATAATAAGTAATAATAATAATAATACTAGTAATAATGAGTAGTACTAGTCAAGGCAGTTTTAAAAAATTAGCATGTAGCAGATAATGTGAAGTACCACATAGTGCAGTCGATAATGCAACAGAAAAACAGTGATGAATGACGTGAGTCTGGTTGAGCTGCTGTACATAGTGCACGAGAGTCAAAAGTCACTTAATGTTCAGCAGTCTGATGGCAGAGGGGAAAAAGCTGTTCATGTGCCGGGAGGTTTTAGTCCGAATGGACCGAAGCCTTCTACCTGAGGGGAGGGGAGCAAACAGCACGTGACCAGGATGTGAAGGATCGGCTATGATCCGGCCAGCACGCCTCCGGGTCCTGGAGATGTACAGGTCCTGAAGAGATGGGAGCTCACAGCCGATCACCTTCTCAGCAGTGCGCACGACGCGCTGCAGCCTTAGTCTGTCCCTGGCAGTGGCTCCTGCATACCACACAGTTATGGAGGAGGTGAGGATGGACTCGATGATGGCCGTGTAGAACTGCACTAACATCTTGGTGGGTAGCTTGAGCTTCCTCAGCTGCCGCAGAAAGAACATCCTCTGCTCGGCCTTTTTGATGAGGGAGCTGATGGTTGGCTCCCATTTGAGGTCTCGGGTGATGGTGGTGCCCAAGAAGCGAAAGGAATCTGCAATGGTGATGGGAGAGCCTGTGATGGTGAGGGGGGGCAGGGGGGATGTGACTTTCCTGAAGTCCACAATCATCTCCGCTGTCTTCAGAGCATTCAGCTGCAGGTTGTTGTGGCTGCACCAGGACACCAGCTGGGCCACTTCTTCCCTGTAGGCGGACTCGTCGCCGTTGGAGATGAGCCCGATGAGGGTGGTGTCGTCCGCAAACTTAATCAGCTTAACAGACTGGTGGGAGGAGGTGCAGGAGTTGGTATAAAGGGAGAAGAGTAGGGGGGAAAGTACACAGCCCTGGGGTGATCCAATGCTGATGCTAACAGAGTCTGAGACAGACTTCCCCAGCCGCACATGCTGTCTCCGGTCCGTCAGGAAGTCGGTGATCCACCTGCAGAGGGAGTCAGGCACGTTGAGCAGGGACAGCTTGTCCTGGAGCAGATCGGGGCGGATGGTGTTGAATGCGGAGCTGAAGTCCACAAACAGAATCCTGGCGTAGGTTCCCGGGGAGTCCAGGTGCTGCAGGATGGAGTGGAGGGCCAGGTTGACTGTGTCGTCCACAGACCTGTTAGCACGGTAGGCAAACTGCAGCGGGTCTAGGAGGGGTGTGGTGATGGACTTGAGGTGAGACAGGACCAGGCGCTCAAAGGACTTCATGACTACAGAGGTGAGCGCTACAGGTCTGTAGTCGTTAAGTCCAGTAATCCGTGGCTTCTTGGGGACAGGGATGATGGTGGAGGATTTGAGGCAGGTCGGCACGTGACATTGCTTAAGGGAGGTGTTAAAAATGTCTGTGAAGACAGGAGCCAGCTCTTTCGCACAGTGTCTCAGGGTGGAGGGAGACACACCGTCCGGCCCGGGGGCCTTGCACGGGTTCAGTCTGGAGAACTGTCTGTGCACGTCCTGCTCACTGATGACAAGGGGAGGGGGGGAGGAGGAGGAGGAGGAGGGGGGGGGACCGCTTTTGATGAATTAGGGGCTGAGGAGGCAGTGGAGCTGTGTGGAGTGGGTGAGTTGGACACAGCTGACGAGGTGTCAAAACGGGCGTAATGTTGGGACAGTCTTTGACAAAGGGCTTTGTCATCCTGACCTTTAGAAGCCTGAGGCCGATAGTTGGTGATTTGCCTCAGTCCTCTCCACACAGAAGCCGAGTCATTAGCAGTGAACTGCTGCTGGAGTTTCTCAGAATACACAGATTTAGCTCTCCTCAGCTCTCTGTTAAACCGATATTTGACCTCTCTGTAGCAGTCCCTGTCTCCACTTTTCAACGCTGCTTCCTTCTCCTTCCTGCTTCCTGCTGCTTCCTTGCACAAGCTCATCCAAGAGATATGGGATGCCTAGAAAGTACCTCAAGACTGGAAGGATGCAAGTATTGTGCCTTTGTTCAAGGAAGGTGACAGGAAGGATTGTGGAAATTACCGAGGTATATAAGATAAGATAAGATAAGATAAGATAAGATAAGCCTTTATTAGTCCCACAACGGGGAAATTCCAGGATTGCAACAGCACAGGGATAGCAACACTCAGAGCAACAATCAGAAGGCAAGAAAAAACAAGAGCAGAGAATATACATATGTACATATAAACATAAATATATAGACACACGATGCGGAGCATTGCAGCTAGATGGAATAAATATATAGATATATAAACACACAGTGCGGAGCATTGTAGCTAGATGGAATAAATATATGAACATATAAACACACACAGTGCGGAGCATTGTAGCTAGATGGAATAAATATGTGAATATATAAACACACACACAGTGTGGAGCGTTGTAGCTAGATGGAATAAATATATGAATATATAAACACACACAGTGCGGAGCATTGCCGCTAGATGGAACAAAGATGCAAATATATAAACATATATCACTACCAGCCACTGTTGGTAAGATTCTCTCACGTGTACTACTTAACCTCTTGCGCTCCGTTGTCCCACGGATGGGCAAGTCTCTGCGTCCTACAGCGCACGAGGGCGCTCTCGTGCGCCCTCGTGCGCTCTTGGACGCATGATGGAGCTGCGGGAGCTGCATATTCGTTCTTCCACTGCAGACACAGCCGCGAACAGATTAGATCATCTAATTGACCTCTCATTCGACTAATAAGAGCCTTGAATTGGGTTTCTGAAACCTTGAAGAACCAATGACTGAAAACTTGGCACGAAGGACCCGCCTACCAACGCAGCGAGCCAATTGACGCACAGAAGTTCGCTGAGCTGTTTTGTCTACAAAGGCTGGGTGAAGAAAGACTGCTTCAGCAGCCACAGGCAGTGGTTTATTTTTTTTTTTTAATTCCAGCAGAGTGTTTAGGATTCTCTTATATGGTCATCATAGACCGACAGAGGCCGACGATGAAGGTCGTAAATCATTCGCCAAAACCGCAATCATGGAATTATGTTTTGACTGGGTTGCGAGACCAGAACCAGAGCGGACCAGCGTCGGTTCGTCTGACAATGAGGAAGAGAAGTTGGCCAGGACAATGTGGCTGTGAAGAGGTAAGGTGTTATAAGCCAAATTATTTTTTATCCCTGAAAATTGTAATCAAAAATGACTTTTGACCGATCGGTAAATTACAACTGTGTGGCGCACGATGTCCAAAGTGCGTGCGCCGCATTACACGGTTCTTCGCCGCCTCCGGACCGTGAACGCCCCCCCCCCGCCGCTACGATTCTGTAGCGGCGGGGGGGGGGAGCCGTGGTGACAGCGCTGCTGTGGAAACATGCCTTATCCGACTGTAATCCGTCATGTAGCGAGGGCGGATCTCCGTCCTCTGTAGCGGGGGGGTGGGGGGACAACCCCCCCCTCACACACACACACAGACACAGCCCCGAATGTGACCTTTCATTTGAGCCCAAGATGAAGCTTCTATATTGAATCATTCAAAAGTTACAGACATTTTTCCAAACTGTGCCATTTGGCACAATTTGGCACAGTTCCAAAACGCCTGGGAACAGCCTGAGAACAAAGCTGTGTAAAATATTCATTTTTTGTGGTATTGTTACAAAATTTGGACCTCAGCTGGATAACACTTGGTTCTACATTTCTGTTGCATTTTCCAGCCCGGATCTGAAGCTGTGTGTTATTTGCAAGCATTTGTATCCAAAAAAACACCCAGGCCAAATTTATTTTCTTCAAGTTCACTATATTTAGATGACTGTAACTCAGTGGCCGGAGCACTTAGAGAGATCATTTTTTTTTTTTGCCAAAAAATTCAAAGTGTTTTCTTTTAAATGAGACCAACCCCATGAAGATGCTGCAAAGGGTTGAAGAACAGCTTTCGATTTACTTTGGGCACATTATTATTTGGCGTTTTTAGGAAAATTGACCGGAGTGCAAGGGGTTAACAGACTCAGTGAACACATCTCGCAGAATGTACTACCGGAAACCCAGTGCGGCTTCAGAAGTGGAAGAAGCACAATGGACATGATTTTCTGCTTGAAACAGGTTCAAGAAAAGTGTATCGAACAGAACATGCCGCTTTATGTAGTCTTCATAGACTTCAGTAAAGCCTTCAATACTGTTTCGCGACAAGGACTTTGGCAGGTACTCAAGAAATATGGTTGTACAGAGAAGTTTGTCAGCCTGATTGAGGCACTCCACACAGGTATGCAAGCAAACGTGGCAATGAGTGGTTCAGTATCTAAAGACTTTTCAGTAAGCAATGGGGTGAAACAAGGGTGTGTGCCGGTACCTACACTCTTCTCGCTATATCTGGCAGCCATGCTTGATGTGGCCTTCAAAGACAGTTCAGAAGGAGTATACATTCAAACAAGGAAAGAAGCAGACTTGTTCAATGTGGCACAGTTTAACCCCTTGCACTCTGGTCAATTTCCCTAAAGACGCCTAAAATTAACATACCCAAAGTAAATCAAAAGCTGTTCTTCAACCCTTTGCAGCATCTTCATGGGGTTGGTCTCATTTAAAAGAAAATACTTTGAATTTTTTGGCAAAACAGTCATAGTCTCTCTAAGTGCTCCTGCCACTGAGTAACAGTCATCTAAACATACTGAACTTGAAGAAAATAAAGTTTGCCTGGGTGTTTTTTTTAGATACAAATGCTTGCAAATAACACACAGCTGTCAGATACTGGCTGGAAAATGCAAGAGAAATGTAGAACCAAGTGTTATTAAGCTGAGGTCAAAATTTTGTAACAATACCACAAAAAGTGAATATATTACACAGCTTTTTTCTCAGGTTGTTCCCAGGCGTTTTTGAACTGTGCCAAATTGTGCCAATGGCACAGTTTGGAAAAACGTCTATAACTTTTGAATGATTCAACATAGAAGCTTGATCTTGGGCTCTAATGAAAGGTGACACTCAGGACTCTGTGTGTGTGTGTGTGGGGGGGGGGGTTGTTTATTCATTCATGAATGAATGAATGAACAAACAAGCCCCCCACACACAAAGAAGCATGTCACGTAAAAAATGTGTGGCCTTTTTTTACAAGAAAAAATAACCTACAGTGCAATAAAAATTATACTAAAATATCTGCAATGTAGAGGATAACAACTCCCCCCCCCCCCCGCTACAGAGGAGCTTGGCGCACAAAAAAAACGGTCCGTCAATGGTCCGTCATATGGCGATGACGCACCGTTGTAATTTACCGATCGGTCAAAAGTCATTTTTATTACTATTTTCAGTGATAAAGAATAATTTAGCTTATAACACTTACCTGTCCACAACAGCAGTGTCATTGGCGAACATCTGTTCCTCATTGTCAGATGAACATGACGCTGGTCCGCTTGTTACGACTCGTGGTTCTGGTCACGCGACCCGGTCAAACCATGATTCCATGATTGTGGTTTTGGCGAACGATTTTTCAAAACAAATAAGAACAGTAGTAATAAAAAAAGACTGGCGAACGCTACCGTTACACACAGCGGCTTACACAAAACAGATTTTACGCACGGGACGCACACTTTCAATTGTCGAACTTCTCTGCTTCAATTGGCTCGTTGTATTCGCAGTCGTTGGTAGGCGAGTCCTTCTTGCTAGGTTTTCAGTCATTGGTTCTTCAGGGTTTCAGAAACCCAATTCAAGGCTCTTATTAGTCGAGTGAGAGGTCAATCAAATCTAAACCAATCAAAACACTCCTTTGGCTTTCTGTTCGCCGCTGTCTGTACTGGAAGAACGGAAATTATTATTATTTTTTTTTTAGTATACTTTATTGATCCCCAGAGGGGAAATTGAGGGTCATCCACCACCTGGATGGATGAAGAAATGCAGCTTTTTTTTTTTTTCAGTGCGCACTGTGCGTCTCAGTGCGCACTAGGACGCACTAGGATGCACTAGGACGCAGAGACGTGACCGCCCGCAGTATCCCGGAGTGCAAGAGGTTAAAGCCAAGAGTAAGACATCGATAAAGATAGTAAGAGAAATGCTCTTTGCCAACGACAGTGCTCTAGTTGCACACAGCGTGGAAGATATGCAATCTTTAGTGGAGAAATTTGCAAGAGCAGCTAGCCAATTCAGCCTCCAAATCAACATCAAGAAGACAGAGTGCCTTTATCAACCACCAAAGTTCCAATTATCAACACCACTACCAGAAGAGATCAGCGTTGGTACAGAGCCACTAGTCAAGTGCAAGACTTTCAAGTACTTAGGGAGTACTGTTTCAGAGAATGCTAGGCTGGAGGATGAACTATCTCTCAGAATGGGAAGAGCGAGCGCTGTGTTTGGAAACTTGAGGGAGAGACTGTGGAACAATCGACATGTGTCAATCCGTGTGAAATGCAAAGTGTACAGAGCGACAGCACTGGCTACTCTATTGTACGGTGCTGAAACTTGGACTGTCTACAGAATGCAGGTGAAGAAACTCCACGCGTACATGATGAGACACCTTCGAGCCATAATGAACATCTCATGGAAAGACAAGATAACCAACATAGAAGTGTTGAAACGAGCTGGTCTACCATCAATGGAGGACATGCTAATACAGATGAACCTGAGATGGCTCGGACATGTTGAGCGGATGGACCACCAGCGTCTCCCTCTGCAGTTACTCTACTCACAGTTATGCAAGGGCAAACGCAATCAGGGTAGACCAAGGCTCAGATTTAAAGACACTGTAAAAAGAAACTTGAAGAAGTTGGACATAGACAGGAGTTCCTGGCAGCAGAAGGCAAAGGACAGAGCTGTGTGGAGGAACCTGATCAGACCTAAATGAAACAGTCATTGTCGCCCACGACAGACTGCTATGATGATGATGACGACCAATTCTTGACAAACAGTTTAGAGAATGGAATAAATACTGTATATTTCAAGGTTCATTTGGCTTAAAAAGAGACCATGAGTTAAATATTCTACTTTACAGTTGCCGAAGGAGAGAGGGGGGCAGGCTCTGCCCTCTTTACGAGACTACTATATATCAGCCCAACTGAGACCGCTGGTTTGTTTGTGTGACCCATCTTATTATGCAAAATGGAAAACAATTGAGATGTCTTTATCTGATGTTCCAATCCAGTCTAAACTAGGTACCCTTGAAAGCAAAACTATTTCAATAACTAGTCAGTGGGTTAACCTGACATTTAAAATCTGGAAATCAGAGATAAGAAAACTAAAACTCCAGGAAGAAGTTAAACTGCTCAGATGGTCAGCATATGATCCTGACTTCCTACCAGCCTCACATGATTCTAGATTCAGGCAATGGACATTCAGTGGTCTTACCGCTGTGTGTACAATGTATGAAAAATCAAATTTAATGTCATCCGATACTTTATGCAGGTGGTACAACTTAGAGAAACAAGATTTTTTCAGATACTTGCAGCTTCGCGATTTTATTACCAAAAGGATACAGAGCAGCAATATTAAAGAACCTTCACTATTTCTCAATATTTTTATTAATGCATATAAGTCAACAAGTCTTAAAAGCCTCATTAGTAAGCTATACTGCAGTTTAATGACACTTAAAACAGACTCAACAATATATATAAAGAAAAAATGGGAAAAGGAAATGAACATTGTAATAACTGAAGACATGTGGACAAGGGTTTGAGAGGTGCAATCCTCATCTACCAACTCTGGGCACCTGGAGGGACTTTTGCTGGAAGACTCTTATTCGTTTTTTCATAACGCCCAATCAGAAATCCAAGTCCAGCACAGTTCCTGCACACTGCTGGAGAGAATGTGGGGAAACAACAGCAGACCATGGGCACATATTTTGGTCTTGCCCACTCATTCAGCCTTTCTGGACAGACGTAGCAAATGTCATTTCTAAAGCATTGGACTTCAATATCAGCTGCTCTTTTATTTTGTTATTCCTTGGATGCTTTCCGGACAAGCTGTCTGCAGATGATACTTATCTCCCGAAAATCTTTTTGGCATCAGCCAAAAAGGCCATAACAAAGTGCTGGTTACAAAAACAGGCTCCCACACTGAACCTTTTCACCTCCATAATAGAAAATATAAGGCTTATGGAACGCATGATCTATGCCCTGCAACTCCAAGAGGAGCTAGGAAAAAGACGTTGGAAAAAACGGCTGGACTTTACAGGATGTGACAGTACTTATTAGTATGTGGATTCTGAAATGTATATTTTTATCGTATCTGATTTGTATCACAATAACCGTCCCGTGACCTCATATGCTTGTGTTTTATAAATGAAAAATGTTCATGAATAAAAAGTTAAAAAAAAAAAATTGTTTATGAAGTCAGTGGCAGTCGCAGGATCATCAAACCTGTGTGTTGTTCCATCTGGCGTAGTGACTCTCAGTATTGTCGGGTAGAGAAGATCAAATTTCAGCTCTGGGTAGGAGCGAAGAGTCCATTTCACCGTGATGAACAGGTTCAGGTTCAGAAGGTTCAGGTTCAGGTTCAGGTTACTTTATTTGTACCCGTAGGTAGATTTGTTTTGCAGTCTGGTGACATCCATATTTACAAGCCACAATTACATTCAACATAAACACAAACACAAACACAAACACAGGCACACATGAAGCTGACTATAAACATGATAAAAATACTCAAGGCTCCATCAACCAGGGTATAAAGACAAAGAGATGAGAGAAAAACCAGAGATAAGAGAGAAGGGTCATATTAAAAAGTTAGACTAGTCAAAGAGGTTAAAAACTCAAAGGTCTAAAACCCAATAAAAGATTTAGAACCCAAATAAAATCCTACAAAAATAAGTAAATATAAAATGGAGTTAATAAATAGGTACCTAAATTATGTGCAATATATTGTTACAACTTGTTCAACTCTTTGACAGCAGCAGGAACAAAGCTATTTTTGTAGCGCTGGGTTTTACTTTTTGGGACAGCAAATCTCCGTCTTGAGGGAAGAAGCTGAAAGTGGCAGTGCAAAGGGTGGGAGTCATCATTTAAAATGGAGGTAGCCATCCTCTGTACTTGTCTGGTGTACAGGGATGTTAGGCTCAGCTGTGACTCACCAAGCAAATGACTGGACCATCTAACTACCTGATCCAAGGATTTCCTCTGTTTCAGTTTTATCTGACCAAACCATGACACTAAAGAAAAGGATAAAACAGATTCAATAAAAGCCCGATAAAACATTGTCATTATGGTTCGGTCAATTTGGAAGCGTGCAAGTTTCCTCAAGCAATGCAAATGTTGCTGACCCTTTTTGCACACCCTTTCACAGTTCTCTTCAAAGTTTAAATTACTATCAATAATCGTCCCAAGATATTTGTAGGATTGTACACATTCGGTAGTCTGGCCTTTTAGTACAGTGACTTTGTGCCTGGGAGTTTTCCTCCTAAAGTCAACAATCATATCTTTAGTTTTTGTCATATTCAGCTGCAGGTAGGAATCCTCACACCAGTGAACAAAATCATCCACTACTGGGCCGTGGCCACTCTCACCATCCTGGAGGAGACTGACAATAACTGAATCATCAGCATACTTTATAATGTGACTGTTGTCATGTCTGCTCCAACACATGTTTGTGTACAGGATGAAGAGTAGTGGTGACAACACACACCCCTGAGGAGAGCCAGTAGAACAGCACTTTAGGTCAGACAATGTACCATTGACCCTTACTCTCTGCGTCCTGTTGGTTAAGAAATCCAGAATCCAACCCACCATATTATTGCTCAAATCAAATTGTTGCAGGAGCCTTTCAACTAAAATATGAGGTTGGATTGTATTAAAGGCGGAGGAAAAGTCCACAAATAAAAGCCTGGCGTGTGTCCCATTAAAATCCAGATGTTTAAAAAGCATGTTAAACAGAGTGACAGTGGCGTCCTCCACTCCTCTGTGAGGCCTATACGCAAACTGCAGAGGATCCAGTGCACGTTCAGTCTGCTTTAGGACCTCGCATCTGACCAGTTTTTCAAAAATTTTCATTAAAATTGAAGTCAAAGCAACTGGTCTAAAGTCGTTTACTGTTTTAGGACAGCTGGATTTTAGAACGGGAACAACCACGGCTTCTTTCCAGATCTTGGGCACATGTTGTGTCTGTAAGGACTTATTGAAAATGTAATGAAATACAGGACTCAGTTCATGTGCACAGGACTTTACCAAGCGCCCACATATATTATCAGGGCCCTGACTTTTGTTCAACTTTTACAGTGCAGAACTCCCTTTTAATATCCTGCACTTCAATATTAAAGTGCTGATTGTCTTTGAGTTTCTGTTTCAAACCTTGGGTTTCAGTGCTCAAATCAAAGGAGTCAAAACGACCATAAAAACAATTAAGAGCATTAGCCAGCTCTGTGTCTGAATTAAAACCATCTAAAAACACACGATTACTGTGCTCTGTGCTCTGAAGGTCTGCAATAGTTTTCATACTGGCCCAGGCTGAACCAAGTTTCTTTGTTGCCATCTTACTTTCCAATTCTGATTTATAATTCTGTTTTGCTCTTAAAATTTCGGACTTCAGCTCTTTTGTGGCAACCTGTAGCTCAGAAACAGACCCCTGTTTAAAGGCAAGTGCTTTCCTCTATAAGCAGGATTTAACTGATTTTGTAACCCATGGCTTGTTGTTGGGATATATTTTGACACGTTTACGTGGAACGATCATATTTTTACAGAAAGCCATGTATGAGCATGTGACGTCCACCAAAGAGTCCAAATCATCCCCGCAGGACAGTGTGAAAACCTCCCAGTCCGTACAGTTAAAGCATTCCTGGAGGCTGTGCACTGAATCCTCTGTCCACACATCTATGTCTCTGGTCTCCACCTTGCCTCTTCTGAGAGCAGTTTTATATGTGGGCAGCAAATGTACACAGTTGTGATCTGAGGATCCTAAAGGAGGAAGGGGGAATGATTTATAGGCCCTCTCAATGGATCCATAGCACAGGTCCAATGTCTTTTTTCGCCTGGTTGGGCAGGAGACATACTGATAAAAGTTTTTAAGTGTCTTCTTTAAAGAAACATGGTTAAAATCCCCAAGAATAAAGTTTGGCGCCGCTAGGGATATTGATTGCAGCCACTGGACCACATCAAAGACGGTTCTGGAGGCGGAGTCAGCGTCTGCCCTCGGGTGAATGTACACAGTCATTATGAAAAGTTGGGGGAACTCGCGAGGCAGATAAAAGGGGCGTAGCGATACTGACAGAAGCTCCACATCGGGTGTACAGATGCACTCTCTGACCGTGACAGATGTGCAGTACTGTTTATTAAAGGGTACCTGTGGTGGTCGTGAAAAAAAAGATATTATATTGAGCCCCTGTCTCACGTTCTAGTTCAAGTTTAAGTTGAAATTCATGTTCAAAGCAATTTGATATAAATCCATTGCTGATGTGCTGGTTCAGCTATGTCAGCAAAACATGGGTGCAGCCATACTAGCGGCTACATGGCCTGCCAGGACGCTTCCTGTGACGCAATAAAGTGGGCACCGTGATCTGGATCAATATTGGCTGAGCCTGGAGTGCCCGGATGAGCAGTGGCTTTCGGGATATTCAAATTCAAATTCAAACGTTTATTTCAAACTCAGGGTTCATATTAAATGCAGAACTAAAACGAGTAGAAAATAAATAAATAAATGCTTAAATTCAGCGGGTCAACTCGTCTGATCTGAGGTCCTAACTGCCGCAACACGGCAGATGATTCGGCTCCTCCCTCGCCGCTATACAGAGCAGCAGACACTCGGCGCTCTTGTTAAAACAAAAACATAAAATGCGATATGGATATCGCAACATGGCGGAATGTAAAGCCTTTGGATGTCTCAATAATAAGTGAAAAAACAAAGATAAACACTTCTTTTGTGTACCCAAACCCAGCTCACCTTGTCAGAAGATCATAGAGGAAAAGTGATTGCGCAATCTCGGAACAGGGCACAGGTGAATCCTTTCAGAAGAAATTGCGTCGTGTGTGAGGACCACTTCGTCACTTTAACCCTCAGAAGACCTTTCTGGCTCAAACCTGTAGCCATGTTGGACGAATTCTTCCTCAGAGTCAGAAAATTCAGCCATAATAGAACAAAAACAACGGACAACAGCACCGTAGTCGCGGTGAAACGCTGAGTATTGTCTTTTCAGTAGCAACGGTATGACGTCACTTCCGCATATGTCATGAGATGAGATTCAACTTTATTGTCATTACACATGTATGGGTAATACAAGGTAACGAAACGTGACTTGGCATTTGGGCACGCTCTGCAGAGCGCATCCAAGGCCGGGGCAGCCGCTATGTCATGGCGGCGCCCATAGTTTTCATTGGCTGGCCATGCCCGCGGTCCTATTTCAATATATCTCAGGTGGTATATGGCTGGCAACAATTATTTACCCAAATAACAAATACCTTTTCCTAATGTTTTCAAGTTAAATGCGTCTTCACGACCACCACAGGTACGCTTTAATGTATAAACATACGCCGTCCCCCTGACGTTTCCCCGTTACCTCTTCCTGCTGATACGAGCGGAGTGGGGCTCCAAAGCCGTCAATCCACAGGTCCGCGTCCCGGTCATGCGCATTAAGCCAAGTCTCCCGCTTCTTGGCGACAGAGGATGTGTAGTCAGGAAATATGGAAATTCTCTTGCCTTTGTACAGGAGAGGGGAGATTCCCGTGGCCTGCTGCAATAGTAGGTTTCAAACGTGAAAATAATGCACTCTTGTGATAAGAGGGTGAGGTGGGCCTCAATCTCTGGGCTTTTCCCACAGGGTAAGGTGTGGACAGTCGAGTAAAGGTTCCTCCTCCAAGCCAAGCAAATCTTGAAATAATTGGGCAATGAGGTCAATCGGTCGGGGTCCCTCCAGTCCCTCCGGTACACCAAGCACACGTATATTATTTCTTTGGGATCTGGCCTCCAGGTTTTCACACCGTTCATTCAAGTGCTTGACTTGTGTTGTTAGCACGCTAACTGTAGCTTCTAGCTCGCTTACCCGAGTGCCGTTGTCCATGGCCGCTTGCTTCAGTTCTCCCACTAGCAACTCATGTGCCTCGAGCCTGCATTTGAGTGGTTCAATTGAATTCTTCAGTTCTTGTCTCACAGATGTTATTTCAGAATGCAGACTCGTAGACAGGGCATCAATTTTACCACATATGTCATTCTTAAGAGCGTCAATCGTGGCCTGAAACAGCGCAGTGTCTAGGGTGGACTCGTCGGGATGAGGTGGACTCTGTGAGACAGGAGCAGGTGTGGCTGGCTTAGCAGGTAGCAGTGCTTTGCGGCCTCCTCTCGAGGATTCTTCTTTAACTCGGGAGTTCGACATTTTATGTCAGAGTAGATGGAATGAGCAGCACTGGAGTTGTAAAAATGTTGTTAAGTGTCCAGGACCATGTATGAGCAAAGGTTAACAAGTAGAAAGTTATTTTAAATCATATTTTCTCAGAGCTGCACCAAAATGTGTCTATTTCTTACTGTGCTCCATAGTGCCCCCTTCTTTTTGCATTTTG
The DNA here is from genome assembly GCA_020510985.1 of Pholidichthys leucotaenia. Lineage (NCBI taxonomy): Eukaryota > Metazoa > Chordata > Actinopteri > Cichliformes > Pholidichthyidae > Pholidichthys > Pholidichthys leucotaenia. The sequence goes on along the minus strand of CM035842.1, from coordinate 34,643,585 downwards.
AAGCTCTACTTGCAACCTGGTTATGATCCACCAGCGTGAAATGTGAACACTTGCAACTTTTCTCCTGATCTTAAGAATTTGTTTAAAGTGACACTCTGGCAAAAATCAAGTTTTTTTCCCAGTTGTTAATATGTCAGTAACATGTTTTTTGGGACTGACAAGACATATCAAGATCCAAATCAGACCCCAGTCCCAAGTCTGTGTTTTTCTGCTGTGAATGTCCAGTTAAGTCCCCCCCCCCCCAAAAAAAAAACCAAAAAAACCCCCGGGTGTTTCTAGCTATGTAAGCATCCCTGCTTAGCCTGATTGGTTACAACGTTAACCAATGATGCTAAACACTGGGAATGGCTACAGACCTGAGTTCACTCCCCCATGGGTAAGAGGGGGTTGCTGACATGGCTCCATGGATGGAGGCAGAGAGAGCTCGGATGAGAGATAGAGATTAGGGAGTGAAGGGATAAGATAAGATAAGATAAGATAAGCCTTTATTAGTCCCACAACGGGGAAATTCCAGGATTGCAACAGCACAGGGATAGCAACACTCAGAGCAACAATCAGAAGGCAAGAGAAAAAAAAAAAAACAAGCAAGCAAGAGCAGCTAATATACATATGTACATATTACTATAAAATATATATATACACACACACACACACAGACACACAGTGCAGAGCATTGTAGCTGGATGGAATAAATATATGAATATATGAACACACAGTGCAGAGCATTGTAGCTAGATGGAATAAATATGTAAATATATAAACACCCACAGTACGGAGCATTGCAGCTGGGTGGAATAAATATGCAAGTATATAAACACACACAGTGCGGAGCAATGTAGCTAGATGGAATAATATGTAGATATATAAAAACACAGTGCGGAGCATTGTAGCTAGATGGAATAAATATATAGATATATAAATATAAACACACCAGTGCTGAGCATTGTAGCTAGATGGAATAAATATATAGATATATAAATATAAACACACCCAGTGCAGAGCATTGTAGCTAGATGGAATAAATATGTAAATATATAAACACACACAGTGCAGAGCATTGTTGCTAGGTGGGATGAAACAGCATAACCGTCTATTTAGTTATCCTACATGGTATGATTATGTGCCCATAAGAGAGGGAGAGGGAGAGGGGGGACCTGACTTGAATGGGGCCCTCAGTGAGCCGGCGAGATAATGAGCTGAGAGGACTGACTCTTAAACTGTTACAGAGGGTCCCGCGGTGAGGAAAAACACTTTGGCCAATACTCCTCTATCTACCACTAACCCCGCTGACAGCCAGTGTCCCTTCCCGGGGACAGCATGAAGCCGACCACGGCCGCCCGTAGTTTTCCTCCACCAGGGCTACAGTATTCTGGAACCCCGTAGCACACGCAGGGCACGGTCTTCTCGGAGACCAAAGTCCATCAGCTGCTGCGCTCTCATGTGCGGGGTCCTGGAGGCACCCACAGCGGAATGGGAGGCACATGGTCAGAATATCGAACCAGAGAGATTACGGTGGGGGGGGGGGGATGAAGGCACCAAGACCGCCACCTGTCCATTTTGTATTCGTTTGACTCGGTTCAGTAAAGGGATTTTCGGTTGGGCGGAACACAAAATCCCCCGTGCACTCCATTCCATCCCCATCAAAGAAGATGGAGGAGGAGACAGTAAACACCCACTCCCTCCAGAGGAGGGAGGCAAGTTGGGTAACCGGGGGAAGGGCGTGGCCCAACGGCTGGGGCAAGGCCACGCGCGTCGTCCTGAGGTCGTGATTCCAAGGCGGCTGGCGGGCACATCGGACCGCCGGCCCCCAGCGAGCTGCCCAGCGGGCTCCCGTCAGCTCCCAGAACAAAGTGCGCTTTGGCAAGGGTCGGTGGCGTGTACATGAATCCCTCTGATGTTTTGACTAGCCATTGTTTACCAAAGCAGTCTTCGGTATTCTCAGGTCAGAGGAGAGGGGAGGGCTGGCCTTGCAGCATCCGCTACTGTTGGGCAGGAGTATGGGTGGAGCTAATTATAATATTCATCGATCTGTACATACTTAAGTAGGTGGAAGATGTAAAAGCTCTTTCCAAGCAATTCTAAAGCAATGAAAGTTTTTTTGTCGATAAAAAGCCACAATATACTGTTTGGGGCAATACACATTTGTTTTTGAGGTGGTTTTAGAGCCGCCAAAGTGTGTCTTTATGAGAGTGTATTGATCCATAGAAATGCACTGTGTTCCAAATTATTATGCAAATGACATTTGTCTTGGATTTTCCTAAATAGTCGATGCAAATGACAGTCAGCATAATTTTCAAGTCATCAACCATTAGAGCATAATTCAAATTTTATTGAACCTCCAAACGATAACTATTATTTTGCAAAAATAAAAAAAACTCAAATTGCACAGTTCCAAATTATTATAAACAACAGAGTTTCAAAACATTTTATTGGCTGTAAAGAACTAAAACTGGTCATTTGTTGAATTTGCAGCATTGGAAGGTCATATTTACTGAAATCAAAAGCTAATTCAATCATAGATTCCATAGGTTCCATCAATATGGACTTCCTCCCCTTTTTTGCACTGCTGCTACTTTTCCTCCGGCATTTTGTCTCTGAGGTAAACGCGATCGGCATCATGGCGGGCAGAATACATTATTCCAGGGACATGTTGCTGCATTTAAACACGGTTGATGCAGCGTCTGTGATTGAGTCTAAGCCGCAACTGCCGGACTTTATTTTGAGAGACGTTCATGGACACAGCGGTGAAAAGAGAGACGGGAGAGACAGGAGAAGGAAACGCGGAAAGTGTGGAGGCGTGAAATTGCGCCTGAGAAGACGTCAGTTTGGTAACATTCCTCTTCCTTCTATGATTTTTGGGAACGTACAATCTCTGAGGAACAAGGTGGATGAAATTCAAGGGAATGTATGCTACCAGAAGGACTTTAAGAACTGCTGTGTCATGGCTTTCACTGAGTCTTGGCTTAATGCGCATGACCGAGATGCAGACCTGTGGATTGATGGCTTTGGAGCCCCACTGTGCTTGGATCGGCAGGAAGAGGTAACGGGGAAACGTCAGGGGGGCGGTGTATGTTTATATATTAATAAGCAGTACTGCACATCTGTCACGGTCAAAGAGCGCATCTGTACACCCGATGTGGAGCTTCTGTCCGTATCGGTACGCCCCTTTTATTTGCCTCGCGAGTTCCCCCAGCTTTTCATCACCACTGTGTACATCCACCCGAGGGCAGACGCTGACTCCGCCTCCAGCACCATCTTTGATGTGGTCCAGCGGCTGCAGTCAATTTCTCCAGAGGTGCCAAACTTCATTCTTGGGGATTTTAACCATGTTTCTTTAAAGAAGACACTTAAAAACTTTTATCAGTATGTCTCCTGCCCAACCAGGCGAAAAAAGACATTAGACCTGTGCTATGGATCCATAGAGAGGGCCTATAAATCATTCCCCCTTCCTCCTTTAGGATCCTCAGATCACAACTGTGTACATTTGCTGCCCACATATAAAACTGCTCTCAGAAGAGGCAAGGTGGAGACCAGAGACATAGATGTGTGGACAGAGGATTCAGTGCACAGCCTCCAGGAATGCTTTAACTGTACAGACTGGGAGATGTTCTCACTGTCCTGCGGGGATGATTTGGACTCTTTGGTGGACGTCACATGCTCATACATGGCTTTCTGTAAAAATAAGATCGTCCCACGTAAACGTGTCAAAATATATCCCAACAACAAGCCATGGGTTACAAAATCAGTTAAATCCTGCTTACAGAGGAAAGCACTTGCCTTTAAACAGGGGTCTGTTTCTGAGCTACAGGTTGCCACAAAAGAGCTGAAGTCCAAAATTTTAAGAGCAAAACAGAATTATAAATCAGAATTGGAAAGCATGATGGCAACAAAGAAACTTGGTTCAGCCTGGGCCAGTATGAAAACTATTGCAGGCCTTCAGAGCACAGAATGCAGCAATCGTGTGTTTTTAGATGGTTTTAATTCAGATACAGAGCTGGCTAATGCTCTTAATTGTTTTTATGGTCGTTTTGACTCCTTTGATTTTAGCACAGAAACCCAAGATTTGAAACAGAAACTCAAAGACAATCAGCACTTTAATATTGAGGTGCAGGATGTTAAAAGGGAGTTCTGCGCTGTAAAAGTGAACAAAAGTCAGGGCCCTGATAATATATGTGGGCGCTTGGTAAAGTCCTGTGCACATGAACGGAGTCCTATATTTCATTACATTTTCAATAAGTCCTTACAGACACAACATGTACCTAAGATCTGGAAAGATGCTGTGGTTGACCCCGTTCCAAAATCCAGCTGTCTTAAAACGGTAAACGACTTTAGACCAGTTGCTTTGACTTCAATTTTAATGAAAATTTTTGAAAAACTGGTCAGATTTGAGGTTCTAAAGCAGACTGAGCATGCATTGGATCCTCTGCAGTTTGCCTATAGGCCTCACAGAGGAGTGGAGGATGCCACTGTCACTCTGTTTAACATGCTTTTTAAACATCTGGATTTTAATGGGACACACGCCAGGCTTTTATTTGTGGACTTTTCCTCCGCCTTTAATACAATCCAACCTCATATTTTAGTTGAAAGGCTCCTGCAACAATTTGATTTGAGCAATAATATGGTGGGTTGGATTCTGGATTTCTTAACCAACAGGACGCAGAGAGTAAGGGTCAATGGTACATTGTCTGACCTAAAGCGCTGTTCTACTGGCTCTCCTCAGGGGTGTGTGTTGTCACCACTACTCTTCATCCTGTACACAAACATGTGTCGGAGCAGACATGACAACAGACACATTATAAAGTATGCTGATGACTCAGTTATTGTCAGAATAACTCCAATTCCAATCAGAATTGGAAAGCATGATGGCAACAAAGAAACTTGGTTCAGCCTGGGCCAGTATGAAAACTATTGCAGGCCTTCAGAGCACAGAATGCAGCAATCGTGTGTTTTTAGATGGTTTTAATTCAGATACAGAGCTGGCTAATGCTCTTAATTGTTTTTATGGTCGTTTTGACTCCTTTGATTTTAGCACAGAAACCCTCCAGGAGACCTCCTGGTCTCCTCCAGGATGGTGAGAGTGGCCACGGCCCAGTAGGTGATGATTTTGTTCACTGGTGTGAGGATTCATACCTGCAGCTGAATACGACAAAAACTAAAGACATGATTGTTGACTTTAGGAGGAAAACTCCCAGGCACAAAGTCGCCGTACTAAAAGGCCAGACTACCGAATGTGTACAATCCTACAAATATCTTGGGACGATTATTGATAGTAATTTAAACTTTGAAGAGAACTGTGAAAGGGTGTGCAAAAAGGGTCAGCAACATTTGCATTGCTTGAGAAAACTTGCATGCTTCCAAATTGACCGAACCATAATGACAATGTTTTATCGGGCTTTTATTGAATCTGTTTTATCCTTTTCTTTAGTGTCATGGTTTGGTCAGATAAAAGTGAAACAGAGGAAATCCTTGGATCAGGTAGTTAGATGGTCCAGTCGTTTGCTTGGTGAGTCACAGCTGAGCCTGACATTCCTGTACACCAGACAAGTACAGAGGATGGCTACTTCCATTTTAAATGATGACTCCCACCCTTTGTACTGCAACTTTCAGCTTCTTCCCTCAAGACGGAGGTTTGCTGTCCCAAAAAGTAAAACCCAGCGCTACAAAAACAGCTTTGTTCCTGCTGCTGTCAAAGAGTTGAACAAGTTGTAACAATATATTGCACATAATTTAGGTACCTATTTATTAATTCCATTTTATATTTACTTATTTTTGTAGGATGTTATTTGGGTTCTAAATATTTTTTTTTTTGGGGGGGGGGGGGGTTTAGACCTTTGAGTTTTTAACCTCTTTGACTAGTTTTTAACTTTTTAATATGACCCTTCTCTCTTACCTCTGGTTTTTCTCCCATCTCTTTGTCTTTTTATACCCTGATTGATGGAGCCTTGAGTATTTTCATCATGTTTATAGTCAGCTTCATGTGTGCCTGTGTTTGTGTTTATGTTGAATGTAATTTGTGGCTTGTAAATATGGATGTCACCAGACTGCAAAACAAATCTATCTACGGGTACAAATAAAGTAACCTGAACCTGAACCTGAAGATTTTGGAGCTGATCTATGAGCGCATACCTCTATGAAGGCCCTATCTTGCAATGTATGGTGGGATGGAGGCAGGGAGGTATGGACAGATGGATGGACAAAGGGAGGGAAGGAAGGAGACTTCGCAGAGGTATGCACTCTCTGAGTGCTTTTCTAGTTTTAACTGAAGATTTCAGTTTCAACAATCACAAAGGCATTTCAAACTACTTAGTTACTGAATAGAACTGAGCAGCAGATTACAGTTAGTGCCATAAATGAAAGGCAATACACAAAACAAAAGAAAGGAAAAAAGTTTCAAACGAGGTACAACAAAATATGAAAATCAGGAAATTAGATTGCTAATATGTTCATACAACAGCTGGGAATTTGTTACCTTACAGGGTTTCAGTACTTATATAAGGTTATTTCATTTAAAAAGGCACCAAAGATTGGGTTTACTTTGAAGTAAGACATTTGTGTATAAAAATTTTGCTAATAATAATTACTGTTATTTCCAAACTCCATTCTTTTATTTTCCATTTGGAGTCCAAAACTTATAGTATGGTATGATAAAGTAGGTAACGTTTGAGTTTGATTGTATTTGGTATCCCCAACTGGAAAGTTTCCCAAAACCTCTTTGTTAAATTGCAGTAGGAAAAAAAAGATGTTCCACTGTCTCAATATTAGAACCACAGAATGTGCATGAGTTGTTTTTGATGTTAAACCAAGAAGTTATTGTGAGGATATATTTCGTTGAGAATTTTAAAGTGGACTTCTTTCACTTTAGGTGAGGGATGGGCAACTTTGGCGGTAGTGAGGGCCATAAAATTTTTTCCTGACTTCCCAAGGGCCAGATTTACATGTCAACCTACCGTGTGTGTGTGTGTGTGTATTAGCTGAGTTAAAAATTTCACAATTAAAACTGAAAATGCAATTGAAAATAAAAGCTACACAGCTAAAGTGTTTTATCATATTAGAATTAAAATTACTGATAAAATTATATCTGCCCTACAATGGACTGGTGATCTGTCCAGCGTGCAACCTGAGGATCCTATTCACACATGATTTAAAACAAAACCACAATACTGATTTCAAATTGTGGCCCAACTGATTTCGTAATTGAATAGCCCTGCAGAAGAAGATCAGAATCAGAATAAGTTTATTGCCAAGCACATTTACAAGTAAATAAACAGGTAAATATACGAGGAATTTGACTTGACAATGGAAACGTCATAGATGACATTCCCAATGACGCGGCAAGCCATGGAGGCGCCTGTCAAGCCATGGAGGCGGGTGGGTGGGTGGATGGATGGATGGATGGATAAAATTATATCATAAGCTAATTTTTAAAATTCTTGCCATCAAAATGATGAGCAAAAAAATTCTGGATGATAATTAACAAAAGAAGCCAAGAAGAAAAGGAAATATGATGAGGCTTTGCTTGCTAATGGATTAATTGTGGGTGTGGAGGGGCAGAGAAATAGCTGTGTGGGCTTGGTAATGTGTGGCTCCCCAAAATGGGGAATTTAAAAAAAAAGTTTTAAGAGCCACTGGTATAAATGAAAAAAAAAAAAAAATCAGTAGATTACAATGACCAGTCTCTGAACTTTTACTACTGATATGGGCTTCATCTGCCAAATAAGAATAAATGCTACAGCTCCTCAGCTGTATAACTTATTCTTATAAACAGCCTACTTTGTAAATTTAGTACTGTTTACAGCCTATTAATGTGGTATTAGCATCCAAAACATACCTGACAACACTCCGGTGCACACTGCTGCCCCTGCTAATGGCTCCACCATGCTACATGTCCACTGGTTCCATCGTTTTCCCACTTCCCATTCATTGTGTATAGGAAACGCAGTGGAAAGCATTTCAATTCAATTCAATTCAACTTTATTTATATAGCGCCATTTCACAACAACAGTCATCTCATAGCACTTTCAACTGTAGGGGGAACCCCCACAGTTGCAGAAAGACCTGAGCAATCAGGTGATCCCCTGTAAGCAAGCACTTGGCGAGGGTGGAGAGGAAAAACTCCCTTTTAACAGGAAGAAACCTCTAGCAGAACCAGGCTCAGGGAGGGGCAGTCATCTGCTGCGACTGGCTGGGGGGTGAGGGGATAGAGAAGATGAAAAGAACAGATATGTAGAGAGCAAACAGCACGATGGGGACTCAATCTATGGGAGAGAACAAACAGATGTTAATGACCAGCAAAAAAAAAAAAATCATTGAGAGTGAAGAAAGAAGTGAGGCCCAGTGCATTATTGGAGGTCCCCCGGCTGACTAAACCTATTAGCAGCATAACTAAGGCAGGGTTCAGAAACACATGATCCCTCCCTAATTGTAGGCTATATCGAAAAGGAAGGTTTTAACCCTATTCTTAAAAACAGAGATCGAGTCTGACTCCCGAATTCAGATTGGCAGCTGGTTGCACAGTAGAGGAGCTTGATAACTGAAGGCTCTGCCTCCCATTGTACTTTTGGAGATTCTAGGTATTACAAGTAATCCTGCATTTTGGGTGCGTAGTGCTCTGTTAGCTAATACGGTAGTATCAGATCTTTTAAATAAAAAGGAGCCTGATTGTTTAGAGCTTTGTAAATAAGAAGAAGGATTTTAAACTTAATTCTAAACTCTATGAGAAGCCAATGAAGGGAGGCCAGAACCGGAGAGATATGATCTCTCTTTCTAGTACCTTTTAAAACTCTTGCTGCAGCATTTTGGATCAGCTGAAGACTTTTTAAAGATATTTTAGGACAACCTGATAATAAAGAATTACAATAATCTAATCTAGAGCTAACAAAAGCGTGGATCAGTTTCTCAGCATCACTCTGAGACAAGATGCTCCTAATCTTGGCAATACTACGTAAATGATAGAAGGCAGTCTTCGAAACAAATTTAATATGTGAATTGAAAGACAGACCTTGATCAAAAATAACTCCAAGGTTTCTCACAGAGCTATTAAGAGAAAGCGTAACCACATCCAAACTGAAAATTTGATTTGGAAAGGTATTTCTAAGGTTTTTTGGACCAACAAGAATGACTTCAGTCT